>RSEF01000020.1:10696298-10731037 GCA_003993805.1 Himantopus leucocephalus | reverse complement strand
CCCCCCCCCCCCCCTTTTTTTTTGGATATCCTGTTTTCAGTCTACACGAATTATAATGTTCATTCCAGTGGGAAAAGTATTTAATGTGCATTAATAGCGTGCAGTAATTCAGTGACATGGAGAATTCTTTCCTACCTGAAAGCTTTGTGCAAACACCACCAAAGAAAGAAAAAAAAAATAGAGATCTATAACATCTTCATGATACCCATATAGCATTAGCAATGAAATACACATAATAGCCCAGATGTTAAACAGCTGGGACTAAGCATCTGCTTTCTTAAACTGAAGTCAGTTGTACATCAAATAACAGCAAATCTCTCAGCTATGTAAGGTCTACCCCGACTCTTCAGTGCATAGGTTGGCCAGTGACGATTCCACGTCAGTTCTAGGAGATTCTGATTCTTATCACACATAATTTTTACGCCATTTGACTGAAATGTCTTTGCAAGCTATAGAATTAATATATTCATTTTAAATATTCAATTTGAATATTAAATGGTCACATAGAATGACACATTTTGGCTACTGTGCTCCAAAGCCATGAACCTGTATAACCTAACAGCGCTGCTGGAGCTGGGTGAATCGGGATGCCGGGGTTGATAAATGGTGAGTGGGTAAGGGTGAAAAGTGGGGGAGCTGGTCCAGTAGGAACTGAATTTTTTGGAATCTGTAAGTGCTCACTAGAAGTGGAGAAAGGAGGTCTCAAAGCTGGCTGGCCGCGGCGTCTGGAGAGACGGGTGTGTGAGCTGGGCTGCCGTGCTGTCCCACTCCTCCTGCTGCCTCTGGAGCCTGCCTGCTCCGGGCCAGCACGGAAAGGAAAAGCTCTCTTCACAGGTGAGGTACATGTGCAAATCCCCCTCTAAGCTGAAAGCATGCAGTCTTGATTTCCAAAAATCCTAGGATTCTTCTTAGGAATGCTTCTACATATGAGGGCAGAGGCAGTCCCTGAAATGAGTGTGTACGGAGATAGCAGACATTGTGGAGCACGTTCAGTGCAACAGAAGCAGGATTAAGATTTCGTGTCACGCGTCTGAATGAACAGGCAGTAATTCTGGCCTGGTGTCCTACCTGGAACAATGTCTCAGCAAGTCAAAAGGTACCTCTGGATGTGAATGAGAGCAATCAGGCCTGCTTGTGCAATTAAGCAATTAAATATCCCGAGCAAGTTACGCTACTTCTTTTAAATGGAAGTAACCGCTGGATCCATACAGACTGGCTGTTTGTAAATGGGGCTTTTACGTTGCTGTTGTACGCATGTTGTTGAAAGTGTTTATATTTACTAAAAATTTGGCTCAAATGCAACTTTGAGGACGATACACACAATGGGAGGCCAGAAAAATGGTGTTAAAGATTGGAACAGTTTTCCTGACATCTGTTGACTGTGATCTTTTTGCTGCTTATTTACTTCTCACATCTTCTTGGGTTTTATTTCCTATATCAAACACTACAATTGCTTTTTATTATTTTTTTTCTTTCTTATTTCCCCCAACTTATGTTCTTCACTTTATCATTTCTAATTCCTGTCACAAATTCCTTAATATTTTCTGTTTCCAGGTTACTCTCCCCTCCGTGCTTCAAAGGCAAACTTTACTTCCTCCTCTGGTTTCTTCCCCCAGCTTTTCCCAACAGAGGAGGCTGTTAAACATTGTTGTAATGTACTCAAAACAAATCTTGGTCATGGCCTTTCCTCCTTTTCTGGAAGAGCGGTTAAAGTTTTTATTGAAACTGTTGGAGGCAGAGTGACGGTAGAGGGTCTACTCCTATCCTTGCTGAGAAACCACTGAGCTCAGTGGGGTGACAGATGTAGAAAAGCACAAAATTGTAGAATATGCAGCCTCTGACGCTCTGGAGGTATTGCCAATTAAATGAGAAGTTATCTCTGCACACACATTTCGGTATTGCTTTATACTTGTCTGTGAACCACAGGGGTTAGTGCAGACCACTGCTAGCACCGCACCAGTGCTGCTTTGACATAGTGAGTCTTTTATGCTGGGAACAGGGAGAGCCTTAAGTAGAAAAGTAAACGACCTAAAGAAAGTCAGGTAAGTCAGAACAGAATAACGCAATTATGTGGTGTAGAGAAAGGCTGCATAACAAAGATAATTAAAAGCTGGTAAATTGTTCCCACTGATAAGATTGAGTACTCAGGAATTAGTTTGCAATGTATGTCTTTTTGTGAACTGATTAATTATGCTTATCTTGATCTATAGTTACAGACATATTTTAAAGAAGAGAGAATGAATTGCCTTTTAAACAGTACCCACTGATACAATACAGCCACAACTTGATGCTTAATTCTGTAGGTTAAATAAGAAAATGGAGACAAGACTTCTTTTAGATCTGCGCTTCTTCAAAGGGGTCCTGTATTTCAATATGAACTGAGCTTGTGCATCAGACAGCAAAATGTGGTTCAATTAATAACATTAATGTTGCTGCCTGAAGCTTTAGAGATTAGTAAAAGATTAGAAGGTGAGAACTATAAGAAAGTGATACTATCATGAGGACACAATATCAGATACTCAAGCGGTCTTCAATTCTGAAATGAAATGAGAATTTATGGTGATAATCCAGACACTTTCAAAGGAGAATTAGCATCGATCCATAATGGTAAATATATTTCCTCACCAAAACTAAACACCAAAAATAATCATTTCTTGAAGTGTCTAAATCAAAGCAAAAGTTTTTTTTTTTTTCTAGATGATGTCTTATTTCAGTATTTGCTATTATGCTGAAAAGAGGAGTAACTGAATGAAATTCTGTGATCGTGTTATAAAGACCAGCTTACATGATGATCTAAGATCTCTCTGCCGATTACGTGAATTTCTGAATCAGGAGAACTGGACTGACAAAGTGAAAGGAAGAATTTGATCTAACCTTGTGTTTGCAGCTCTGATCTTCTGTACTTACACGACTTCTGTTTCCTCTGTGGAAGGACAAGGGCAAGCGCTGACTTGCAGTCCATTGCTTTGCTCTGTGGGATATACTGGTAGAGGGTATGGTGAGTGTGTGGTCACGTGGTGACACTACAAGGATGTGGTGCTTTGTCACTTTAACGAAGAAGAAGTTTGTTTCTGTGACATATGCAAGTCAGATATTCCTTAGCACTAGACTGACTCCAGATAGTTCCCCTGTAGAGATCTCTTTTCCTGACCTAACGTGACCACCTGTTCGGGCGACAAGGGCTTTTCACACACTTTCATTTTTTTGGTCTTTCCTGAAAGTGATGCCAAATGGTTTTGTTAGGGGTCCAGGACTTGTTGGAAGCTAAACTGACAACAGCAGCTGATTCCACATACAGTCAGCTCTCTAATAAGTTGATTATCTTTGCTCATTACTAGCTTAGGTCACCATCAGAAAGTCATCTTAGAATGGGAACAATTTGTACCCTGTCATTGCTTAACTCATAGTTTTCCTCATATATAGAGAGAGGAAGCGATGTCTTGGGATGCTGTTTGAAAAGAGAAGACTTCAGACAACCAGTTGGATACTCCTGTTCTAACTGGATGCTCTGCTGGCTAACTTTTCCTTCATTACATCTTTTTGTTACCTGCATCTCATTGGCGATTGCATTTTGTTGAACAGAAGCCCCCCCTAATGTAATTTAAAATGCTTTTCATCCTTATGGAGATTAAATGGTATTATAAAGTATTATGATTACCCCATTTTTTGAGAATTATCTTCATTGTTAGATAAGTATAGATGATGTCCTGTATGTTACTGGAAATAAAAGTACACAGCTAAAGATCTCTTGTTCAGCAAAACAATTAAGCATGTGCTAATAATCTTAATAGATCAGACTGAAAATACCTGCTAGCCAAAGGCACGATGATAAAAGAGTGGCTGCAAGCCAGGCAGTTCAAATACGGAAGCTAATCTGTCGGTTAAACAGCGCGCATGGTTAACCATCAGAACCAAGTGCCAAAAGGGAAGCGATGAACCTTCTGTCAAGCTGATTTTATTTTCCTGAATGAAGCTTGCCCTGCGTTTTGCAGACTTTGCTATCCATGTGTTCACTGAAATCTATTTGTCTTACACATGTGGATGCTACCACGATTAGACTATGTATATGCACTGTATGTCCTAATATAGCCTGAATGTTGAAGGATAAAAAGAAAACTCTTAACAAGCCAGTAACAACTGAAATAACTAAAGCTATGGAATCTATGGTTATACTCACTGGTAGAAAAATACCAAGTGTAAAGCGGATAATCTTCCTTATCTCCATCAATTCCTTTTAACTTTTTTTTTTTTAGTTACAAGTTTTTTTTTTTAAATTTAAATGCCAGATTGAAAGTATCTCTAATCCTAAAATTTGGAGAATGTTTGGTGTTACAAGTTGCACAAATCTTCACATCAAACGGAGAGCATCTCAAATAGATTTATTGAACATAGCAACAGGCTTCTGCTGTTACTGTTATGTTTTATCACAGACAAACTGATGTGATTTTTAGGCCTGTTATTCAAACATAGTTCTTGCATATTTACATTGTGCACTGACTTCACACTTTCAGTCTCTTACTGTCTGAAACGCGCACAGCTTGCATGCACACAGCTTAAAAGTAGAATGTATCCTCTTAGCCTTCCTGTAAAGCTTATTACAGTACTCAGAGTACTGACGTTTTAACAGCAATATTCTCAGAAAGACTTGAAATGATTTGGTTCTGCAGACTGAAGTCTCATGTCACTGCAGGAGGTGGCCCTGCCGAAGATGGGTTGGGGATGAGACACAGGAATAGCTCGTGCCTTGACATTTCACTACTGCTGCTCCTGTTGGTCTAGTTCTAAGACTAAACAGTCTCGAGGGCTGTCAACCACAGTTGCTTTCATCAGTCTTAAATTGTGACACTATGTGTGTACTTCCCCCCAGGTTTTTGGTTTGTTTGTTGTTAAACCAGCAGTGGTTTTTGAACTATACACACTGTGGAGAGTGGTAGGAACATGCATTAGAGTGTGCGTTCTTCGTGTGCGCTGGTACGGTGGCTTCAGAAGCTAGCAATAAGTAGTCTGAATTTCAGTTTGAAAAAGCTACCGTTTGACACTTAGTTTGATTCCTTTCATCCATATTTTCCAGCTGCTCTGCCTTTTGGGATTTACCTCAGTGTATCTGTGTTAGAACCAGCCCACTTCCGAATAATGCTCCCTGCCAGTCGGAGGCAGAAAAAGGAATAACGGGAGTGTGGGCCTCACGGACAGAAAATGCTGCACCAGATTTTATTTATTTATTTAAACTAACAATCCCATATCTTGCGACAAAACTGGGAGCAGATTGGGATTGGTATGAGGTACTGAAGGATATGAGCAGTGCTGTTTTGAGGGAGGTACTTCTGCGAAACAGCGGCTCAGTTTATTCGGTCAGGTGAGCTCTGCCCAGCCTCTCTGGGTACTTGGGGCGTTAACGGAAAGACACACCGCCCCATGCTTCCTTTCAGTTCATATTGCAATGCATATTGCTTACCTCAGGAAACGCACCCTAGCTTTTCACTCAACAACTCAAGATATTTTTCTGATCCTATTTGGAAAAGAAAACATGTAACATCATTTTGACAGCTACAGGAGGAGGATGACTACTGGTAAAGCGCCTCCAGCTGCTCTCACAGTACTTAACTTGGGTACCGTGAAGTCCCAGCAGGAGGGAAATCAGACAACTCATGGTCAGTGAAACCGGATGATGAAGCAGATGAGTGCAATCCTTGGCTTATTATCTATGTTAGCTATAGCTAATTAACTATAACTATAATTTGGGTCCTCACAAACTAGCAAGTATTAATTAAAGAGCAAGACTGAAAAAAAAAGAAGGTTCAACCAAGTCTAGCAAGATTGTGGAGGTATGTCTTTGTGTATCAGTAGCCTATTAGGTATCTAGGAACACTGACGACTACTAAATTGAGGATGTGGAAAATAAAGGTGTGGCTATAAAGGATAAAAGTTTGTTTCCTCTGAAAAGAATTTTAACTGCAAAAAGCTCCTCAGAAAATGTACGGCTTCTGCGAAGGGAGCATGTGGTTAGGATGACAGAAGACCAACAAGTCGGGCACTTCTTTGAAGAAGGTGTTTTACTTCTTAAGTGATGATGGTGAGGATGAGAAGGGAGGGAGGTACACCTCTTGTGAACTACTCTGTTAAAAATATGCCTGTTACAGAAAGAGTTGGAGCCAGCTTTCGGAGCCAGCTTTCAGAGCAGCCACACAGTGTTACTGCAGGAGCAGCATACACAGAAATAGCTGTTATTTCCCCCAAGCATCTTTCATTCTGGAGACATTTTGTTTCACTTGGAGGATGTTAAATTTTGCTTCCTTTCCACGTTCTTTGTTCTCAGTGGTCCTTACAGGGATCTCATACATTTTAAGATTGTCTGAAAACACTGGAGCCTGTTGGGAGCCTTGCTGGCCTGGACGCGTGCCAGAAAATATATTGCTGAATACTGAAATCACAGCATCTAAGATGACTGTTGCAACCCCCTCATCCCTTTGGTTTTGGCTGAAACTCTCAAGTGCCCTGGAGGTACCTACTGCGTTTAAGTGGCTGGGAAAGTAGAAAATAGTAGCAGTTCATAGGTCAATTATAACATAGCATGAGAAACTCAGCCACATGTTATAAAAATTAAAATAAACCAATTGGATCTGTCTGCTTGAGTTCTGAACGTTCACTGTAGTATAAATGAGGGACAGCAGGACTTAGGCAAATCATACTTCCCAATTAGCCTTGAAGGCAGTAGTCATTCAGTGGGCTGGGCTTTTTTTCTGTGGGAAATTTTCATCGATACCTGGTTCAGAATGGCTGTTTCTTGTCTTTTTCAACAAACAAATACCCATTTCTGTTAATTCAATGGCAAAAACTCGCTTCGAGAGCTCGGTGAGTTTTAGGGGGAGAGCTTTTATGATTGTGTTTTGTGGACACAAAATACAGAAATAATCTAGGTTCTTTCAGCATCTGAGTATCCAATCTGCAGATCTGTACTTTTTTTCTTTTAAAATTCTAGGAAAAACATTGGCTGACCTAAAGATTGCTGTGTTCCTTCCATTGCAGAAGTCAAAAGTATGTTTCAAGTGACAAGAGCACACTGTGCTTTGATTAGCTTTGTGCTGCTCTATATTATACATGGAATTATCTTCAGATAACAGATCTGTTGCACTGAATTAATCATAATTTCATCATATAGAATAATTCCAGGTACTGGAGAGTTGTGTTAGCATCTTCTCTTTTTTTGCATAAAGAGTAAAGAACAAACAGCTTACACTGAAGAGGAAACTATTGCCTTAAACTCAGACCTTCTGTAATTTAGAAAGTGCTTTAGAACCGGGCATGCAGACTTTTATGCACCCGCTCCCTGGCTGCGGTAATCATACAGGTAACTGAACTCTACAAAAGAGGGTCACTTCCACATAAATCTCAGGGTTGTGCGTTGCCACACAGATACCACCAGTCCAAAGCAGTACCTTGGAAAGGCTGATTCAGAATTGCATAGGTTTGCTTGTTCTCCACTTTGTAGAGAAGGAAGGCATAAAGGACACGCAGTACACATTAGCTCTTAAGTATCTGGAAACCCATTTCACTGCTTCAGGAGAATATTGTTCTCCTGAAGGAAGAAATGATGCATACTGAGTTAAAGGTCAGAAATTCAAAATTCCTTGTAAAATGTCAATGTTAAAAAATTTTAAAAATGAGTGGATTTTGCATAGAAATTTCCCAAAGTTTGTAAATGGCTTTTGGCCAGGGACCTGGTCATAACTGCCAGGAACAGAGTGTAAGGGAACTGGGTGTTCAGCATCCCCAGAAGCCGAGCAGATGGCCAGCCAGCAAATCTACCTCTGCCTAGTTCAGCTGTTCCTCATCTTCACTGTGGAGACACAAACTGCCCTGTGTATAGTAAAGTCAGCAGGCTTTGACTAAAGAAAACAGATGCCTCAGCTGAAATGGAAAGCAGAGAGACCTCTTAGCAACACAAATGCTTGGTGACAATTACACATTGACAGTAATTCCTATTCCGCATGTAGAAATTGTGTTTCTACTTACTCATTCTGAACCTGAGCATTGCAGCACCATGAAAAATATTAATAATAAAAATCAGCATTTGTTAATCACATGTAACAATCTAAGATTAAGCACACTGCTGGGCAAACGCTTCTGCTCCTTGTTCAATGAATCTCTTTGGCATCTCCTCTCACTTCTGAAGTGCTGAGAAAGAGGCATGAACTGACTTGAAATACTAAGATGTTCAGCTGCTGGAATGATAACCATACAGACACTAACGTTTGCTTAAATGTTGTGATTTATGAGTTGCATCAGAGTAACTAACAGGCGAGAAAACATCTGCTCTATTTTTTAGCCCTTTCTGAATACTGTGGGAAAGACTCTGGGTTCCTATTGAAGTTTGTCTGTTTTGGGTTTGAATTTTTGGATTAGACATCAAAACCAGGCATATTGGGAGAATTATTATTTCCATCGCTGATTGGCAAATCTGCACATTAGCTTACATAAACATTTTTGCTTGGGCGTTCTAGTTAAAGTTCTTACACTTGAAAATGTCATTGCATTGGCATGTATTTCTGGACCACTGAGAATGAAGTGGTCTTGAATACGTTTTCCAAGCTATGAAGCATACTCTTACAAGCGTTGTAAGTTTCATAGAACATACGGCACTTCATTAGAAAGAAATATTAGTCTCCTCCTTTGCTTAGGGCTGTGATTCATGTTTCTTATCACTTGTAATTATACTATATTCTCCACCCCTGCCTGTTTGCTGGAATTTACTTTCTCTTATGAAAGACAGCAGACTGGTAATGGGCCCATTCCTCAATCACTGTAGTTCACATACTGATGTATTAAGATAAAATTGAAGTTGATGACAATTCTAGTTGGTCTATTAATTTGCCAACTGCAGCAGCTAAGGAATACACGTGCCGTTGTTCTTCTCTGGCTATTCAGGCGGAACCTCTGACACAGGGCATGCTGCAGCTCAGTCCCGCATTAATTCTAAAGTAGGTGGCGGTATAGAATTATCAGTACTCAAATCATAAAATGGGACTCACCCCTAGTCCTGAAGACAACAAAAGGTTTTTACATGACTGAGAAAGTGGGCCAAAATCAAGTCCTAAAGTCTTTTAAGACTAATATGCATATTCTGGGTCTCTCCTAGTGTCTAGGCATAGCCACAGAATGAAGGAGGTAGTGAAAATGTGCAACAGTTTTCTGCATAGAGGCGAGGCAAACCAGCATCTGCTGGAGAAAGACCATCTCATGGTCTCTGACACGCAGAAATAGTGCTTGTAATCTTCTGTCTTTCAGTATATTTTTATGATAAATCTCTATGTGATAGGTGTGCTCTGGTTCAGGCTGTGAAGGATGAGACATGCTGCTAGAAGCTCATAGGTACTGTAAGTGCAGAGGTTTGAATGAGTGATTTGCATCAAGTCTACTGACGTTACATCAAAAATTACTGCAGAGATTAGGAAAATAATGTTTCTGAACCTTTCAGCCCACCACGAGTGTGGGAAAATGGAAAATTCACAGCTTTCCAATTAATAGCCTAATGATGTTTTTATGAAAGCAAATGAAAGAAGTACAACTATGTGAAGGTAGTAGTTCCAGACTGATTATTCAGGCTTTGTTCTGTAACCTTTCTGTAACCCTTCCAGATCTGTTCTTGATTCTTCCTCTCCCCTGCCCTTCTTCCCACCCCCACCCCCAACTCCTCTTTCTTGCTTTCGGACACAAGATTCCTTTGAGGTATTTAGTGTCTGTGGATTTGTGGGTTGCTTAACCCATCCCTCAAGTACACAGGAACTCTTGTGGGTCTCCAGAAGTTCCATGTGGTGTACGCCTGCTATCAATTGCAATTCTTTAACAACTTGTAGGAGAATAATTTATGACATCAGTCTAAATTATCCAGTACTTTTTGGGGATGTTAGCAGGCAGTGACGAAGCATGTCCTTTTCTGATAATCACATTGAATATAACCCATTAAAGAACAAAGCATGCCAGACTGCAGAGAAATAAAGAGAACTACCTCTTTGTATTTCTGGGTGTGCTGCAGTACAGAATATGATCTCTTGTAGAAAAGTACTAGTAGATACATATGAGGAAGATTATCAAGCTGATTCTTGTAACTCCATGGGTCATGTTCCAAACATGATGCAGTAAATGAATTATGCTGACAGTTTTCTCCATTTCTCAATGGTAAAATTAATGGCAAATCAGGCTCTGAATCATGAAGATGACAACAATGACATGATGTTACTTATCTGGTGGAAATCAGCACAGCTCCTTTGTCCCTTCATGCCAGCTATGGCACTGAACATTACAAATTCTGTGCATTTGTGGGGGTTAACTAACACAATATAGGAATAAGCAGTAAAATAAGCAATAACCTGTGGTTGTATTTGTATCAGCTGTTAGGGAGTCACAAGTTTTTTAGATAGCCAGTGTAGTTGACAATTAATTCTGCCAGCTGAGCTGATTGTCTGCTACTTTATAACTTCTGCTTAATCAGCTCAGGCTTGTAACGAAGTTGTTATCTGTTACAGGGAGAACTTCTTAAATAAGCTTAGGGTTTGATTTTTGTGCTGCTGTTTATTGCTTTGCATCAGTAGACCTATTTTCTAAAACAGAAAAGATACGGAATATCATTTCGGTTGGCTCCTAAAATAAACAGCATTTGTGATTCTCACAACAGGAGGACTGTGCCATATGGGCTGTCTAACTACAGAGGCAGTTTTAGAGGCAAAAGGTCTACAGGCCAGATGCAAAGTACTTTCCAGTCTTCATTTCGGTGTTCTTGTTTGGATGCTCATGACAAACAGTGTATGCAGTTTTGCAGAAGAATGCAAGACAGAAGAAGGTGAGTATCTTTTCTTAATATTGCAAACTGTCTACATGATTTGACTATTTAATGGAGATAAATTAATCAAGTTGCATGTATAAAATGAAACGGATTAACAAATATATTGATTTTAAATAAAATTCTCATCTCCAGTTGTGGTGGGTTAACCCTGGCCAGCAGCCAAGCACTCACACAGCTGCTTGTTCGCTTCCCCCTGAAGTGGGACGGGGGAGTGAACAGGAAAAACACAAGCGAGAAAACTCATGTGTCACAATCAGAAGAGCTTAATAGGTGAAGGAAAGAGGCCAGACCCAGCACAGTACTGCTCTGAATTTTCTTTTTGCTGTTTCTTTTTATGATGTGTTATTTTTGAAACAGCAGCTGCCCTGTCCAGTTAGGGGCATGCTTAATATTGCACTATTTTAGAACGTTTTAAGTTTTGTTTAGTCTAATGAAGAATATGACATTGTCATTTTATGGATGGCTCTGTAAGAGTAACTGATGAGATCACAGTGACAAGCTTAGCAGATCTCTCTTCCCCAGAAATCATGGATCAATGAAAAAGACAGACGAGAAAGACCAATGCGGGGAAGAGGAACACACTTTCATTCAATAGCACAGAGAGTTCGGAGGGTTCTGAACAGTCAGGTACGCTACAGATGTTTAACATTGAAAAGAAATATTAGTTTTCCTTAAATTTTCTTTGTATTTGCAGAATTCTGAATTCTTTCAACTGAATATTATAAATTCTTGCTAAATAAGGGCAGAATTTGGCTCATGAGTTGTGTGTTTGGTTAATTTATTTTTTAAAATAACCCTTAGCATACACAGAACTACTGTAACCTTCCTAATGCTGATATAGCTCCTTCAAAAGTTGGGATTCTTTGGCTATAAGCCAATACATATTTTGGCAACAGTCCCCCCTTTTTTCTTTTCTTTTTTTCTTTTTTTTAAGGGCAAGGGCTGTTCCTGTCTATCATTCTTTTGCTCATTTAGCACTGCAGCAACTTAAGCTACATGTCCCAGTGCAGTGCGGTGCTTCAGTAAAACTTAAACTGTCAAGGTAAAGAAACAGAACAAACTTTGTGGAAAAAGTATTTGGAAGAAAAAATAAATCTACTTCAGATGTCAGATATAAAGAGGTTACTGTGACCTAGTAGCCAGTTTCAAAAAGTTCCAGTTCCAAATCTACTATTGCTACGTACAAAATGCAAAATGGTGTCAGGATAAGCAAATACTTGCAGTTCTGGGTAAAATGCAGCAGCCATTAGAACTAGAAAAGTTTTGTGTGTTTTTTTTTTTTTTAAAAGTCACACCATTACTCAAAATTTTTTGCTATGAAGGAAAGCACTTGGATTGGAAGTCCCCAAGCTGAATTTATTGCTATGATTATTTGATCAGAGCTAATTAGACAACTGGGTAGCATTCACTCTGTGTATACATAATCAAGGGGATGAACCATAGTTCTATCAGGTAATAGAGAGTTAGTTCTGAATAATTAAGCAGTTTGGGTTTTGTTTGTTTGTTTTTTTAAAGCTTCAATGTTTATTTGCTGAAGCTCAGAAGCAAGAACTTAAACTACAGCTCTCCCTTGAGATGGACAAACTTGATGCTTCAGTCTGATGCCAGTGGCGAACTCAGCAGTACGCAACACTCATTTCAACAATGCCATTTTGAGGGCACGTGAACCTGTACGAAGCAGCTTTCTCCCACGCTCCCCTCGCGAGAGTCTCAGTAAAGGATAATCTTTATCATGTAACCTGGCAGGGAATGTATCACTATCGAAGAAAAATTCAAAGGCAGATCCAAACTTCAGCAACATTCACGAGTTCAGAAACATTTTTCTTAAAAAAGTACAATATCAACATACTGTTCCACTTGCAGCTTGCTACGTGTCTGAAGAATCCATCCACAGCTCTATGCAGGCACCTGTAACTGGAGAATGTGATGAGTTAGAGAGAGATTGCCTATACATGAGTTCTCAAGAAGAATAAACAGATACAAAACATTTCTCTTGTTAATGTATGCCAGCCTGAATCATCATATTGTATCTTTGTGGCAGATATTTAAATGACAGTATCTATGCAGAATAAATATGAATGGCTAATATAAATATTATTATAAACTATAACAAGTTAAGAGTATACATTGAGTATTCAATAGATTACCTAATTTAGGCACAAATTAGTCCTGCACTTCAAAGTTCCATTCAAAAACATTTACAGTGATTATTTAAGGATACCTTTTAGTTGATGAATGGAACTCCAATTATTCATCCCAAAGAATTTCCTAAAGATGAAAGGGTAGGACTGTGGAACTTCAAAGAAAACTTCATACAATCAGCGTACCTCACTGTACTAGACCATTTGCTGTCCTAAGCCCCTACATCCGTTATCATCCACAGTACATACATTCGTCTTTGCTAGTATTGTAAGTCACATTTTTATCTCTTCATTGAAACAATCATCACTGAATAATTTGGACACTTGGCAATAAGGATTATATCCAGCCATGGATATTTTTCAATGTAAATGATTTCTTCAGAAATTATGGACTTCTTTTTGACAGGAGGATGCAAGAGTAAGCTAGGAAAAAGAGAGTAACTTTTGCAAATCCTGTTCTGTATTATTTAAAAAGAAAGAGAGGAAATCCCTTACTTGTGACATTATAGATATTTTTTTGGTTTGACTGACCTTCACGCAGACTTTCCCCAGGGCACATAGGTTAAACTGTAACCCGATTATATTAAATTATATTTTATCAGAAGAAAGATGGAGACCAAAAGAAAAATGAGAAGAAATTAACAGTAAAAATGGTTATATAGGCTTAAAACGGTGGTAATAGACTTTAAAACAAGAAAGGGAGGTCTTTGCCAAAATATATGATATATTTTATATATATGTGGATATATTTCATAAATAAATTATTATAGTTATAAAATTAAATATATCTTTCAGTTACTGCATTTGTATTAGTTTCTTACTTGCTGTACAAATAATTTTGTACATTTATAGAAAACAGATTATTTATTGTATAAAAACATTTCACATACTATTTTCCCATAATTTTTAAAAGACACTGTATAGTTTTGGGGTTTCTAAAAAATAACTGAGCTTTGTTATGAAGAATGCTTATTGTTCATTTATAACCACCAACTGGAATCTTTTTTTCTCCCCCTTGAATGCATGTTCCCAGGTCATACAAAAACTTGCCTTCTTCAAGAGACTGATAGTTCTCCTAACAGTTTTAGAATTGAGTTTGAAAACATAATAAAAAATTCTTTGATAATAATTATGCCTAAAAAGTTACATTTCAATTTTGTGTCCCTTTTGCTATAAATGTAACCCTCATCTGGCCTAACTGGTATCCTGGGACCAGCGAGGAGGCAGCGGTCGTTTGGACTGCGAGTTCTTTTTGCGAACACTTTTTCCCCTGGAATTGCAAACACATCGCAGTGCTAACAGGGCTCTCAATGCCTCCTCAACTGATACAATTCAGCTTTTAGATGAACTGCTCAGTCTATGTTTAGATTTCTACTGTCTTTCCCCATGTTAATTCAATTCAAATGTTGCACTTGAAGACAGATTCATACTTTCGCCAGTCCCACATGCTTTCACTCTATTTACATGTTCACAGAAAAAAAGAAAATACTAAATTGGGTTCGTTCTTTGGCATGCAGGCAGATTCAGCCCTTGAGTAGTGAGCTACGGGTTGTTATTATTGTGCTTTTTCTTCAAGAAAGAAAACCCCAACTTTTTTCCACGTGAATTCCACTTTGAAGTAGTTTGGTTTTGGGACTCTGCACAGAAGCTGAAAACATAGTGCCAATGTGCCGCTAGCAGTTAATGTAAAAATCAGTCTGTCATGAATACAGCAAAAGAAAGAAAATGAGAAATAACTGTTAGATCAAACCAAGAAGTGGATAAATCTAAAATTTACTGTCGATATCTCTGAATAAATCTATAAACCACAGCATATACCTGAAAATTATATGTGCCGGGTTTTGGAGTCAAACTACCATTAATTCTGTATGGGAATAGTTAATGACCATGAGATTGGTTTTACCTGATTTCGTATGTTTATAGAAAATGACACCATTATATTCCTTAGCTCTTAGGGACTCAGTTTACCTATTTTTTATTTGTAACTAGAAGATTTTAAGCTAATTTGAAATCCTATTCTTTGAAAATTATACAAAAATTAATTACTTATACAACTAATGAATGTTTTTAACTAAACTCAAAATGTGATAAACCATAAAATGATTACTTGCAGAAGTTACAAACGAATGTTCTTTCAAGATGTAACATTAACGTAGTTAGGTGTGCTGCAGAATTATTCTTGGTCTGTGTTTACACTTCTGTTTAATTTTGGAACAGAAAGATAGTTCTGGTTCTTACTCTATTCCATGTAAAACTTTATATATACTTTGCTCTAATTCTGTCAGCATCGTATAGCTCTCATTCTAGTTCCCATTAATAAAAGTTCAGTTTTCAGTTGTTAATAGCAATAAGAACAATAAATGATCAAAAGTCTAGAAAACAAAGTAGAAGGGAGGTTTGGAAGAATTTCAGTTTTTTAGCCTAAAAAGGAGAGGGAAGAGAGGAGATGCGAATGCCGTCGTCAAATGCAATGCAAAGGGCTGCGAGAGAGAGGAAAGCAGCATTTTGTTCCCCATATTCCCGGAAGGGAGTACAAGAAGTAGGGGGCTAAGAGGCCCACAAAGCCACTCGGGTAAACATAGCAGCAGAAATGGTTCAGGGCCATGAAGACAACGGTCTCCATCCCCAACTCCACCTCTTACTCCTTGGCTGTGCCTTGGAGCAGCCCAGGAGTGCCCTCAAAGCTGCGAGGGTGAAAGGGGCTGTGCCTCCCCGCAGCGCGGTGACTGTTCCCGGAGCAGAGCTCATGTCTCGTTTCTTGTCTGTGAGGATAGATGGCTCCTTGCTTGCTGTTCTAGCTTTTGGGATATCACTCTTCTGCTTCTAATTCTTCCCACGTATTATAAAATGCTTGTAAAAGCTGGGAGTCAAGTTCTTCCGTAGATCCTTTTCCTGTTATGTCAACATAGGCATGACAAAATAAGGCACGTAGGAGGAAAAGAAGCTTATTTTTAGTTGATTTCACCAGGAAAGAGGTTTCATTTTTATAAAGAAATCTACACAAATTAAAATAGACCATTGATTTATTCATTTAATTATCCTCACCCTTACCAAGGGTTTTTTGTAACACACTGAAGTCTAGCAGATACCCACGTGGGAGAAGGCGGTATGTTTTTAGGGTCATACAGGCAGAAGCAATTTTCTCTTGGCTGAACTGTGATGACTTAAATCATTCCTCATCTGCTTTAAAAATGTGCTAAATGGTATTTACTACATCCTCCAACTATTTATTAAATACAGAACTGAATTGTTTTTTCTGCATAATAAAACTGCTGGCACAATGTGCCAGCAGAGACTGAATGAAATGCTTTTGATGCGTTTAAAATCCCCAAGTTTGACATCTAAGCCTTTCTCTCTCACAAAACACAGCTGAGCAAAAAGGGCTTGTAAGAATTTCTCTTGCTAAAAGAAAAGAATGCAAGTGTTACACGCACTATAGTACTCTTTTTATAATGACCGAGAGAAATGGTGGCCACAATTCTGGGATGTGTTCTTACCAGATCCACCCTGAATACTTTCAGATACCTAGCACTCGAGCCTGAAAGCCGTTCCCATTGGCAGCGTCTAGCATCTTCCACACTTACTCAAGATGTTGCTTTTAGGAGTTGGTTTTCAGAACAGCTAGACAAAAATAACTGATGTGAAAGATTGGTGAGGACGGTTGTGACAGTTTGGTTCAAGGTGATTGAAGAAGAAAAAACTGTGTTTTGATAAAAGTAAAATGCAGGCTAACATAAGCAAGATCAAATAATGTAGCTAAAAGTTATTGTTAGAAAAGGAACAAATTCTAGCTATATGAACATTAAATCTTTAAATCCACAGCTAGAAATCTATTGGAATAGTAATCAAGCAAAATTGTAAACAGATGAGAATGTTTGCAATGTCTGTTTTCACTACTAGAGTTTTACAATAGAAAAGATATACTTATAACCTGATCTGGAGAGCTTTATGCTACAAAGAAATGTCAGGATTGAGACTTAAAATACATTAAGCAAGTTAAACAAAGCATATTGAACTTTCTGTTTACCTTGCAGTATCATCTTGCCAAACTTTGTTTAAAAGCACATTTTAAAAAGCATTTTGACTTCCAAGATTTTCAGTAGTGCTTTGTAAGACAGGCGTCCTTGATCTGTACTCCAAAGGTATCTCTGTAGCCGAGTGGCCCATGCTCATAGTAGCACAGCTGAACTTCAACAGAGGTTTGGGATGAGGTTCAAGTCTCAGCTCCTGTTCTGCCATGGGAAATACCTCACTGAATCCTTGGGCTCTTACTGGGTTTTAGCCTAGAGTCACAGCAGCATCCACATGGAACACTCCTCCCCATGTCTAGGTCTTCTAGCTTAGTTCTCTCATTTTATTTCTATATGATCCTTATCCATTTTATAACAGACCAGCTTGCTCGTCATTTCCTGTATGCACCACTTTTAGAAATCAGGTGGATACGTAAGGCCATCTAAAAACTCCTTCTGCACTTCTGTGTTTCTTTAGGCATCTAAACATCTTTACCATGTGCTATCATTCAGTCATCCATAAAGGGAAACCTTGACTCAAACTTCCTGCAGATGTCTCTATCAACATAAATGGAATTGTATTGACTTGCAAGCGCTGAAGTTCCAGCCTCTTAACACTAAGTTGATTACAAGTCTCTGACACTCAAGCTCCATTTTTCCTATGAATATTTTGAAATCCTGTATGGACAAGATCATTTAGACGCTAAAGGGCCAGTATGTTAAACAATGAAATGATCTTAAAGAAGGTAAAGAAAGAAACCTTCTTAAAGAAGGTTTTTTAAACCTGTACTTTGTTTCCCTGTATCTATCACAGAAGAGAATTCCCTTAATTTCACAACAACAGTTTACAGCTCCTTCTGGTGTCAATTTGGATAGTCATGGGTCAGCTAAGGGTCATGTTTTCAGTGTTTTTAAGACACTACAATTAAGAACCAGATTGAACCTAAGCATTTGAATTCTTAAGTGTAAAACCTTTCTTTATACAAATCTGATCATGAATTAAAACATTCAAAACACCTGTGCCAAATCCTGAGGTTTGTCTTTGATTAACATTCTTTCTTTGAGCAGAGTTCCAAAGAGATTGGATAATTTAACTCTGTATTTGGAGGAGCACAGAAGAAAAAAAGAAAGCTTAAGGAGGGGAAATAATGCATTACAATTCAATAACTGCTGAATCATAACTCTGATTCTGTTACTACCTCATTATGGGATCTCAGCAAATTACTTAGGCTCCTATTGCATACACTAACAGAAGAGCAAGACCAAAGGCAAGGTCCGTGTTAAGATCTCTATAGGCCCAGCCCTAAGCCGTGTGTCTCTCCAAATAACAATTTTACTTATAAGTGCTTTGGTCATCTTGAAGAATATGTGAAGGATCAATATCTTTTGGTGGAACTGTCACTGTACCTCTTTGAACATTTTCAAGGAATTACAGAACCACAGAATGGTCAGGGTTGGAAAGGACCTCTGGAGATCATCTAGTCCAACCCCAAATTGGTCACCTGTTGCCTAACAGAAGGAAAAAAAAAGAGTCTACAACCACTACCACACTATACCTAGAGTAGCGTGCACACACGAAATGAAGTGTTTGTTCTGGTGGTGATTCAGAGCAGAACTAAGGCACACAGAAGGTCTGAATAGCTGTTTCCTTTGGCTACGGCTGCCTGTGTGTTCAGGTTGTCCTGAAACAATGTTGGTATTGCTTTGGCTGCTCGGTTCCAGTCCCACTGCGTGCTTTCAACTGGAAGGGTTAGAAACATTTTTGAAGGAAAGCTGACATGTTATTACCAGTATTTAAACTGAGGAACTGTAGTATTAGGTAGAAACCTAAAGAAAACTACAGAAGGGGCATGAGGTATTTGATTAGCAACTCACTGGCAATGTACATTCCATGCAAGAATCTTGGCGAAAAGCAGTAAACTAATGTACATAGCGTTCACCGTGCCAACGTGCTCAGAAATGTTTCAGTGTTGCAACATCTGTTCCTAGTACCAGTAATATTAAAATGCGCATCCTAGTTGCCTGCGTCCAACCCCTGAGGTACAACCTGTTGTATGATCTTGCACATATTCTCAAGGGCAGCATGCAATGTAGCAGGCGAGCTGTTCCCCCACGCGCTTACTAGAGAAGATGACAACGTGGGCATGGAGCCCTCTGTCTCGATACACAGAACTATGCCACCCAACAGCATTTTCGGCAATGATTATTTATTTCATTGGTGTTGCAAATGTGTTCTCCCAAATACCACAGAGCAAACTGAGTAGACACATTTTGCCAGTCACACGCATTGTCTTCCTCAACAGTTCTCAAAGCCTTTATTTCCACACATGCAGCACTATCAGTGTTTTTTTTCCGGAAGGCAGTGCCTGTTTCCAAACTGCTCCTACTGTGCCTGCCTCACTGTGTGAAAAACACCCGTTTCAAAACACTGTCTATTGGAAGAAATGTTAAGTTCCAAACTCCCCCTTCCTAATTTTCAAGAAATGCTGGTAAAGAAAGAACATGGCACAGCTGCAGTACCTGGAACAGAGACACCTGCAGCATCTGTCGCCTCTGCCGCAGCAAGAGTAAGTGCAGTACAATCTTTCAACAACTTTTTTTTTTTGCACAACTGCCAACATCTTTGATAAGCGTGTTTTTTCTCATCTGGCCCAAAGAAGGTATGACTTCTTTTTTTTTTTTNTTTTTTTTTTTTTTTTATAGTGGGGTTGTCTAACAGTACGAATTGGAACATTAGCCATCCAGAAAGTTCCTAAGCTAGTCAACTTTTATTTTTTCAAGTGTTCTTCTCTTCTGTTTGTACGCAAAAATAGTTCTCACACTACTTTTTGTGCTTCATCTGTTTCTCCTACTGCAGATTCCACTGTTTGCAGATTTCATTTATGGAAAACAGCCTTAAGATGTTTATCAAGCTTGGTTTTCATTTAAAAGCCATAGGAACACTGCATGTTGTACGGAACATTACAACATCACTTTCTTGAAAAATTCCTCTGGGATTTTTTCATTTCTCTGTCAAACATGCATATTTACTAATCTGCGTGCATCCACCAAAGGCTCTTCTTAAAAAACTTGTTTCTACCTCAAAGATCCTTACCACCCTCCTCACACCACTTCGTGTTTTATGCAGCATGCATATTAGCTCAGTCCCTCTGATTAAACCATTACCTTCCTGAGGAACCTCACTTGATATGTTGTTAGCACTTAAAACGTACTTCTAAATAATGAACTGTTATAGATGTAGACCCATTAGAAAGACATTTTTCATGTTACTTCTTGATGTTTTCTGTTACCAGCACCACATGAATAGTATTGTAAACCAGTTATCGCTCCAGTTTCTCAAATACAAAGCTATACAGACAAAACCAATTCTGCTAACTGTCCACTGCTGTGTCATGCCCAGTTCTACGCAGGCAAAGAGAGGACTTGTTCAAATACAGACTAAACATCACTAAAAATGCCTTACATATAATTAAGGTAGGGAGGAAATTCTAAGTGACATCACTCAAAGTTTATGTATGACAGCAATACAAACACTACACCGTTAATTCTATGAAAACAGATCAACAGAAGTCTGACATCTTATGGATTTGCATTTTTAAAAATAAACTTACTAAATTTAATCATACACAATGTTTCTGTTAATTCCTCACGTATCTATACAACTCTGTCCTTCCCCCCCCTAAAAAACCCTGGTTCTTCAGAAGATTTTGGTAGAAACGGTCAACCTGCTTTGAACGATTCTAACCATTGGTGGATGGGTCATTAAGGACAAATTTTTGCATGAACTTTCTGTTGGCTGACGACCTACTTATAGTGAATGTCTAGTCATTTAAGTATATCTAAGATTATTAACTCATTCAGCGGTCTGTCAAAAGTGGTTGTTAGCAGCAGAAAGTCTGAAAGGTTCAAACACTCACAGCATTTACCTAAAAGGCACAAGTTTGTTTTCTACAGGAAGGAAACTAATATGCTTGAAATTTCAGAATTGTGCCAAATTAAGTATATGTAAAAGTATAACATACTACCTAACTAAATAGCTTTTTACACAGTCCTTTCCTCCTAATAATAGTGAGTGCATCTCAAAACTATAATAAAATAATTTTTTTTCAGTTACAGTTTCATGAAAAATAGCAGCTCAATCAACATAAAGGAAGACGACTATGGTCGAGAGAACCTGTCAAGAAACCCCCAGGATGGGTGTTTTTTCTGTAATGCTATTGAAGCAGCAGATACCCAGAGACTTCACTCTCGTAACCGCCCATCAATATGACATACCACTTTCAGTGTTTGACCACCTATGTCTTGGCATTCTCGCTGGACACCTTCCTACAGGTAAAGCACCTACACGCTGGCATTTTCCTTATCGTGGGACAGCCAAAGTCCCCCACCACTGCGAAATGAAGCTCCTGTGAGAGAGGCCTGACTGACAGCAAAAATTCCCCTGTGTGGCAGCAACAGTGTTGTTCCAGTGTGTTTCATTTGAAAGAACAATTCACATGAATACATACATATAAATAGGTATATGAATTTGTGTACTCCATTGTCCCTTTCCTCTGACGCCACCATGGCAGGCTAGTGGCAGTCCTGGTTTTGATTATGGGGATTTATTTATTGTACTCATGGAGAAGTCCTCATATGGGAATGATTTGTGGTCATGAATGATCTGATCTGGACTTAATTGGTTTAGAGGTTAGTCCAAGAGTATCTGCACAACTGTCCAAGTGCTTGTGTGAGTTACTTTCACGTATTGTTACCTACCACTTCACACATTCTGCTACATTTTTTGCACTAAAAAAAAAAAAGAAAAGAAAAAGCACTGAAGATAATAAGAAATCAGTTAGATTTAAGACTATAACACCTGAGCTATGTAGGTCACGGTCTGTAGCTTTCTGGTAATAATAGCTTCTCAGTACTTTTAAGTCTTGATTTTATATAACAAAGTTTTGGAACGCCGAAGTTGCTAGCTGCACTGCCTTCCACATTTATATATTTTTCATCTGAGGAAATGAATTTAAAATTTGTGACTTTTTTTTTTTGAAAATCCAACTTTTGCAGTAATTCTTGAAGATTTAAATACAAATTTGAAGAGTGGGAAGGGGATGTTAAATACTAAAATTACCTTTATAACAATATTTAATTAAAATGTTTTTGTCAACATACAGTTTTTGATCCATTTGAGATTAGTCTCTAGAACAAAGATGATGACTGTATTCCATTTTTCTATTAAGGGCAATTATCTTCAATTACAATCGTATAGTCTATCCAACCCTTAAGGCTCTGCTCATTAATTTTTGTAGCACACCTTACCCTCAAAATACTTACTGCTAATCACAATGTGCATTGGAAACAATGACACTACTCCAGTACTTAGTATTAAGTATCTTTTCTAGCAGACAAAAATACACACAGGAAAGCAGAAATGGCTGTTTACTTTTGAAACATTGCTAGAAGTCACCCTATTCAGCTTCCTTAAGGACTGCAGAGATTCTGCTGTACAGGCTAGGAGAACAGTACTATCCCATTCTTACATGCCATAATTTACCCACAGCTCTCAAAGCAATTCTTCATTTCTGTTTCTCCAACAACAAACTGAGGCTGTAAAATGGGCAATGCCTTTCCCAAATTCAGCAACCAGAAATAAAATCCTTCCCCCATAAAACTTTTCACCTCTCACTCTGTGAGGCTATCCCAGTGTTGTAGGGATCACATCCATCTTTCTATTTTTTGATTCTGTACTATCTTGCAGAATTCAAGTGTGCTTTGCAAATACATCTGTATTTATATAGCTTTTCTTGAATGCAGCTAGAAGAGGGCATGCTCCACAAATACAACCAAGGCATGGGAAAAATGCTGCTCTTGAGAAGTGCATTTTCAGAAGAATAAACACTAGCATGTAATTAGTCACTGCAAAAGCAGTGGACAAAGGCAAGGGGAGGGAGCTGTCCTGAACGGTTTTGTTAGCTTCCAGAGCAGAACATTATGCCTACAAATGTTGCTCAGCCATGCACCTAGTGTGGCACTGCACCTCCAGCACTTCCACATGGACTGGCATTACAGAGGGGCTCAGAAGAAAAAGCAAATGTTAGCGAAACCATAATCACTCTTGGACATAAGCTTTAGAAAGAAAACTTAATAGTAAACAAAGGGAGCTCTGTTTCATATTATATTGCAATAGATGTTGAGAAACATAACCAAGAGCTAATTATACTATCCCACTCAACCCTCGCAGTAGCACAGACTCCTGTTGTGTAGTTTAGAGGGCTGTGAAGTCGAAGATAATTTCACAGCTGCAATGAAATCTCTGACACAGTAATTAAGGATTTTGCAATTCAGATTTAAGGTCAGTTTTTTAAGTCCTTTTCTGATGATGTTAACTTTGTGCATCGTAAGTTCTGAGGGCAAGTACATTCAAGAAATGTTTAGAGACTACAGAAGAAAGGAAGGTGCTGTGATGGCACAAGGGACAAAGAGAATAGCCAGGTCAGTGTCATCAATACCTTGCATTCCTGTTGTTTAGGAAATTTTGGTGATTTCCATGGAATAATCTTAACAAATACAGGCAATATCAATCTATCTCTACCGTAAGTAGTTCCCTAAATCTTCAACAACAATGGCATAATTTCTAAGGCCAGGCACACAACCTTCTAGTGTTTTCACTGAACATAGTAAGATCAGACATTACTAATAAACTAATTATCTGAGCAACCTTGACTGGGAGGGAGGACCTGTGTTTATAAACACTCTTGATAAAACAAATACATATCTCTGTTCCGTAGGAGTGAAATGACCCTTCTGGAATAATTCTTCTAAAATGAAGTAGTTGAAATTGCTTACATTGTTTACACATTCAGTACCAAATTTTATGTTCAGGTTCAGTCTAGACTTGGAAATTACTAGCCAAAATAGGAATCCAAATAAAATTAGGAAAAAAAAAATCCATAACCTGTCAAGATCTGGAAATTGTGCATTTCCCAAAATATAGATTAACAAACCCCAAATTCTTCAGTCTTCTCCTCTTCCTCTATCTAGGAAGCAGTAGAATACAAAATTTGTTTTTATATAGTATTTTTTTCACAGTTTTTTTAGGAATGTGAGAGGAAGCCAGCATTNAAAAAAAAAAAAAAAAAGTGATGGCTTTGGGAATGTGAAAGAGGAAAAGGGGAATTATGCTTACAAGAGCATTCAGACTCTCTCACACACATTCTGAGAAAATCTTTGGTGTTTACTGTCTAATAAACAAGACAGACTAGCAGGAAAGATATGTAGAGGCACATCAGAGGGATGAGCCTAACCAAACAGTTCAGAGCATCAACTACCAGAAACAAAACTACTGAAGCCAAAAGCAAAATTTTATTTGGATCCTATAACTTAATGGTGGCATTACTGTCTCTTTCAGCCAACCAACCTTCATTGCTACCTTTGAAAACCTCTCTTAAAAGTTGCAGGTATTTTAGGCTCATTGCCCATGGATAGTTACTGTACTAGCCGCAGGACTGCACTGGGCAGGTAAGAAAGACTACAAGCAGAAGCGCTAACAGAGGAGAACATGTACTTATCATACTCTGACTTCCTGTTATTCCTGTTTCTACCTACTCATTCTCTTCCAGTCTGGTATGGGGGAGGAATAAGAAGTTATCTACCTTTGCTAGCACACGGGGGTAAAAATAACCATTTAGTTGCATTTTTCAGCTACGCTTCTGCTCAGGCTTAGTTACTGGAAGCATCACTCTTTGTAGTGCTAATTTTAGGGACAGCATCAAACCCCCAAATCACAGATGACAGGAAGAGCCATGAAGTCCACAGCAGTTTTACCATAGTATTCCAGTGCAATAAAGTAGTTATTCCACTCCAAAGTATAATGCTCCCAGGCCTGCCACTGTCAGTATTCTGTGGAGGTTTTTTTGAAAAAACAAAACGCCAAAAAACCAAACCACCCCTGAGGAAATGGCTGCTTTATCTGCTCTTCTGAGGCACTTTTTTTGGCCTTTCTTTAACTGTAAATATGAGACAGGGATGAGAAAAATGGGGAAAAGGAGGAAAAAAAAGTTAATCATGCACTTGAATGATTATAAACTTTCAACTAAGGAATAAATTATTTTTTATAATACGGTTAACATAAAATTTTTCCTTTTTTTTTCCTCCTTTTTCCGATCAAGCCTAGGAACTTCGCAACAGAGCTTTTAGTTATCACAGCAATTCAAGTCTACTACCGAATCTCATCTAAAATAGAAAGTCATGGCATGATGCTGGAAATTGTATTCTGCTTTTAATTTATTTTGCTGTAAAGCTAAAGTAACTCCACAGATTTTAATAGCACTGCTCTTGAAAAACCACTGGGACTTTCTCTTTTCCATGATGATTTTATTTAAAAATAAACTTATGATCAAAACTATGATTTTGAGCTTGCATTTGTGCAAACTGTTAAAATGAACACACTTCTACACTAAGAAAAGATAGCCATGAAGCCTGAAGATGGCTTTTACCTCACTGCATTGTTGGAACGACTTTCCAAACTTCTAGCATTTCATCTCCATGAGGATCTGACGTCAATGTGACTACTTTTTTATTCATCTCAAGTAAGTTCTCCCAAGTAAGGACACAAACTAGGAGAAATTCTGCTTTCATCCATAAGGTACAGCAGTATAGAGCAGACTTCTGTCCAGATGTAAACATTTGTTACCATAACAGACAACATCCCAGCATCAGTTTACCGTAGTCTGTGCTCGTGGGCATACCAGTAAAGACATCTGGAATATAATAGTTTAGAAATTATGATTTTGAGTCACAATGTAGGCTTATTAGTGAGTCCTATTATTACTTACAAGAAGACTCCACACGTCCTGCATTGAACCCTAGCTTATTAAAGTCCAAGAATGACCTAAAGGCTGAACAGACACTCTTTGATTTATTACTTTAACAAAAAAAAAATTAAGATTCATATTCAGAATTTTTAGCTTTTAGTATTTACAACATTTTTTTCAGTTACTTCCTTATTTCTGCAAGAATCTCAATAAGCCTCCCCACATACTTATCTACATGTGCATTCCATATGTGCTTTCTTCCCTTCTCAAATGTGATTACTGCACTATTTTTTCCTCTTTCTGTCTGTCTTTCAAATACACAGAGCTATAGGATTACATATTGCTGCACTTTTAATTAAGATGTAGGTACTGATGAGATTGATAGAATCATGACAAGGAAACATTGATCAGAAGCCAAGATTAAGATTTTGATATTTTTTTTGGTACCAAAGCTGGACACAGACATTTGATGCTGATCAACTTGGCCTCTGTACGTGGCACTGATCTATTATACCATTCTGGACTTCCCATGTAGAGCTCTCAGTCCCTCCATGCTGTCCCGATTTAAGCAATTAGTACTGCACAGGATGATCTTTGTCTGATCACTTGTTCCTGTATGGTGTCCATTAAGAAAGTTATCCACAAAGTGTTAGTGGTGTAGTGGTGCTCTTGGCATAAAGCGAAAGTCGAGGACAAATGCCAGGAGTGCCTGGTGACACACTCCCACTTTCAATGTGTCCAGCATGGCAGCCTATCTAGGAGGCTTCCTCTGACTACTGCTTTTCTCCCTGTCCATCCTGACCTTCTTTTTTTTCATGCCACAGTTTACTGTCAATACAGCTGTGCTTATGCAGCCATTTGTGAGACCAAATAGTGAACCAGACTGGTAGAAGGAAAATCTTTCTAAAGATGCTTTATCATGCATTGCTCACATTAGAATTATACCATAATATATATTTTAGAGGAAAACTCTGAAGATCATCAGTCCAATTTCATGGCTAACTTCAAAGTCAGATAAAATGTCAAGTTTAAATCAGGTTGTTCAGGGCCTTGTCCAGCTGAATTTTGAAAATCTCCAATATTCCACAACTTCTCTCAGGCTCTGTTCCAGTGACACCCTCACTTGGAAGAATTTTCTCCTTCTATCTAGTCAGAATTTTCCCTGCTGAAACCTGAGTCTGTTGCCGGTCATCAGTGTGCCTCCAAGAAGAACCATAGTCTGTTTTCTGCATCGCCACCCATGAGGTCCCCAAGACAGCGCCTGCAGCCTTAGCTCCAGGCTGAACAAACCCAGCTCTCTCAGGCCCTGCTTGTATGTTAAGTACTGTAGGTCCCCAAGCAGTAGGTGGCCCTCTGTAGGAATTCATCAGTGCCTTTCTTGAGCTTGGGATCCCACTCAAGTCGCCAAATGTGATCTCACAAATGGTGAATACAAGGGAATAACCACTTCTTTGGTCCTCTGGCAGCTTTCTGCATGTAGACAGCCTTCAGCTGCACTGACAGAAATGAAGGAGCAGTAAAATTCAGATGTGCAGGGGCGCCTAGCACGTAAGTTATCACTGAGACTTAATTCAAAACTTATTGAAAAGTAACAGAATCTTTCCTGACTTTACCCAGCGTTCATTCAAATCCTCACTAGGGCCAAATCCTGCATGCCCTAGGGCTTATCTGCATGAAAGCATTTAACTCAGAACAAGATGCATCAAAGCAAAAACGTACTTTATAACTGCTTTGATCAAAACGTGTCAAAATGAACCATCAGTCTTCACTACCACAAATCCTACTTCCCCAGAAGGGGATGGATCTTTCCCTAGGGACAGGAAAGCACTGTAGAAGGGACAGAAGGGATTTCTACAGTTTTTTGTGTTGCTGTCACCTCAGAAGGTGGGAAATGATTGGGCATGTTGGCATACTACAAAGGAGAGTCTGGGACTGTACCTGGTCACAAACCGAACCCGGGACAGACAACGTCACACTTGCACCAAAACAGCAACAGCGCTGAGAGGAGTGGACACTAGTATTGCTTGAAAGATGCATGAAGTAATCCTTCCTCTTCTGTAATGCTGCGTCTAAAAAGAGTGCTCAGCAAGTACAGAAAGAGCCCAGAAGAACAACAAAGACGGTCAAACGTCTTTGCAAACATGCTTGTGAGAGCAGAGAGAAAAACTGGAGGTGTTCTGCCTATGCATTTCCACATTTTCTAGTCCAAGAATCAGCCAATCCTTATGCAGAATTTCTTGGATTTATTGTGCAATGTTCCCATACTAGTCTCCACTTTGAATCAAATAAAAATTAGACTAACCTTTAATGAATTTAAGTGTAATTAATACTGTTTGTTCCTCTTTGCTTTGCCTGCATGCATATGAATATGTGCATACCTGGTTTAAAAATCATTGTCAACACAATTATTTCACAAACTGCGTGCAGGCAGAGAAAAGCTGGTTTATTGCAAAGAACAGACAATCACGAGAGGACATGCACAGGAACAGTCCTCCACTATGTTTAAGCTATTGCAAAAAGAAAGGCAGTAATTGTTTTCCATGTTGGCCACCAGAATGGTCTTAAACAACAACAAATGTTATTCATGTCAAATATTATTTCGAGGCTTCTCTCTTCTCATGAACCTGGATGCCAATAAGCAAGTGAGCAAGAAAGATGAGTCTTAGGAGGACGAAGACAACAGAATCATGATGCTGCTTTAAGAACGTGCTCTTTTTGGTACAGCTTCACTCTGCACTGTGCTGCTTCTGGGTCTGAAAAACTAATGTGGCCACCATATGTTATAAAGCTTGTCACATCCGATGAGATTACAAACAGTTTTTCATTCACAAGATTTCTGAACTGTATTAGGGAAACCAAAGAAATCCATATTGTTGTGCTTCCCTCTTGCCTGAAGCCTGTGAATTCATAAATGGAAAGGGAATTAAGATTTCAGACTTCGGCTAGTCGCAGTAGGTTTGTTAGTCACAAAGCAGCTTCGTCTAGGAACATTTACAATACTAGAATTTTTAAGAAATCTCAATAGTCATGCATAAAAAGAAAGTAAGATGGCTTAGCAATGAGCCATACAGTACTAAAAGTACCTGTTGTAAGCAGAATTGATTGTAAACTGAAGAACTAATTAGAAAACTGCCATGATTAAAAAAGCCTTTGTCTAGGCTTCTGGTTCACATCAGCTGCAGGGCGACTCAAGTGTGACTGTAGGGGACTGAAATGAGAAACAGGGTGCCTAATGGAACACCTGAAATAACGAGTCAGTATCTGCTATGTGTTAGAATGTGTGTGCAGAACATCTGCAGGAATAAAGGACAGCACCTCAGTGAAGAGCAGGACACAGCAGCTTTCAGTACGGTTGAAGTATCCTAAATGCCATGTGTGTAGGCTTGTTTTTTCCCTTAAAAGAGCCTTGTTTGGTAGAGCACATGTAGGTTTCTGGCTGTGTCACATTAATTCTGCATGCTCTTTGGTCATCTGATTGTTTAAGCACAGCAGAACCCAGAAAGTAACTACTTTGAGCTTTCTGTATGATGGACATGTGCAGTTTCGTACAGTATGTATACATGTTTTCTTAAAAGTTAAGTACCATGTGTTTTTAAATACTACTTTTGCAATAGAGATAGGAAGAGAGAAGGAAACAGGGAAGGGGAAAAGGAAGCTCTCTTCCCATAATTCTTAGGTAAGAAACTTCACTTTATGGATCCTGGCTACATGAACGTCTGTCCTGGTATTAGTAATCTAAATACTTCCCTATGTTTCTCCTTCAGTATGAGACCTAGCAGAATTTTTCACTGCTTAGGAAGCTTTCTTGGTAAGAACTTTGACTTTTGTGCTTCTCATAATCTTTGTGATCTACTTGTCCTCCCAGTTTGTCTATCTAATCTGACTTTTTGTCCTTCCATGGCCATCTGTTTATTATATGTATTCAGCAGAGGAAGGTATTGGTCTACTGTACAGCTGAAAGTGCCACAGCAAAATAATCTGGCTTTCTTATTACGAGTCCCTATTATATGACACTTTCATATATGCTACTTTCAAATTTTCTGGGACAGCTCCTGGCTTTTCTGAATATATATTTTTAGTAAATCTTTGTATTTTCTACAAATACATCAGCACAGAACTCCTGGATGATCTTGGCTGTAATGACATTTATCTTCCTGTTTTGTTTTTAATAGTGCTTTGATCCTACAAACATCCATATACATTCTTCCTATGAATAGTCCTGTTGAAATCAATAGGAATAGCTTCACATATAAAGTTATGCACCAGCCTGTGTATTTCGAAAATGAAAGCTGAAGGATTCAAGTTGCCCAGAAGCAAGAAGTTAAAATCCATGTATGGCCTCTCTGAACAAATTAAAGCCATATTTTAGGGCTATTACAACTATTTTAATTTTCAAAATATAAGCAATGACTTCTAGAATATAAGGCTCAGCTGAAATTGAAGCACATAAAGGTATACAGATATGTAGAAAACAGCTCTGGGATATTAACAGAATTAGGTGAATACTTAGAAGCATTTCAGAATTACAGTTTGTTCAGACAAAAATCCTTTTTCCCCTCCCAATACCAAAACATATTTAAATTTCAATATTTTTTGTATGCTGCATTAAAAGCTGCTGTTCTCAGCAAATTCAGCATTGCACATGTAAACCCCGTAAGCCCATTACTTCCCTGGCAAACAGTTCAAAGACAAGATAGGGTTTATTTCTTTGTTTCAAGTCAGACTGTTTCACCTTTCATCTTGAACAGAGATTGGAAAACCGATAAATGTAATCTGCTGAAGGAGATATTTGTAAAACTTTTTTTTGTTCTAAAGCCACCAGAAGGTTGCTTATTTTCAGAGGCGTCATCATGTACCTTTTGAGGGAAAAAAAAGAAACTGTACAAGAAGACCTTTAAGTGACAGGCACTTCAAAAGTTGGTTAAAGAACAATTTACTCCAGTTACAGTGATGGCAATTTGTTCTTGTACCATGCAGTCTCTTTCTCTGTTGCCAAGTTTTATTGAAAACTAAACACATATTACCTGCACTGGAACCTGAGCCAGTCATCCGTCTGGAAGGACTCTTGTCACTTCCGGCTCTACAGAATATTCCACAGTAGAGACAGCTGGAACTGAGGGAAGGACTTGAGAAAGCCTCATGCCATCTCTTTGTTCTGCCTGCAGAAATTTCCCAGGAGAACATCATAGCATCTGCTAAGCACCATGGAGGGCTCGAGTGCAGCAAGGAGCTACCACAGCATATTTATGAGCAAGGCCACGGATCACCACAAGTAATTTTATAGAAATATAACAAATTGTTTCAGAAACTCAAACAAGATAAGCGAACACGCAAATAAAATCCAGAAACAACCCCAGCTCCAGATGGCTGATGTGTTGTAATGATCGCTTTCAATACCCAGCAGCGGGGCAGACTCTCTTTACTTGGCAAGAAGACATTTAATTATTCAGTATTTTATCTCTGATTTTCTTTAAGTTCTGTACTTACAGTTTGCTTACAGCGCTGTCTGCTCTTCAGCCTAGGGATAGATGAATTAACTTTAAAATTAATTTAAAGTTAACAAGCTCAAGTACTGAAAGTGGTTTAGCCACAGCAACACCATGTCAGCCAATTTACCTTGCATACACACGCAGACAGATAAAACTACTTTTTTGAGGAGTGAATTGGCTTCCACGGTGTTACACACTACTGTGTCTAAAAACTGCTGGTACCAAGTGATGGATTTAAAACTAATTTGGTCATCTCTACACTTTATTTCATAGTCACATGACCATTCATCTAAGACTACATCTGCAAAACCAACTGTTGAAAGTTTGAGATGAATTTTATACCAACAAAAATAGGAGAAGTGTAGAGTTAAGCTGTTCAAAAGCTGAATCTCTTCGTATGTGGGGGAACTCCCCCTTTCCCCCAAAGAAACTGTCTCCAATTTTGCCATGCAATTGCACTTTACGGGTTTTTCCCTGGCATTCTACATCATAACAACACAGAACCCTGCAAACATTACAGACTTTCATGTCAGATAGGGACTTTTTTCCCCATTTTTATAATTAGGAAGAATCATCAAATATATTAATTCACAACAGCATTCTTGTCAATTTTTTAAGGCATAAAAAAGGACAGTTCAGAACAGTTCTGTAATGTGTCTTTATTACAAAGCAAAGAATCATTTCACAAAAAAAATGCAAGCTTTTAAGAATGGATAGCAGAAGTAACAGTGTTCAGAGCAAGCCCCAAGATAAACAGAAAATATTTGTGAGATTGCAAGTCGCCAAGACAATTTTAGACCCAATCAACAGGTCATGTTGTCTACTGATTTCTACATATTGAAGACATTCATTCAAAATTTGTGATTAAGAGTGGTAAAACCCGTACAACTTCAAAGAAATTAGTGACAGAGCCTACTGATTTTTTGCTATTACATTATCTTTCTTTTTAAATTTTTTTTTAAACATACAAGTGTACTAGCATCTTGAATAAAGAAGTATCCTCCTGATAGCTGCATAAAATTAAATGAAATTTGAGGGTACAGGAAGACCTTAAAGCCACATCCCCTCCCCTCAGGTATAAGAATTTTCTGAGAACATTACAACAACATGTATTGTATTTGTATTTGTTTTCCAAATAATTAAAGAAAGAATCCTTCAGGAAATGAAGGCATTTTAGATATTTAAAGCATGGTGATAACAATAAAAGAGGAGGTAAGTCTTTCAGTATTTCACCCCCCAATCAGGAGAGCTGAAGGAGTGATTTCACTTCGTTCAAAACACCTAACATAGCACAAGACTATAAATTTACAGAGGGAGAACACTGACTTGAGAAAGGTTGATGTGGAGACATGTCAGACTGATTGCTCTGTTAAAAATTGCTTTCTCTGAAGTGTTTTGTTTTAAATAACATATTGCTTTTCAGAAACAAGATGTGTACTATAATGCTGCAGAGAATGGAACTGCAGGTGTTGACCTGACCTGTTGAAGGAGATCGCAATGAACAACAGAGGTTTAGAGCCTAAGGCCTCAGGTTGGAATGAGTGCGCTATGGCACTCTCTACCAAGAAAGATGATGGCTGGAGGCTTAAATGGGGTGCCCTGAAGGAGACCATGAGCAGGGTCAGTGAGGCAATTTATTTAGGAATTGTCACCCTACTGACCAATGCTTGTCAGGGGTAGGGTAGATTTGCCGCTAGTTTGGCAATTCAAAGCCTCTAAATTGTAACAACACTCCTGAACACTTTTCTGTGTTGTGATCAGCGTCCTGTCAGTGCCAAGACATGACAGGAGACTGCCCTGCATGACCTGCCTAGATGGCCCATGAAGAGCAGTTTTATGGAAAATCTACAAAGCGCTATAACCAAAATCAATAAGACTACTTTTGACTTTTACAGACTTGTGACAAGTATTGGCATTATATCAATTCCAAGCCATCATTCTAACAGGACCCAGGAGAACTCCTCAACAGCTTTGTTCTCATCAAAATGTTCCTTCCAGGACTCGATTACCACTGTGAACTCTGAAAGGTTGATCAGGTTACAGGGTATAGGTGCAGTTCCCATCCTTATACGTAGAACACACAACTCTTACCATAAAATAGATTTAAATATACATAAAATGGTAGATGCAGCTGCCAACACTTAGTTAATAATTTTTACTTTGGAAATGAACCAAACCCATCTGCGTTTGTAACAATACCTGCCCCTCCTAAAATTGTAAGACTAGCCGTAACTCAGAACTGAGAAATGCATTCATTAAAAAAGCAATAAGCAAGAACACTTACAGAAGATTAGATGTAATAGTGTGATGATGAAAAAGTAACGATTTATATAACAATCTAACAAGTCTGTTGAAAAGTGTTTCGTTATTTTCCCAATGCCTGCTGCTGTAGAATATGTAAAATACAAGGTCTTGCTCTTTCATACTTACGATCTGATTTCAGATTAGTCTACTGAGAATCATTAACAAGCATGAGCACATGAGAAAAGCTAGCTTTGTGTGGATGAGTGGAAAATAAAATATATTTTCCGGTACTCAGTACTGAAATGTTTTGACTGGCTATGACTAATTTTGCGGGAACAGACACTCAGTGTTTTAGAAAATTTCCTCCAGAAGATTATATCCAACCATTCACTGTTAATCACTCAAGATACAATTATTATTTTATTTAGTTTACTTTATCAGGATGTTTTTCACTGTTAATCACTACTGTATCCCCAGAGGCACTAAATGACTAATCTTACAGCCTTCATTGAGACTCCTTGTACTGTTCAGTGAAAGAAAGGCTCTCAAAAACTCCCCCAAGCATTATAACCTGCAGAGTCAAAGTTCCTTTTATTTCATTAGGCTTTAGATCAGAACCTGAAAATGGAATTATTTTGTTCTAGAAAATTCATATTTTAGTAACTATTTTTAGTTATTTTGATACGCAATCTTCACCCAGATCCACAAAGACGTTCCTGTGGAGATACCCACGTGTAATTTCAGATCTTAGTCAATGTTTTTAATTTCATTCCAGAAGTTTTCTGTATTTTTGTCCTCTTCTGATTAAATTCCAAATGATGGTGCAAGCAAGTATCTATCCTTACAGCTAGGTTCATACATGTGATGTGATTTTCAAAAGCAGCTAAAGGACTTGGGAGCACAAATTCCTTGTGCTGTTAAGCAGCTAGAAGCTTTGAAAAGTCCCTCCCCTGAAGCCAATGTTACCACAACATTAACATCATAAATAAGGCAGTGCCTAGAAGTTCCCCAGCAGCAGCTTTGAAGGGAGCCTTAAAAACCTGCTGTGTCACAAAGGCAGCTGTAGTTAGATTTTTTTTTTTATATATATACATGCAGTATCTGTTCACTCAATAAATACAGCTTATTTAATTGGGAATGTCAAAAAAATGTGGACATATATTGCCCAACACCTTGTAGTAGGGGACTCAATTCTGAAGGGAGTGGAGGGTCCC
>RSEF01000020.1:10645544-10696198 GCA_003993805.1 Himantopus leucocephalus | reverse complement strand
CCCCACCGCCCTCACCCCGGTACCGGCCACCTCCCAGCCCCAGAGGGTAGCGCCCCCCACCCTCCGCCCCGGCACGCGCCCGCTCCCAGCCCCGGCAAGGAGAAAACCAAACCCAACCCAACCCTACCCAATCCTCCCTCAGTACCGGTCGTTCCCGGCGGGCAGCGTCCCTGACACGGACCCCGTTTCCCGGTACCGCAGCCCCCACCCAGCGCGGCTGCTTTCGGTTTCCTTTCCGCCCGGCGGGGCGGGGCCAGACCTGGCCACGCCCACCAGCGCCGGCCTGGGCCGGCTCCGCGCATGCGCGGCCGCCAGCTGAGGCGGTTCCGGGAGGGAGCAGCGACCATGCTGCAGAGCCTGGGCCTGGTGGGCACCATCGCGGAGGGGGACGCAGGGCCCGAGGACCCTGAGTCTGGAGGCTCCGAGGATGAGGAGGTGGGTCGGGTCGAGTCGGGGAGAGGGGCGTGTTGGATCTGACCGGACCGGTCCGACCGTCCCGCGGTCGTTGCTTACCGCTGTTACCACAGGAGGTGCGGCGGGCCCCGGGCCCCAGACGGCGGGGCTCCACGGGCGGGGACTTCAGCGCCGCTTTTGTCTTCGGTGAGGCGGAGGCCGGCGGGGAAGGAGCCTGGGCGGCGGCGCTGCGCCAGCTCCGCGGCAAGGTGAGGCCTGGGGCCGGGCCGGGGGCCGCAGGGCCGGGGGCCGCGGTGCCCCGCGCCCCGCCGCGCTCCTCACCGCTCCTCTGTCCTCATTCCCGCCCAGAGAGCAGCCACGACGCTGGATGAGAAGATTGAGAAAGTGAGACAGAAGAGGAAGCTCCAGGTCAGAGCCTTTCTCTCTCGTTACCGAAAAGGCTGGTGTGGGGTTGGCCTTCTGCTGCGCTCCCTCCAGAGGCACAGCTCCGAAAGCATCCCGGGCCGCCGTGCTCAGACCTGCAGCGGGTGTGCAGCCGCACCTGCTGCCTTGCTGAACTGATGAGGATGCAGAATTGTTAATGCTTAAGGTTATGCAAAAGCATGTGTCTGTGAACGAGCTCAGCAAACAACAGCTCACAAAGGATTGAAGTTTCTTTGTTATCCTTTCTTTTTAAAACTTCTTGCTTTTAAAATATTTTCCTAGGAAAGAGAAGCTAAACAAGCAAAAGCGAGAGATGAAGATGCGGAAACTGAGGATAATGAAACCAAAAAGAGGGAACGTGAGGATTTCGGTAGGGATGAAGAAGAAGATGTGGAGTCTCAGTATTCGTTGGATGATGAAACTATCTTCACAAAAGCAGGTATTAGCAGTACATAGAGAGATGGTGTCCTGGTTTCAGCTGGATTAGAGTTAATTGTCTTCCTAGTAGCTGCTGTGTTTTGGATTTAGTATGAGAATAATGTTGGTAACACATATTGTTTTAGTTGTTACTAAATAATGCTTATCATAACTCAAGGACTTTTTCAGCTTCCCATTGAAGCTGAGCAGGAGCACAGACAGGACAAGCTGGCCAAAGGAATATTCCATACCATAGACGTCATGCTCAGTATATAAACAGGGGTTGGCTGGGGGGCAGGAATCGTGATCACTGCTTGGGACAGGCTGGGTAATTGATCACCAGGTGGTGAGCAATTGTATTGCATCACTCCTTTTGTATATTCTTTTACCATTATTATTATTTTCTCTTCAGTTACTGTTCTATTAAACTGTCTTTATCTTAAGCCACGAGGTGTTTTTTCCTTTTTCTCCCTCTTCTCCCCACCCTACTCAGGGGGAGGAGTGAGTAAACGGCTGTGTGGTTCTAGTCGCCAGCTGGGGTTAAACCACAAAAGAAGGTCAGGAGCAAGAATCTGACAGACTGTTGGCTCACTGGAGAAAAGTCTGTAGTGAAGCCTTGCTGGGAGTGGGCAAGAACCTCTTATTTTTTGTTGTCTTCTTTCTGCAACATTCCTTCTGATTTTTGGTCAAGCTTATTTTGAATGGTAGCCATAGTACTTTAATTGAACTCGTCCCGGAGAAAGGATGGTATTTGTGTGGTATTTTACTCCGTTGCATGCCTGTACTTGTTTCTGAGGCTTCTCCTTCAATACCTCGTTCAGAGCAAAAAGTATGAGATGAAGGTAGTCATGATACCTTTTTATGCGTTTAACTGTACTTGTTAATTCCTGACGCATTTCTCTTTCTCTGCAGATACAGTCAAAGTGAAGGAACGGAAGAGATCAAAAAAGGGAGAAACGGTAAGTGACACTAGGTCATTCTCCAGCATTTCTTCAGAAGGAATTTGACTTTGGTTAACAAACTGTAACTGAAAAAACAGCCCAGAGCCCTTTGATGACATGTTGTGTTGCTGCCTGTGTTGTTCCAGTTTTGTTGTTGTTGCTGTTTCTAGGAAGCAGAGAGCTTTTTTGAAGATGCTTCTCAATATGATGATAACTTGTCATTCCAGGACATGAATCTTTCACGACCTTTGCTAAAGGTATTGACCTAGCTTAGTTATTAAGTATGTTACTTTGAAGAATGTTGTACAGTGTCCCCTCCACCAATCAGAACTGGTAAATTCCTCTTCTCTTCACAGCCTCTCTGAAAAGGAAATTATGTGTGAGCTAGTGTGATAGTCCTTTAGGAGCTGTTATTCCCAAATAATGGAAACCATTCTTTGATTTGCAATATGTCAACGCTATCTTGAGTGAGACTTGTCACAGAATCACAGAATGGCTGAGGTTGGAAGGGACCTCTGGAGGTCATCTTGTCCAACTGCCTGTGCAAGCAGGGCCACCTAGAGCTGGTTGCCCAGGACCATGGCCAGATGGCTTTTGAATATCTCCAAGGATGGAGACTCCACAACCTCCCTGGGGAACCTGTGCCAATGCTCAGTCACCCTCACAGTGAAAAAGTGTTTCCTGGTGTTTAGAGGGAACCTCCCGTGTTTCAGGTTGTGCCCATTGCCTCTGGTCCCATCAGTGGGCACCGCTGAAAATACTCTGGCTTGGTCCTTTTTTCACCCTCCCTTCAGGTATTTATAGACACGGATAAGATCCTCTCCAAGTCTCCTCTAGGCTGAACCGTCCCAGCTCTGTCAGCCTTTCCTCATATGGGAGGTGCTCCAGTGCCTTCATAATCTTTGTGGCCCTTTTCTGGACTCTCACCAGTATGTCCATGTCTCTCTTGTACCCGGGAGCCCAGAGCTGCACACAATACTCCAGTTGTGGCCACACCAGAGACAGAGTTTAATTGCTCTATCTCCTTTGTAGGCAATCACAGCTCTTGGCTTCAAGCAACCAACCCCAATTCAGAAGGCTTGTATCCCAGTGGGTCTTCTGGGGAAGGATATTTGTGCCTGTGCTGCCACTGGGACAGGTAGGGATTGAGCAGGGCACAGCAAACATGGAGAATTTGCTATTCACAATAATTGGTAATTCTTGGTAATTCTTCTTGATTGTCTTCTTTAGGTAAAACAGCTGCCTTCATCTTGCCTGTCCTTGAGCGCCTAATTTACAAACCTCGTCAGGCTCCAATAACACGGGTATTGGTTCTAGTGCCAACACGAGAACTGGGTATTCAGGTGCACTCTGTCACAAAAGAGCTGGCGCAGTTCAGCAGTGTCACAACTTGCATTGCTGTAGGTGAGTATTTGGTTTCTTATGTGAACTGTACAGCTTGCTGTAAACTGCTATACAGAACTGGGAATTCTGTGTTATAAAACTGGAGGCTGTATGGTTATCGCAGGCATGCTTCTAGTAGGTGTGCTGTGGTTTAAAATCTCACTTTCCAGTACCATGACATACTTTTTGTTTGTTGGTTTCTGAGGAAGAAAAGGTGGGATCAGTTCTAATTGTGAATGCGGTATTAATCTGAGTTGTTTCCCATCCTCAGGTAATTTGGATCTGTGTACTGTGCTGCAACCTGCTCAGGGAGTCAGCAGTCCATGTTTGCTCTCTTTCAGGTGGCCTAGATGTGAAGACCCAGGAAGCAGCTCTGCGCGCCGGGCCAGACATTCTTATCGCCACTCCTGGGCGACTGATTGATCATCTCCACAACTGCCCTTCTTTCCACCTGAGCAGTGTTGAGGTGCTGATTTTGGATGAAGCGGACAGGTAGGCTAAACAGGACAGTGGTGAAAAATGAGGTTTTCTGCTTTCCTTTTCCCAGGCTGTAAGGCAGTCTTTGTTGCCCTGCCTTAAGTAATGTTTCTTATCTAGAACCAGACGAAGCTGCCTTACCTTGCTGGTTCTCTCCCATGTAGGATGCTGGATGAATACTTTGAGGAACAGATGAAGGAAATAATCAGGTTGTGCTCCCACCACCGTCAGACAATGCTTTTCTCTGCAACAATGACAGAAGAGGTAAGACAGGCGGCTGAGAAGCATGTTGAGGCAGAAAGCTGAATAGAAATTTGTCTAGTCTTTTATCAGAGATTATGTTGGACTTTTTTTTTTCTCTACCTGTTTTGGTAGGTGAAAGATTTGGCTTCTGTTTCCCTGAAAAATCCCGTCCGAATTTTTGTGAACAGCAACACAGATGTGGCCCCTTTCCTGCGGCAGGAATTTATCCGGATCAGACCCAACCGAGAGGGGGACCGTGAGGCCATTGTATCAGGTTAGCGATGAGCAAAGAAAACCTGGAATCGGTGGGTGACTATGAAGCAGGCTCCTGAGAGGACTTTTTTTCTTTCAGCTCTACTGACGCGAACCTTCCCTGATCACGTGATGCTTTTCACCCAGACCAAGAAGCAAGCTCACCGTATGCACATCCTACTTGGGCTGATGGGTCTGCGGGTTGGGGAGCTTCATGGGAACCTCTCTCAGGCACAGCGGCTGGAAGCACTCAGGTATTAGCAAGCTTAGTGAGCAATCATAAGCAAAAAATAAGTTAGGAGTTGGAAATTTTAGGGCAAAAGTGGGTTGCTGTATACATTGCTAATGCATTTTTTATCTCTGTTCAGGCGCTTTAAGGATGAGCAGATCGATATTCTGGTAGCTACAGATGTGGCTGCACGTGGACTTGATATTGAAGGTGTTAAAACAGTGAGTATTTGCAGTGCTGAGCTTTTTAATGAGTCCTTTAATATTGTTTCCCTACTAACGCTGTTTCTGTTATAGGTAATCAATTTTACCATGCCCAACACCACCAAACACTATGTTCATCGGGTGGGTCGGACAGCAAGAGCAGGCAGGGCTGGTCGTTCAGTTTCACTTGTGGGTGAGGAAGAGCGCAAGATGCTGAAGGATATTGTGAAGACTGCCAAAACACCAGTGAAAGCCAGAATTCTCCCCCAAGGTACGCACTTCACTGAGGTAAAAAGCAGGAGAGCAGTAGGCAGGGAATATCATAGTACACAGGGACACTAAAAGAGGTGCTGAAAAACAAGATGGACTTTACATGAGCTGCTTCTGATGTTCACACTATTATTTTCAGATGTCATACTAAAATTTCGAGAGAAGATTGAGAATCTAGAGAAAGATGTGTATGCAGTTCTGTGCTTGGAGCGTGAGGAACGTGAGATGCAGCAGTCAGAGGCCCAGGTAAGGGGGTTTTTAGGATTTTTTTTTTTTACCTTAGTTTTTTAGAATCTGAGGTAGATATAGCGCATAAGGAAGTTACCTTAATGTAGTTGACCTGCCTACTTTTGAAAGGGACGAGAGAGAGATTTTTTTTTTGACACCATGAGCTCACTTCTTGCCTGAATTATCTCAGATCAATAGGGCAAAGAAGCAGCTGGAGGGAGGAAAACAAGAGACTGCGGGTGAGGGTTTGGAGCGGAGCTGGTTCCAGACCCGTGAGGAGAGGAAGAAAGAGAAATGTGAGTCATGACACTGCTGCCATGTTAAATTCCATACCTGCAACTGGACTCTGCTCTGTACTTTAGGAGGTTCTTTATTCTGTGTTTTTCTTTGTCTCTCCAGTGGCTAAAGCCCTGCAGGAGTTTGACCTAGCATTACGAGGCAAAAAGAAAAGGAAGAAATTTATGCAGGACAGTCAGAAAAAGGTCCAAATGACGGTGAGTACGTTTACGGACAAGTGGGACCCTGGGTGGACTATTCTAGCTTTCCCTTAACAAAACCTCACATCACTGTAAACTTGCATTTTAACATCTTTCAGCCAGAGGAGAGGTCACAGTTTGAAATCTTGAAATCTCAAATGTATGCTGAGCGGCTGGCGAAAAGGAATCGCCGAGCAAAGCGAGCCAGAGCCTTGCCAGAAGAGGAACCAGCAGCAGCACCAGCAGGTGGAGACTTTTGTTTTGCAGCTGACTTATCTTATGTCAGGAACTGTGTTATAAATAGGTAAACTAAACTAATTTGTATAGAGGGAAGCACTGGTCTTTGAAGGACTGGCCACCAGTGCTGGCCAGGGAGAGTGTTTGCGGAGAGGAGTCATTGCTTTTGCTGGTGGTTAGGCTAATTGTTGCGGTCAAGGCTACAGGGCTCTAGTAAACAAGATGATGCTGTGGCCTTCACTTTACAGCCAATGTTCTGACTATTGTCTCTGTGTTAGGCCCCAAGCGGAAGAAAAAACTGTCCGTGTTTGACGAAGAGCTTACCAACACAAGCAGGAAGGCTCTGAAGCAGTACCGTGCCGGGTAATGTCTTGGCAGTAGTACATTAGTCCAGACTTGAGTAGGTGGAATTTCTTTTTGCATCTCTGGACTTTCTCAGTGATACTTTGACTGATATTGGGGGGAAAGGGTGGGCAGAACAAAGAGGGGATTCTTGCAAGAAGTACCGGTACTATTGATGTAATTCAATGTTTTTTGTCTTACCTTCCCCCCCACCCCCTTTCTTTCAAAAAGTCCATCATTTGAAGATCGGAAACGCTTGGGTATGGCCCAACATAGGAAAGGAGGAAACTTCAAATCCAAGTCCAGGTATAGCTCCCTTTACTTTCTTATTCAAGTTGGAGGGGTTTTTTCCTCCTCTTTTTTTTTTTTTTTCTCTTGTGATTGTTTAAAGGCCCTTGCTAAAAGGTTTGTTGGTTCTGCAGTAGCTTACCCTCCTACTGCAGGTCTGATGCTGGGGGCAATCAAGGATACTGCCTTTAATAGCACCTTCCTAGGCTTCTACCTGGGAGAGCATTGCCTAGAAAATGCTGAGTGCTGTTCCTTATCTATCATTGAAAGCTGGGCTGGTGGAATCTAATTTCAAATATCTTCTCTTTCAGGTACAAGAGAAAGTAAGAACGGTTCGCAATTACCAAATGGGTAATTTGGACAATGCAGACATTTCAGACACGCTCTCTCCAGGGCCTGGATTTTGTACTGCAATGAGACAATGTCAGTAAAACTGAATAGTTTTTCTTCAAGTTCTGGAACAGCTTTGGGATGCTCATTAATACCTGGTTGAAGACCCTTTGTGAAAACATCTTCAGCAGCCCATGCAATAAAGGATTGATTTTTTTTTTTTCTAAAAAGTTTGCTCTGTTTTATAAGATAAGCCAGAGCAACTGAGAGCTGGGATATTACATCTATCAGACATTTAGTTCATTGTTTTTAGGGCAAAAACTGCTGAACGCTTATTGCTTTGTTCACACACTTCTGTGATCTCAATTAATTGATATGGCTGAAAAGGATTTCTGTGGTTGAGAATCTGTAACTAAAATGGGCAAAAAAAAGTTTTTCAGACTGTCACAAAGATGGTTTCAGAGATAATAGTCATGGGAATTAAATCTCCCAAGCTCCTGGCTTCTTATTTTTGACTAGAAGCAGCGCAGCTGCACCTATAAAGATCAAGCAGGTTTACTGCAGGCTAGTAAGCAGCAGTTAATGCAGAGTGTCCTCATAGAGGCACCATTGTACTTATTCTGCCTTTAATAAAGCAGGGAGAATTCCCATCAGTAACCCATGCTTAGTTTCATCAAAACACTAAGCTCTTTCTTTGAATTTTTACCATTTCTGCCATCCCATTCTTTTGATCAGCCTTGCTAAATGTCATTGATATGCTTTTAATTCCTGTAAGGAATAGACCTAAGTGGCCCAGACCAACTGTTAACTTCTGAGCTGTCAAGATAAACTGAGCTTTTTGCTTCACACTTGCTCTTCTTTTGGGGTGACCCAAGTGCAGTAGTAAAAGGTAAGGGCCGCGCTCCTGAAATAGACCAGTACAACAGTGACTCAAAGTACTGGGTTTTCCAACTTTATTAAAAAGGGCAAACTTTACAAGCACTAAATGTAAAATATACATAACAAAGTTTTGACAGGTGGTACTGCTGGGTGTATCGCCTCGATCAGTCTTCTCACAGTTCAAAGGTACGTTAGACGATATCATGGCCTTGGTGGACGCATGCCAGGTGGAGGGGGTCCTGGGAATAAAGGAAAGTTTAATGTTGAAGAGGAAAGAAGAAGCAAGGCTAAACCAGAAAGACATTTTCGCCATGCTCAAAGTGGCTTTAGGACCCCTTTTTTAGCACCGAGACATTTATTGACAACTAATGGAGCTAGGGAGGCATTGAAATGTGTCACCCTTCAAGCATTGTATTTATGTTACGGCTTCTTCCAGCTTCTAGGCATTTCAGATAACATCTGCTCACCTCTCATTCCTGGAGGAGGTGGTCTCATGCCCGGTGGGGGCATTCCCATAGGAGCCCCTCGGCCAGGTGGCATTCCCATCGGTGGGCCCATAGGCGGTCTCATGCCTGGAGGAGGTCCCATCATTCCTTATGCCAGAAAAAGAACAAGCACATAAATCCAGCTGAATATTCACGGCACTAGTTGGATATCAGAATAATCCTCCGTAATACCAGATCTTCATCAAATGGATAAATACCTCTTTATCACCAATTTTGCCACATAACATGAGCTCCTTGCTGCCCCACTGTATCTATAGAGTAATTCCTACCTGGAGGAGGTGCTCCTCTGCTCATGGGCGGGGGAGGACCCCCGCGCCCTGGTGTGTATTGAGTTGGGGCTCCTGCTATGCTAGCAGTGGCTGCTGCAGCAGCAGCTGCAACTGTGCCGCGACCCTGAGGTGTCATCACCTGTAAACAAAATAAGTATGTTCAGCACAACATCTGTTTTACATTAATAACTGAAAAATAAGCCAGATTTAAATTACTATCCCTTCAGAAAATTACACCAGTCTCCTCTTAATGTATTAATCACTGCTACAAACCTATAATACAATTCAATGGATAGCACTGGAATTCTGTGCAAGAGGCTGCACTTTTCAAGCCTCTTCTTCCATCACATAAGATGGAGTTCCCAGGGGGATCTTGTACCACAAAAGCCTCGCCAGGCTCAAACTCTCTGGTAACAGAAACTAAGATTACAGTTCTTCCACTCCACCAATTTCTTGCATCGTATTGGTACCAAGAATTAAAAGCCACCCCGGAATATACCAGATGACTCTTTTTTAATGGGTCGCAGCGTCTCACCTGTTGAGATGGTCCTCCCACTCCTCTGACAGGGCCGGCTAATCCCGCTGGAGCCTGCGGCATGGGCGCACCAGCTGGCACTCCCCTCCCTGCTGCTCTCCCAACTCCGGGTCCTCCAGCAGCTCCAGCAAGAGGCACCCGGGCAATTCCAGTCTGAAAACAGACCCCCCCAAAAAGAAAGATTTACCAGAACAGAAGTCCTCAGACCCTAGGGATGCCCACAGCCCTCCTTTGTCCCATTAATGTCCGAGCCCACAAAGGGATTAGAACTGCCTGCAGTGAAATTTGTTGGACTTTGTCCCATCAACATCTGGAAGTGCAGGACATACTGCAGTATTGTTCTCCTGCAAGGAAGCAAGTTTATCAGACGTCCCTTCCCTTTCTCCTTAGCTCTGCGCTCATTCTCCTTACATCTTTTGGAGGTGGTCCTTCAACTGTCATGGACACCAGGTTTTCTCCTCGCAGCAACACAAGACCAAGGACTCGTTTCTCTTCCCGCTCCGGCTGTTTTGAATTTTTAGGTCTAGTGAAGAGAAAGAAAACATTGCAAGGCAAAGAAAAAAAAAACAAAATCAATGACACTCTTTGAATTTGCAACAGAGTATATGACGAGGTTACTCCAGAGGGGAGAACCTACTGCAAAAACCACATTTTTGCGTGCCTCACACTAAGTACACAGAGAAGACTAAACACAAGATGTGTATTGTCTCCACGGGGTTTTTCCCCATGATGCTTAACTGTGACAGCGACGACACTGGCGTCACATGAAAGTCTGTTTTAGTTATTAGGAAAGAACCGACACAAAGTGTCCCCTGAACCGCGGCAGTTTGGGGATCTGACAAACGAGACTTAAACCCATGACTTATTTCAGCAGAAGCCGGCAGCAGACGTTGCACCGGCTCTCTGCTCCCCGCGGGGCAGCGGGGCTGGGGGGGGGGACGGGACGGGACGGGACGGGACGCGGGGGAAGCCACGGCCCGGTGCCGCCGGTGCTCCCGCCGCCCGGAGCGGGCCGCGCCGCTCACTTGATCTTGCGGAACTCGTCGCAGTCGCAGAGGATGAGGTTCATGTGCTTGTCGAAGGCCTTGAAGGTGCCGATGAAGACGCGGCCGTCCTGCAGGATGCACCGCATGCGGTAGTCGATGTGCTGCAGCATCTTGCTGCTCTTCCCCACCGTCTGCAAGAGACCGCCGTTACACCGGGCGCCGGGGTGGGCCCCCCCTCGCCGCAGCGGGCCCGCCCCAGCCCCCGGCTCACCATGGCTGCGGCTCTCCGTGCTCCCTCCCGCCGCCGCCGCCGCCGTTACTCGCTCCCTCCCGCCGCCCGCTCCGCCGGAAGCTCCTACGCCCGGCGGCCGCCGCTTCCGCCCGCTCGCCCGCCGCCCGCACGCGGCCGCCCCGCCAGACGCCGCGCTCCGCCCCTTCCGGCGCGCGAGAGACGCGTTTCCGGTGGCGGGGGCGGGCCCGGTGCTCTCCGGGGGAGGGTATTCGCTCGGCGCCGCGGCGGGGCGGGGTCGGCCGCCCGCGGTCCCCATGGCGACGCGCTGCTGGCGCGTGACGCGCGTGTGACGGCCAATGGGCGGCGGAAGGCGGTTGAGTGACAGCCGGCGGCGCCAGTGACCGGCAGCGCCTCGGCGGGGCGGCGGCGGAGCTGCCGGGCGGCCGGAGCGCGGAGCGGCCGCGGCGGGGCTGGGTGAGCGCAGGGCGGCGGGCGCGGGGGGGGGAGGTGGGGAGCCGGACGGGTCGCCGCCGCTGGCCTGGGGTCTGGCGGGCCCGGTGCTGCCTTCCCGGGCCCTCTGCGGCCCTTCCTTCCCTTCCCTCCTCTCCGGCGGCCCGCCCCGCCGCCAGGCTCCGGCCTAGGCTCGCCTGCCGCGGGGCCGCCGGGCCGGTTCTGCGGCCGTCCCGGCCTCCGGAGGTGCCGATGTAACCGAGGCTGTGGGTTGGGCGCGGGTCCCGCCACGGCGCCCCGGCACCCGGGGGCGGGAGCGGGGAAGGGGCCGCCATCGGGCCGAGGAGGGCGCGGTTCGCCGCTCCCCCGGGAGCCGAGCGGCCCCTGGGCATGAACCGAACCGCGCTTGGTCAGAAAAAAAACAGTTTAACGCCTGAAAGGGAGTTTTGGCCCGAGCTCGGGGAGTCGCTGGCGGGCTGGCTGCTCCCGGCTCCCCCGACTGATTAAAAACAATAAAAAAGCAGTTCGCTCCTTTTGCCTGTTGCTATCGGTTTCTGTCTTTGCCAAGAGGTGGTCTCTGCCCAGCCGGGTTGGAAGGCGCAAGATGAGAGTCCAGTTCCGTAGGGTTAGTGTTGTGCAGCCAAAGCGCAGCCGTGGAAGGCCTTTGGAAGAACGTAGGATTCCGGAGATGGAGAATCTGAGCCGCCAGGTTGTGTGGTTTCTCTGGTGAAGTATGGTTCCCTTTGCTTTTTCTACGAGGTAACGTAGAAATCTGTATGTCGGACTCTGCTGCCCTCTTACACCGCTGGGTCAGGGAAGTGTCTTCTCCGCACCCTTGTCCAGTCAGCTAACGGCGCTTCCACCCCTTTGCCCTGCGGGTACCACCATCGGGGACTTGCTGAGAACCGAGTGGGATGTTTTGTGGCATCTACAGGTTTCGGAAGCTGCAGCTATTCGCCTGTTGAGTGGGGGATTCTACCCAGCAGCTTTTCTTTTTCATGGAATGTTCTTTCATCCTCCTCATTTTCATTCTGTGCGCAGCACACTTTGTTCTCTATCTGCAATGAAAAGAAGATTGAGTTTGTGAATAGGGAAATTCCGTTTAAAATACTCCAGTTGTTTTAGCTTGCAGCTTCTCAGAAGTCCCCTGAATAGTGTATTAGGGGCTGTGCTGATCCCTCCTTGCCTTGCAGCTACCCCTGCACCACTGCTTTGTATGAAGGAACTCGCTCTGCAGAAGCAGAGTGAATTCATCTTTGATGGATTTCAGCTTGGCTGCTGTCTCCCTGTATAAAATTGTGAGAATTGCTTACATGCTGTTGTTGAGAAAAATGTGCTGTGAGAGAACTGTAAGTGACTGATAATCACAATTATGCACAATTATGTGCTTCTTCCCAAGAGCTTCTGAACAGTCATTTTATCAGATATATCGCTGCTAAATAACCATTGTAAAATTTAACATCTGTCACCTCTCTTGTCTGCAGACATACAGTGAAATCTTTTCAAAGAATGCTCTTGGCAGACAACCTTGTGTTAAGAGGCTTGACCTGAAGTACCCTGTGTATTTGTAGTCCAGTCTTCATTGTCCTCTTCTGGAAAGCTGCTTCTGCTGAGCCAATGGTCTGTGTAGGTTCTTCAAAGGGTCATTTGATCCAGACTGTGAAAGAGTTTCCTATCTTTTTTAATTTTTAATTCCTGCTTCTTTGGGTTCTGCTCAGCCAATTCATTTTGCTGTTTGTAGCTCTCCCTCGGTAGGCTCATGTAGTATCTGTTCCATGGTACTGCTGTGCAGTGAAACAGTCCTTAAGCTCTATTTCTTTCACTGCATATTTGCTGTGCCTTGAATACTGATTGGAATAGGGAACATGGTTCCCAGCCACGAGTGGGTGCTCATTTATGGAACGTGTTTGGGGCAGAAATAGTCTAACGTATCATGGTGAGTTACCTTCTGACTTTGTATGCAGCTGAAAGCTTTTTTTGAGATACGAAGGTAGTGTAATACAGCTTGGTTGGTTCCTGATTTCAGTGGTGAGGATATCAAGGGAGCTGCAAGTAGAGTGCATTGCCTCTAGGAGCTGCAGGCCAACCTCTGCAGTACTTTTTTTATGAAATAGGAGACTTTATTTATATTTATATGGCACTTAGGGATACTGTTTAGTGGTGGACTTGGCAGTGTTAGGTTTACGGTTGGGCTCAATGATCTTAAGGGTCTTTTCCAACTTAAATGATTATATGATTTCTGCAGAATTTCCCATAATACCAATGTTTTTGTTTTAATGTGCACTTCCTCTCCCTGAATGATGCACGTTCTTTGCCAGGGAGAAGAGAAGTTAGAGATTTGTAAAGGCTTCTACCTGTAGTAAGCTGGGCATCTTTGTTATGGCATATAAAGTACTGTATTTCCTTGTACTCTTCAGTAGCAACTGGCAATGTAAGTTGCAGTACAAGTAAAAGACTGTACTGCAAGAGGCTGAAGGCAGAAGTGGTAATTAGATGCTAATTGCTCATGGGTATATTAGTTAAGAAGAGTTGCAAATTCAGTTCTTAAGAAAGTGATCTTTGAGCCTTGCTTCTTCACTGTGTATTTGCTGTGCCTTGAACACTGAATGGATTTAGATGGTTTCTAGTCGTGAGTTGGTTCACTCGTGGGAGAGTAATTATCTGTTCAGTTATTGCAAGCCAGCCTGATTACTGGAGGTGACGTGTGCTTATGCCATACGACTAAGATTTCTCAGGCTTTCAGGTTTAGGCCATCATAGGCTTTAGTTGCTGAATGGAGAACAGCGAGTGGAAGAAATCACATACCATTTGGGAACTGCCTGTCTGTTTCTAGACTTAATGGATGGAAACCTTTGTATCCTGCGGAGCTGGGAGTGCAAATTGGGCACTTTTTCTGGGGAACTTGTACAGAGCTGTGGTACTGCTTGTATACTAGTAATTGCCATGTGTACTTAAAGATTTAGTTGATGAATTATCACTGATTTGAGCTATTGCTGCAAAAGCCATTTGAAAGTCTAAATTATTTTTAGTTTGTTTATTTATTTCTTTTAATGTGTGTGTGGAATTCAGGGAAAGGAAGTGAGGAAGACTGATTCATAGTTTTACTAAGTTCATCTGTCTCTGCGAGACAGACAGGTAAGCTCTGAATTCTTAAGGCTGATGCTACAGACTACGCTGATTCAGCAGGCTGTCTTGGTTCTGCCTTGTCACTGTATTACACCATACTTGGATGTTAGAGAGAGTCAGATTTTTAGGCTCAGGAGGGACTCGTCTGACTTACAGGGTGGCACGCTCGGCAGACTTTTCCTATCCTTAGAAATTTCAGGTATTGGGCATTGACTTGTGAACAGGCCGAGGAGAAGTGGTTTAGGTAGGCTTGCTATGGGTAGTAACCCCAGTGATAAGTGCCGTACAGGGGGCTGCGGTCTTCTAAATACGTCTGGGTTTAGAGCATTCCTGGCTTTATGCGGATTCCGAAATGCTTTGCTCTGCTTATGCAATGAGGCAAGGTGCTATTCTGGTCCTGGGTTCCGTATGTTTTGTTGCCTGAATTCCTAGTTTACTTTGGACAAAAGAAGACCAGCTGCTTCAGGATGAGTGTAGAAGAACGCATTAGAGTCCAATTTACTGATTGCGACGGGTATGAAAATAGCACTAGCAGCTGTGTATGCATTTAGGGTTAGAGGCCTCTTGAGAACGTATTTGCTACAGGTTAACATGTCTTAGCAAAGAGTAAATTGTACGGTTCTGTCTTGGAGTGGAGAATAGGACACTGATAATCAAAATTTGGGAAGAAAGAGGAATATGTTAACACATGCTGGTGGGATTTGGAGACAGTGTTTCCGTCAGACAGCACACGCTCAGTGCTTTCGGTTTGTGAATTAGCCTAGCTCTGCGGGCTGCGAAGGCTCCTTTGAAAGGCTGATTTAATTGAGCTCTCCTATGAGCAGTCTTCCTTTGCGTGACCTCACCTTGTCCAAGCTGGAGATCTTTACCCGATGCACCTTCTCTGAAGGACAGGCTTTCCTGTTTGATGTCAAGATGAGAGTGATTGTATTTTTATCCAGAGTGAATCTTGGAGCGGGAGATGGCTTGGTGTCTGCCCTCCAGGATTAGGAAGTATCAGGTGGTGTTTGCGTACTGCTTGACTCTAACTGGCAATCTGGTATGATAGGAGTCATATAAATGCTTTTCTATCATCACCCCCGAGACCTGCTCAACCTGACTGGTGCACTGAGACCGTTGCCTTTGCGAGGCCAGCTCACTTTTGATACGGTAGTCTGAGCTAACGCTGTGCTGCTTGTCTGAAAGGTTGAAGATGTTAATTTAAGGAGCTGGCAAAGCTGAACCTAACTTGACTGGCACTTTTCTGCGTGAGATGTGTTTAGTCTTACAGTCATTTTATGGGTTTTAAGAAAACATAAGCTGCTCTTGGGATTGATGCTAAAAAGGAAAGAGAAGGCCAGAAGGAGTACTGACTGTAATCATCTGTGAGCTGGGGTAAGCTGCGCGTTTTCAGAATATCACGAAATTCCAAATCTGGCTTGCCAGGTACTTTCCAAGGGGTGGGATGGTGGAGTGGACAAAGTCTGGCTGTCGTCAGAGTGGAGGAGGATGGTGTTCCTGTGCACATGCAATACCAGTCTCCCTTTTGGGTTGGCTGAAGCCCCAAATAGCTTTGGAGTTCAGGCTTCCTGGGTTCCTGCAGGAACTGCAAAGACTATCCACATGCTGAGAATAGAGCAAATTGAGCAAGGCAGCTTCAGAAGGGCTTCTCATGGTAAACAATGCTTGTTTTAATAGGGGAATGGCTGGTTTCTCTCTCCAGCAGGTGCCTTCACTGTAAAGCAGCTGTCTCTCATCTGGTTGAGACTGAGGGCGAGGCTAGCGCAATGATAACACTGAGCATTTCCAGAAGGTGCTGTGAAAGAAATGCTAAACTTGCACCCCTCATCCTGAATTCCAGCAGGCAGGAGTGATGATAATGTTGTGACTATCTCAGAAGGTGAGGAAGCTGCCCCAACTGGAGGGAGAAGATAGTCACAGGGGGCTGATGAAGGGGTTTGTGTGCGTACAAATGCAGAGAAACGTTACTGCACCTGAGTTTTCATATCTCTCCATGCAGTGATACCAGTCTCTGTCAGGGAAGGAAGAGGCATATGAGCTTCATTAATTGAGCTAATAAGTGGATCTCTAGGTCAACATCTTATACAGGCCAGGCATGCACACCTTTTTTGGTAGACTCAGCTAATTTCATAGAAGTTCCCTTTGCCAGGACACTCACATAGACCAATTTCCTGCACCGGGTATCTCTGCAGCTGCTTGGTCTTTGCTGATCCATGGAAAGTTCTCTCTTCTTTACTTGCCTTGCATCAGGAAAATCCTGAAGGCTGCTGGTTTCCTTTTAAGTCTTAGCCTGGCTTAGCATCTCTTTCCCAGTTGGTCAAGGAAGTCAGGCAAGTATGTTAACCATGAAACAATGCCCCTGCTCGGCACCATCTCATCTCTGTTCTGGGGAAGGGGTATTGGGTTGCCCCAATAGGAGAAATAGGACTTTACGTAGGAGCTGGGAAATTGTTCTTTGGATGCTTACCATCTCATCCAGGATATGCTGGAAATTGAGTCTCAGGAGGAGTCCTTAAGGACAGGACTACTTCTGTGTCCGATCAGATCTCATTTTCGGCAGCTTGAAGCTTTTGTTCCTGAGAACCACTGATGGGGAGGGTTGTCTCACTCCCATGTGACTTTTTCCCCGTGGTTCTGTGGGAGAGAGCAGGGCTATGCCCTCCACCCAGGAGAGGATTAAAAAGGAACTGAACAAGTACATTTCTTTACAGCCTCTTACTACCAGATGAAGCACAAACCAGCATGTCTGACAACTGTCTGGGACCAAACCCTGAGCGAAAGCTTATGCTCTAAGGCAGATAAAGGAGTGAAAGGTAGACCTCCAGAGCAAATGTTTTCTTCTGTGATGGACATTCATGTTTTGGATTTACGATGTTATAGGAAGGGAATGGGATAAAGCTAGCTGCCACTACTCTGCCCAGGAGCTCGTCTGGGTATCCTGAGTGGATCAAGGTATCTGAGAAATATGAATGGGGCATCAGTAAACACCAGCCCGTGGGAGGGAGGCTGCCTGGGCAGTGTGTTCCCTCTCTCATGTACAGGCAGTAGCTGAGCCTACGGAGCTATTGCTTTACTCGTTCTGTAAACTGACCTGGCAGTACGGACGGTGGGTGGCAGATGGGGCTTTGCTGATCAGAGTGACTCTCCTTCTTGCGTGAGTACCCTGACAAGCTCTCAGAAATATTCCTCAGGGGATAAGGTTGGGCACGCAATTTCAAATGTGCTGTTTTAGTATGAGGCTTCGATCTCTGGTACGCTGGATGTTTTGTCCCTAGCAGGCCCAGCAAACCATAAGGCTGGTCTTATGTAGTGTTTTGAAGCTTGGTGTTAGATGCAATGTAGCAATTGAAATAGTTTTCAGACAGCTGCTCACTGTCCTTTCTCTTAACAGGTGTTGGGGTGTATGCTGTTGTAAAGGCACCCGGAGGAGCCTGGAGCGATGCCACCACCTTCGGACATTGTGAAAGTAGCTGTTGAGTGGCCGGGTGCCAATGCCCAGCTGCTGGAAATAGATCAGGTGAGACCTGGTAACCAGATGGGAAGGAAATGCACACAGCCTTGGTACTGGAATGTGGGAAGCATGGAAATGGGCAGTATTCCTTTCTGATTGAGAGGAACATGGCTGCTGAGGACTCTCTCTTTCTGTTCTAGAAAAGGCCTCTTGCATCCATCATCAAGGAGGTCTGTGATGGGTGAGTAGTTCTCTGGGAACCCTTGTGGAGAAAGTCTGTCCCTCAACAAATCTTGCTGGGATACTGTGGAAAGTCTCTGCTGCTTGTCAATGCGCTGCTAGCATGATCTATGCTGCCAGTTTTGGCCATGGAATGGACCAGGGTTTAAATCAGGAAGAAAAGGATCTCCTGCAAAAAAAGGGGCTTTGCATCTTTATTCCAATTCTGAGTGTGTGCGCATGTACGCCCCTAAGGTCAGTGTCTCTGAGGACTGGCTCATCTTGCTGTTCCTGAAGTGGTGGCCTCTTCAGACATTCCACAGAGCTTGATTTAGATTAGGCTGAAGTCCTGTCCTCCCCTCAAGAGGAAGGTGTTTTCTCTCCTCTTTGGGAGACCTAATTTCCCATGATAAAACTTTGCTTGAAAGTTCTTTTCCACTCTCCTGTGATGAAGCTGCTGTTCCTAATTGAGAGCCAGAAGAAAGAAGAGGAAGAAACTTATGTGTCCTTCTTTCTCTGCCAGGTGGTCGTTGCCAAACCCTGAGTACTACACCTTGCGGTATGCTGATGGTCCTCAGCTGTACATCACAGAGCAGGTCAGTGTGAGAGGTTGCAATTTGTTGATGTCCTGAGCAAGAGCGCAGAATGCCTTGGACTAGTGTCATGGAACAACACTGTTATTAATCCTTGAGGGGCAGCATCTCTGCTATCAAAACCACTCAGACTTGAATGGTGTCATTCAATTGAGGAGCCTTGTGCTTCTCCCTTTGTGTGCCCATAGGTGGGAGGACCCAGTGACACAATTCAGCGCCCTCAGTAGGGTTGTGTGGTATACGAACCCCTTTACTTGTGCATACAGATGTGCACTGTAGATCCAGTTGCATTCTTTCCACCCCACTTTTCTGCAATTTAAACTTTATGTTTTCTTTCAGACTCGCTGTGACATCAAGAATGGAACTATCCTACAGCTGGCAGTCTCCCCGGTAAATGCTTCCTCACATCGCTTTTTCTCAGTAGCTATCTTCATATGACAGGCTGTTTCTTGCCTCCCGGCTTTTCTTTCTCCTTCTCCCTAAATTGCAGGGGGCTTACCTTTGTTGTGAGCCATTCCGCACAATGAGGCGCACACTCTTGTTTTCCTTCCTGGTTGCGGTGTGTAGCTTTCCTTTGGATGGTCTAACCTTTTATTGGACTTTCTGTAAATAAATACAGTCTATGTTTTAATTGCATCTCCTAAATTAGCATGTTGTAAAGCACCTGACAGACATTCTCAGTATGAGTGCAGTTAGTGTTATCAGTCAGAAAGCAACAGTACTGGTGATTTAATGCAGATATTAAAATAAGAGATAAATTTGATGCAGAGGGGGTTGTTCCTAGCGAATTCTTGCTATTGTGACCTTGCAGTTGTCTTTTGCAGACTTGCTGCAGCTTCCTTTTTATTGAAATTCTTAAACCTTTTTTGTGCAAGTGTCATGGCTTATACCTGAGAGTGAATAGAACAGGAAGAAGCTATTTGGGCAAGAGGTTGTTGAGAGGATATCCTTGATCTGTGTCTGAGAAATCATACAGAATGTAGTGTGGATACACAAAATAAGCTTGTGCTTCTCTTTGAATCTATGAGAGATATTTTTTTTAACATGATCTTTAATGGTCTCACTCCATAGTTCTCTCTCCACCTCCACTCACCTCACCAAGAAGAAAACCAAGCATTTACTCTGACATGTAAAATAGCATTTTACTCGCCTCCTGCTTGGCTGTAACTGTTGCTGAGCGCAGCCGTTTTAGTCTGTCTTAGACCTGCTGACTGTGGCTACTTATCCTGTCATTGCTGGTATCTCTCTATCCTTGCTGTGCTCTCTGCCCATCCGTGGACTTCCGACAGAATGCTGATGCTGGCGGAACTTCGTTTGCAGCTGACTAGTCTGTCACTGGCATCATCCCTCTTTCCTCCCAGTCTAGGGCAGCTCGCCAGCTGATGGAGAGGATCCAGTCGCACAGTATGGAAGCCCGACTGGATGCCATGAAGGAACTGGCTAAACTTTCAGCAGATGTGACTTTTGCCACTGAGTTCATCAACATGGAAGGGATTACAGTACTGACACGGCTTGTGGAGAGCGGGACCAAGCTTCTCTCCCAGTAAGTTTCCTGTATTCCAGGACTCTGGAACAGGGACTCAAATAAAGGGCTAATTTTGCTTGATGAAGTGGCATTAAGCAACTAACCTCATAGCAAATGCTGATCTATTAATTGAGACAGTCTGTCGAGTTGTTTGCTAAACCTTGTGAGGCAAAAGAGAAGACATTTATGATGTGTGAAACTTGCATTGAATGGTCACTTTGATAATTTAAATGACTTTTATTACCCTTCTTGTGGTCATAATCTCCTCAGGCAGTTATTCATCTGCAGTCTAAGGGAGAAGGTATCCTATGAAAAACCCACATGCAGTGGCACACAAGAACGTTCCTGTAGAACTGGTGGCGTGTACGTGCCAGTCAGCAGCAAGCATGTTGCTGGCTCTTGTATACGTGGTCAGTACTTTTTGACCTGCATCATAAGAAGAGTTGCTATGAAGGCTGAAGGTCTGTTTATCTTAAGGAATGGAAAGGGCTAAAGAATGTATAGCAGAGAAAGTATCAGTCTTCAGTCTCCAACAGTTTTCAACTTTTGGGTTTCCTGAACAGAAATTATATCTCTTGGTTTTAAGAACCTTTGGGTGTTTCTTCTGTAGATCTTTTTCTTCTTCATTTTTTTTAATTTATCCTTTTGACATCTACAGCACTATGTGGAAATGAAGTTCCATGGTTACTTGTCATATAAAAAACCCCACCTTCCTGTATTTTCAACATCACCTTGTATTCATTTTGTTCCCTCTACATATTTTGTTATGAGAAATTGTAAATTCCTCTGTACCTTCTCCTTACCATTCATAACCATATAGCTCTCTCTCATACCAGCCCTCAGTCGTGCCTTTTCTAAGCTGCAGTCTTAGTCCATTAACACTGTAACTATGGCAGCCATTCCAGAGTGCTCATCATTCTTTCCATGCTTCCCCTAGTTCTTGGCTCTTTCCAGTACTACTGTGCTGTTGTGGGGAAATTTGTTTGTAACTTTTCATCAGTTTGAAACCTGAACATTTAATTTCTACCCTTTTGTTTCTTGTCTTTCAGTCAGTTATTAATGCAAGAAAGAACTTTTGTTTTTACCCTTTAGCAGTTGAATATTTTGGGCTTTGTAAGACACTTTAGTGAAGCACCTCATAAAAAATCTGCTTCGAAGTCCAGGAGTTGTACTTAACTGTTCTCATTCTGACTTACTGACTTGTTCAGAGACCTTCAGTATTGTGGTGGGTTCACCTCAGCTGGCTGCCGGCTGCCAGCTGCCCGCCAAGCCACTCTTTCACTCCCCCTCCTCAACAGTACAGTGGAAGAAAACAAGGTGAAAAAGCTCATGGGTTGGGCAAAACAGACTTGACTTGGGAAAAATTAATTATTTTTTTTTGCCAATTAAAAATAGAGGAGGAGGGTGGGGAACAAAGACAAAAGTAAAACCACTTTCCCTCCACCCCTTCCTTTCCAGGCTCAACTTTACTCCTTCACTCCTCACTCTTCTGCCTCCTCCCTCATCGGGCTGCGGTGGGGGATGGGGAATGGGGGTTTTGGTTAGTCCGTAACACTTCGTCTCTGCCGCTCCTTCTTCATCATGCTTTTCCCCTGCTCCAGTGTGGGGTCCCTTCCACGGGATACAGTCCTTCACAAACTGCTTCAGTGTGGGTCCCCCACAAGACACAGTCCGTTGGGAACAGACTGCTCCAGCACCGGTCCCCTGTGGGCCACAGTTCCTGCCAGAAAACATGCTCCTGCATGGATTCTGCTCGACGGGCTGCAGCTCTTGCCAGGAGCTCCAGCATGGGCCCCCCAACGGTGCAGCTTCCTCAGGGCATCTCCACCTGCTGCGGCGTGGGGTCTTCCACGGGCTGCAGTGGGAATATCTGCTCCACCGTGGTGGTCCACGGGCAGCAGGGGACAACCTGGTTCACTGGTCTCTCCGCAAGCTGCAGGAGAATCTCTGCTCCAGCACCTGGAGCATCTCCTCCCCCTTCTCCTTCAGTGACCTCGATGTCTGCAGGGTTGTTTCTCTTGCATGTTTTTTCACTTCTCTCTCTCAGCACTTTTTACCTTTCCTTAAATGATCTGTTTTTCATATTAATGGCTTGTTCCAAAATGTCTTCTAGTGATGTTCAAACGACAGATTTGAAGACTTTTCTTCTCTCTTAAAAACAAACAAAAACCCAAACTCTGATCTGGAAGTTTCCCCAAGCACATTCATGGTGAACTCTGATGGAAATAACTCACTTGGCTTTTCCACTGTAGCTGTTCTGTTTCATTGAAAGCACTTCTAAAGTCTTGGTAACTTACCGTCATAACACTTACAGGTCTTTTAATTTCTTGTATGTTAGCAAGTAATATGTTTTCAGCATGTTTTGCAATCTCTCCCTCAGTCTTGTTTACTTTTTCGTCTTGTGGTTATGTATTAAGTTTTCCACAGTTCATGCTGTGCTTTCGTTTTGTTTCAAGCCGGGTCCCAGCATTTACAGGATGACAATTAATTTTTCTTTGTTTTTCTCTGATGTTAAGACATGTTTGCTCAGGGTTTTTTTTGTGCATGTAAGGCTTATAATTTCCAAATATTTTTGCATGTTTTGTGATACAGATTTAGTCTGGAGCTCAAATCTGACAACTGTTGAAAAACCTAATGTTTGCAGATGGTTTAAATTTTCAGTTGATCAGCTTAAAAAGTTCTCCCCTTTTCAAGTCAGTCTTTTTTTAACTGATGGTAATTGCACTGAATATTCTGGGTTTTCCTTGGGTTTGGTTTTTTCCTCTCACATGAAAGTGTTGAATTTGAGTAGTGATACTTTGCACTGCTCAGGAATAAATACTGCGTTGCTGCTTCTCCTGTTATTCCTTTGACTAGCCAGGTACTGATCCAGATGGCTGTGAGTCTCTGGTGGCAGGACTAGGGAATTATTATTGCTAGTTTTAACTTCTGCTTGTAATGAGGAAAAATAAAATATGATTCCACAAAACAATAAAATTATTTTCCTGAATGCGAATACTTTATTGCTCCCCCAGCTGCCATACTGTAGCCTATTTCATTAGGAGAAGGTGGTGACATTTTTCTCTTACCCAGCTTGGACAGGCTTTTTCATTGCTACCATGTTTCTCATAAATGCATTCTTCATTTTCTCAGTTACAGTGAAATGTTGGCTTTCACCCTGACTGCCTTCTTGGAGCTCATGGACCATGGTATCGTCTCCTGGGACATGGTCTCCATAACCTTCATCAAACAGGTGAGTTTGGGTAAAGGGGGTGAGTGGATGCTCTTTCTTTTTGTGCTTTAATGCAGCTTCCAGGAAAGCAAGATGACTCTGAGGAGCTGAGTACTCACTGAGAACACAGTACACCCAGCTTTCTGAGCCCTTTCTCCCTTAGCTTGTCTCACTCACCACAAGGTCTCCTGGAGGGGCATGTGTTGACCTGCTGGTTCCTCTGTTTTTAGATTGCAGGGTATGTGAGTCAGCCTATGGTAGATGTCTCCATCCTCCAACGATCCCTAGCCATTCTAGAAAGCATGGTGCTAAACAGTCAGACTCTGTATCAGAAGATAGCAGAAGAGATCACCGTGGGGCAGCTCATTTCTCATCTGCAAGTGTGAGTGTCCAGCCAACAATGGTGTGATTTAAAACAATTTTTTGAATACCTGTTAATTTGAAAATGTATCCTTTTACGTTTAAATCACTTAAAGATGCTATTTTTAAGGTATTACTGATATGACATCTTACTTGAACTTTAGGATTTCTAACAGATTGGAAAAAAAAAAAGTAAGATCCTGGTAAAATACGGTTTGTGTTCTAGAAGAACTTGAGTAGATGAGTGTGTGTCTTGAACACAGATATTTTGCTTAAACAACTGCACAAGTGTGTTCAGTGTTAGGACCAAACCTGCATTTTACTAAAACAACTTCCCAAAGCTTCTGCATCCAGTCATCTGTCACCTTCACCCCTCTTTAAATTGTCTCCACTAGAATCTAAGAGCTCATCATCTTCTGGTTTTTGTTCTGCATATTAAGGAAGGCAACAATAGCTTTTTTTGCTTTTTTCACACCTCCCCTTCCTCTCTTTCCAAAAGAATTGACAAATTAATATCTGGCTTTTAAAGCAGTTTATCTAGGTCAGTTCTACTCTTCCATAAAAAAAGAAACATGCGTTTGTTAGAGCTTTAAGTAGTTGTTTGTTGGTTTTTTTCTCAAGCTTTTTAATTCTGAAAATGTGGAAAAGCACCATTTGTGAATATGACTAATATTCCTTAATCAACGAACAGTAGTTTAAAAAATTATAGTGCAAACAATGTATTGCATCAATGTCACTGTGTGCTTAGAGTGTTTATACATTCGAACTTGGCTAACAGAAAAGCTGAACAAGTTCTCACGAACACTGCAGCAACTTTGTTCTGCAAAGAGTGTATGTTCTTTCAGGTTTATAATTTCTGGTTTAGTTTAAAACACAGGTCTGGACCTAACAGTGAACGCACTTCTGCAGTTGTTTAAGCAAAATATCATTGTTCAAGACATACACTCATCTGCTTAAGTGCTTCCAGAACACAGAAGGTTGCTAAAAAAGTATCTATGCAGGGAATACCATAGAAAGGGAAGCTGGAGGGTGAGTCAGAATTTGCCAGTGTTTGTTTGGCAGGACTATCAGGAGGGAACAATCTTGAACAGAGGGTAGGTTCTGGAAGAACAGGTCTATGGAAACAAGTCCGAAAGAGACAAGTTAGAAGAGGAGAAATTAATTTAAAAATGGGTTTTCTGTGTCAAAAAGCAAGCAGTGTAGTGAAAAGAGCAGCAAACCCCAAAAAGAAGGGCAGAAGTGGTGAAGTGACAGACTTCAGAGACCTGCGAAGCTTGGAGGCCTAAGGAAAACCTGGGATGATGTGTGAACATTTGCATGTTTGAAGTATGGCAGTTGACCAAAATTAAGAAGATTTGGAAGAGAGCAATAGAAGAGAGAATATGGTTGTAATCCACAGATGTGCCAGGGATAAATGCCAAAGTGGGGAAAATAGCTATTTAAGCTAAAAGATGTTTTAGCTTTAGATGTTTTATAAAAGTTTCATTTTATTTATTATATTTTTATATATATATAAACATACACACAAAAATTCCTTTAGGTGGTTACTGGAATTCTGTTAATCAGAAGAGCTTAAAGTTCTGCAGAAGTCTCACAAGAGTAGTAGTATAGCAAGAAACAAAACTGGATTTGATAGAGCATCGAGATGGAGGTGGAAAAGAGTGTGATCGTCATTTGGAAGCTCATTCAAAACATCACAAGTGAAACCACACGCTGTGCGTGATCTAGGAAGGGACTGAGCACCCTTTACCTGAAGAAGCTTTTTGGTGAAAATAAAAAGACCTGTGGGTTGGGCCAGACTGTTGAGGTTGGAAGGCAATGCCGTAAAGAGAGGCATGCTTTCCACTTAGTTCCATTTGCATTTGGTGGCTTCCGTTGATAGAGGGGAGAAAAATTTCTTGCTCCATATAAGTTTCTAGCTGTATCCATATACCAGACTGCAGTATAACTAGGCTTTACAGAGATAGTTGCAGCATTGGAAACAAAATATGGTGGTGCTGAACTCTGAGCTCTGCTGGGCTTCAATCTGCACTATCTTCTGAATAATGGAGCTATCAGTCAGCAACTTCTGTCAGCTTTTTGCAGGCCCTATGAATTGGATGTCATGAAAGTAGATTACCTGAATCCTGTTTGTCCATTGAAATGGAAGACAGCTGTAGTAAATGTCCTTACAGTGCAGGCAAAGCAGCAAGCTGTAATGTTTTATACTGTCTGTTCTCTTACGATCCTCCCATTTTTGTTTCTGCAGCTCAAACCAAGAGATTCAGACATATGCAATTGCCCTGATCAATGCCCTCTTCCTGAAGGCACCTGAGGACAAGAGACAGGTTTGTTCTTGCTTTTTGACTTTACACCTGAATAATGGTTACTAGCTGGCTGTTTACTTTATGCCTCAGAAATCATATTGGCTGGGCAAGGCAGACCTCGGACCTTGCCAAGAACTTATGTAGCTGTTTCAGTGTGGCAGCATAGGAGAAAAAATACCGTCCCATTAATAATGTAGTCTGGAGCAGCACATCTATGTTTAGGAGGTGCTCAGAAAGGCATCTGGAAGGCCTTGAGAGGCAGAAAGTAATGCTCTATACAGCATGGAAATTTTTTCTGAAGAAACTTAATTCAGTATGGGAGAGGTAGGCTGGGTAGAGTCCTTGGGATTGTATATACTTACTAAACAAACACCCCACCAAAAAAGGAACCTTTCTTAAGTCATAGGGGGATATTCCCGCTGGCAAATGTGAGAAACGAAACACCTGTCCTGCTCTGAGGAAAACCCCAAGATCTCAGCTACGTGCAAGATGTGCATATGTCTGTATTGTGGAGCTTTGCTGTGTTAAGCCTTTCTTCTCTAGTGCCCCGTTTGTGCCTTATTTCTGGACTCTGAGCTAAATCCTGTCTGCTTCTCTTTGTGCCTTTTTTTGCTTTCTGCCAGCAGGACAAGCTGCTTAACCCACTAGACCTGCCCATCACTGTAAGTAACTCGAGCCTGGGGGCTGGTCATGCGGAACTGTAGGCATGTTAGCTTTTCTCCAGTTATGCCTCCTTGTATCTCAGAAATGATGCATGGAGGCTTCAGGTAGCGGATGAGCCTAGGGAGAAGGGCGGGAGGACTCCTGGGGATGCACTCAGATTGTGAAGGGGAGAAGAATCAGTAGCAGGAGAAATCTTGAATGACCTATTGTGCACGCAAGACAATAAAGATGATCATAAAAGGAAACTGATACTACAAAACTGACCAGGTGAACCAATTTTAAAACCAGAACTAGTTCTTTAGCAGTCTCGGTCTCCTTAAACTTACTACAGCCTGAGTTTATACTCAAAATCTTGCTTGCGTTAATGACAGTTTCATATCCAGCTGCATCCTTCTAAAGGTAGAGCTGTTTGTCTGTAAAAAAGCAGTGACAAAACTTAGTGCTGACTGGGGGCTAGAGCATACATTCTGCCTAACTTGTGACTTCTCTCTTTGAGAAAAAGGGATGAAAAACATAAGAATGTGTTTTGCCCTGTGCTATCTCCACAGGAGTCACCACTCTTGTCAATAGGTTGATTTGGAACCTTCCATATCTTGAGATTGTGGTACATTTTTTAGATTTTTCTGTGTGGCACGGAGAATGATCCACTTCTGCCAAGGATGCAGTGATTTTTGGAGGGGAAACTACGGTCTCAAGAATTTCTAAAATTAATGGATATGCTTAATACATGAAAATAAGGAAGAACATACCCATCTGTTGGTAATTTGGCCAAGATACTAAACTTCATAGCAAACAAAATTCCAGGGAAACTTTAACTTCCTCCCCCTTCCCCTTGAACACAATCCACGTGACCACAAAGGGCCATGAAGATGATTAAGGGACTGGAATATCTTTTGTATGAATAGAGGCTGAGAGATTTGGCATTGCTCAGCCTCAAGAAGAGAAGGCCCAGGGGGGTCTTATCAATCTGTTGGAAGGGAATATAGAAGAGGGAGCCCGACTCTTCTCAGTAGTGCCTCATGACAGGACAAGAGGCAACAGGCACAGCTTAAAACCCAGGAAATTCCACCTGAACACACACACACAAAATTAATATGAGGGTGGTCAAACACTGCAACAGGTTACCCAGAGACGGATTGTGGAATCTCCATCAGTGGAGATATTAAAAACTGACTGGACACAGTCCTGCGCAACCTGCTCTGTCTGATGTTGCTTAAACCAGGGGAGCTGGAGTAGGTGATCTCAAGACGTCTCTTCCAACATAAATGATTCTGTGATTCTATGACCCCGTCAAGCAGCAAAGTGGGCATTATTGGACTCTCAGCAGAACATAGATCCCGTAGGAGTCGTTAGGCTGTGTGCGTGCTCATGCTTCTTACTACGCTGTTTAGAATTGTTGAATTGTCTTTGTCCTTCCCACTGTTTATCTGCTTCAGTCACCTGTTACTTCGTCCCATGTACAAACTAATTCCTTCAGAGTAAGGATTCTTTGTGTGGCATGCATGAACAAATCCTAACAGCCGGCCTTTTTCTATTCTCAGTACTACATCTCACAAGTTATAGTAAAAAATAGTGACTCGGAGGGCAGTGTGTTACCTCTGAAACCACTTCCTACTTCATCTAGGTGCTTCTTAGATATCTTCCACTGACTTGTTTTGGTTGTAATATGAGCGCTGCTGAATTTGCAGCCATTATGGCTTGGCTATCAGCCAGCGTATCACTTTCTTGTTTTAGGAGGTTTCTGTCTGGAGCAAAAGTGATAATAGGGACTTGGAATGAGGCTAATATATGCATTTTACCAGACTCCTTATAAAGCCTGTCAAGAGCAGGGTTGATATGAGCAGTTGGAGCAGTCTTGGATTGCTCAGAATGTACAGCTGATTGAGTGCAATTGTCTAAGACTGCACATCTGCTTCCAGTTCTCAATCTGTGCTGCACAGGAATGTGAAGAGCTCTCAGACTGGCAGTTCTTTTGGACTTCTTCCAGATGATGTGTTGCCCAACGGATTTTTCTGACACAAAGATTTTGCTTATAACAGCAAACTTCTGATAATATTCCGTCTTGACGTTAGCACTAGTGCCACTCTCCTAGCAGCTGTAATGAGATCGCTGGTATTTTTAAAAGTGCATATTCAAAATTTACAAGGAGAGCACAGGTTAGATTTTTGCAGGTGCATGTGTGATTGGTCCCTGAATTGAAAGCTTGCAGCAGATACTTGCGTCTGCTGTGACTGTTTGTCATCGTGACTTGATGGTTGGGAAACCCTCCTCATCTGGGGAAGGAAGCCATGCAGTAAAGAGGGAAACTGGAAGCTTTCCTTTAAGTATGAAAATTATTTACCCTTTATTTTTGTAAACTGAAGTGCTTCTGCAAATTGTCCTTAAACTTGACTTGTAAATATCTCTTTAAGAAGTGAGACAAAGGAAATGTAAATTTCAGAAGGAGAGTTTTTGAGAGGGAGGAGACCTGAAAACTACATCCTCTAGCCTTGTTTTCTTGGGTGTATACCTAGGTATAGGAAGTTGTAAAATACTAATTGAAGGAACCTCTTGTAGATGACAGATTTTTCTGGGCAACCCACAGTATGCTCCCTGCTGCCATATCTCCTGATGTTGAAGTATCATTAGATGTCCAATGTTAAGCTTAATTTTCTCCTGTTCTTTGACTACCCTAGTGCCTTTCTCCACATTAATGATGTTTCGTAGGGGAGCCATCCATGAGTTGTGCCCACTAAAGATGACCCTTGCATCCCAACTTGATGCTTGCTTTGTGGTGAGATGCCATGCTAAATTGACAGTCTGTAGTAATAGCACTTTGTTGTGTGCCAGTGCTATCTCCAGTTCATAGGCTTCCTTCTTTCTCTCCTTTCTGCACAATGTGGTCTTTTTGCTTATATTTCACTCATGTGTTTTCATCTCTCAATTCCACAACAGGAAATGGCTAATGCATTTGCCCAGAAGCACCTGAGGTCTATAATCCTGAATGTAAGTATGTCTAGAATGACAAAGTGCTTCCTAATGTTCCCTCAATAGAGGTTTCACTTGTGCAGAGCGTAAATTCTGCTGCCCTCAGGGCACTTCCAGAAAAGTGACTCTTTCAAAGGTGAAATTGGAGCCACTTGTTCAAAAGGGGTTTATCAGGATGCTTCTTTCTGCTGTTACAGAGCATTATCATTATGCTTCTGATGGAATATGGGGGTTAAACAGCTGAATACTCATATACAGAGATGTACATGCAGCCTGGCATATGCCTACAGCTAATACCTCAGTTTTTATTTGTATTCTCCTCATTTCTACCCTATCCTTTATTTTGCAGCATGTGATCAGAGGAAACCGCCCGATTAAAACAGAAATGGCACATCAGCTGTACGTGCTGCAGGTCCTGACCTTTAATCTCTTGGAAGAGAGAATGATGACCAAGATGGATCCCAATGATCAGGTCACTATTAGAGCTGAATAAGATCTGATAGAATAGGATGTACAAGGGGCCTTATTCCTGAGCTCCTTAGCTCCATAGAATTTGCAGTAGATGGGGCATAAAGTTTCAAAACTTTATCTAAACGGGGCAGTTAAAGGAAAATGCAAACAAATATTTTGCTTTACCCAACATACTGAAACTTGCCGTTTTGAAACGGACTGCCTCTTCTTATGTAATGTTAATGACCTTTGACATCCCTCTGTGTTCATTGTGCGAGCTCTGGAGAAAGAGGTGGGACTGTGCATTATGAGAAAATACTGCCCTAGTGATTGATCACGTTACCATTTCCCTGCTTTCTGTCCTTCAGGCACAGAGAGACATCATATTTGAGTTGAGAAGAATTGCATTTGATGCAGAGTCTGACAGCAACACCGTCCCTGGCAGTGGAACGGAAAAACGCAAAGCCATGTACACCAAGGACTACAAGATGCTGGGATTCACTGTATGCATCTAGAGAGAGTGCTGACTGTAAAGCATGTAAAGGCAATCTAAATGATCTCCATCAGAGTTGGGGGGAAATACGGAACAGAAATAGCTGTTTGCTTTACCATACTTCTGTATCTAAGTTTTAGAATTTCAGCTACACTCAGGCTCCCAGGGAAGATCATTGTGAACTTGCTGATTTTTAAAATGCCAGGGCTCATTAGGCACAGTCTCTAGAGATATTTACTTACCAGATGCACCTATTCTTTGACGAACTTGGAAATCAGCTTCTCTTCTAGAAAGTTTGGATAGCGTTGTCGGGAGGTGTCCAAGGTTACCTCTTGGACAGATGTGAGGGAGTGCTTGATGGACAGACGGTTGTAAAATTAATTCAGAAAAGGTTCTCGCAGAATTTCTTTGAGCTAATTTGTTTGGGATCTTTCTACACACTCTTTTCACAGAATCACATCAATCCAGCCATGGATTTTACTCAAACTCCTCCAGGGATGCTGGCATTGGACAACATGCTCTACTTGGCCAAATTTCATCAGGACACCTATATCAGGGTAAGTGAAGCTGGTGGTTTTTGCAGATAGCAACACCTCAGCAGCTCTTCTTAGCGTGTGTTCCATCCTCTTCTTGTAGATTGTTCTGGAGAACAGCAGTCGAGAAGATAAGCATGAGTGTCCCTTTGGGCGCAGTGCCATTGAGCTTACCAGGATGCTTTGTGAGATTCTGCAAGTTGGGGAACTCCGTAAGTACCATTTATTACCCCAGCTTGCCAAGTTGCTGGGCTGAAGCTTACAGGCTGACCAATATTCACAAGCATTTGCACCTCAATCTCACTTCTGCCATGTAAGGACAGGGGGAGCTTGGAGTTGCACTGCCAGCGTCCCAGTGCTAATACCAGTATCGAAGTTAAGTAAGAAATTTTGTTGTGCACACTCTGGTTCTCCTGAAAAACTGACAGAAGCGGAAGGCTTCAGCCTCCTAAAGCTTCAGCAGGGTGCTGTATAAAAAAATCACTCGGGAAACCATCGTGAACTTGAGAAAAGTTTTAGTAGCTCTGACAGTCTCAAAACAGCATTCTGAGACAATTAACCACTATAAGAAATTCTACCAGGGGAGAGTGGGAAAGCACTGCAAGCAGTCATTTGGGGGGACTAGTATGAAAAGGGCACACGAGTCACAGAGGCTTGCGTGGGGAAGCCTGGGGATAGTTGCTGTTCCCAATACAGGCTGTCTATGGGGAGACGAAGCCTTTAATTGTCTTAATCTCTTTGAGTTAGTACTGTCCTACACCGTCAGGTTTCTGTCACTGTAGTGGATTTTAGTTACTGTTAGTGGCTCTTGTGCAATACGTGGTTGTGGTTTCTGTTTCTTCCTGAAGCCAATGAAGGCCGGAATGACTATCACCCCATGTTTTTCACCCATGACCGTGCATTTGAGGAGCTATTTGCCATCTGCATCCAGCTGTTGAACAAGACCTGGAAAGAAATGAGGGCGACGGCAGAAGATTTTAATAAGGTCAGAGTGGAGAAGAGGTATTTTTGTTGAATCTTTTGCAGAACAGCACGTGTTCACTGGGCCTGTACGCTTGGTTAAAGAGTAGGGCGCAGGAGGTGCGACAGGGCATTGACGTGGGCTGTAAAGGAGGATGGTCAAACTTTTATTTGGCATGACCTGAGGTCCTTCTTTGTTCTTCTGGATCTTCAAAGTCACTAGTATATTGACGCTTCTGGCCCCGGTTAGTCTATGCCAGTTCTTTGCTGCCGCTGAGCTGTGCCCTGGTTTTCTGCTGCCATTAAGCAGCAAGAATGTGACTTGCTTTTCTCCCTGCCCCAACCTCTTTAGGTTATGCAGGTTGTGAGGGAACAGATCACACGGGCTCTCCCCTCTAAACCAAACTCCTTGGACCAGTTCAAGAGCAAACTGCGCAGCCTGAGCTATTCTGAGATTCTGCGACTACGCCAGTCTGAGAGAATGAGCCAAGATGACTTCCAGTCACCACCTATTGTGTAAGTGCCTAACAAAAACAGTTGCCTTCTGTGCTTGCTGTTATCTCCATTTGCTGCTTACTCTTCCGTATTTGCTTGGCAGGGAGCTGAGAGAGAAAATCCAACCTGAGATCTTGGAGCTGATAAAGCAACAGCGGCTGAACAGGCTTTGTGAGGGAAGTAGCTTTCGAAAAATTGGAAATCGCAGAAGACAAGGTAAGGTGTCAGCGTCTACTGCATTTTTTCCTATGAAGAACTGTAGGCAAACAATATCTAACGGATTAATCAGTCAGCAGGCGTGTTGCCATAAGGGAAAGCTGGTTACCTGGGCAGTCCATACCAGCCAGTAGTTTGGGATGGGACAGATGTGCATTTCTGAGAATACAGCCGTCCCCTCGTGAACAGGAAGCAGTGCTGAGGGACTGGGTGGGGTGACTACGATGTAGTGGCTGTAAGACCTTACGTGAATGGTCTTGCCCAGCTTACTCTACTTGTGTGTTCCAGAAAGATTCTGGTATTGTCGCCTGGCTCTGAATCACAAGGTGCTACACTATGGAGATCTGGAAGATAACGCCCAGGGGGAAGTGACCTTTGAATCTCTACAGGAAAAAAGTAAGTGCTGTTTACTGCTCTGAGCACACTGTGCAATTGTTCTGTGCTCTACCGGCTCGAGGCTGTTGTGAGCGCCATCCTAGAGATGAGGGGAAAAAGAGCTGTGGCTGAAGCCCTTATGGAGATGAGATCAACTTTTGGTCCTTGCCCAAATCCTTTGAGTCTTAGAATTGCTTGGTGTTTCTTGTAACAGCCAACTGTAGGGACGTGTTGCTGGTAATGTGTTTTGGAAAACTGCGGTAATGGGCTACAAGAATTGGGAATAATGTTCAGTTGCAAAGACAAAACAAAGTTCTGTCTTTTCATGGTTAGGATTTCTTCTTTGTGAGTTTTACTTTTTCACTGTTAGTTCCAGTTGCAGACATCAAAGCCATTGTCACAGGGAAGGATTGTCCACACATGAAGGAGAAAAGTGCACTGAAACAGAACAAGGTAAGTGCTCCCTTTTTGCCTGTAATTAATATCCAGTGCTGTAGAGTTGAAGACTGTGAAAGCAAGCAACGGGAGCAAATGGTCTGCCACGCTGCAGGTGTATTGTTTACAAAACCCATCTCATATCTGGGCCTTTTCCTAGTACTCTTGTGATTGCGGGATGCTGTGAGCGTAGTCTGGTTGTGCTCCAGGCTGTTCAGAGTTGCTCAGAGTACTGGTGCGGGAAATGCACTGAGCTGCAGCAAGGCGGCTTCTCTGGCTGGGTTAGCAGGCAGGAGGTGCTGTGATGTTTTGTTGAGTCAATGAGTGAAAGATTCTTTTCCATTCAGGAAGTGTTAGAATTGGCCTTCTCGATATTATACGATCCCGATGAGACCTTGAACTTCATTGCACCTAATAAATACGAGGTAAGAAACATAGCAGTTAAGCAGTAGAATATAAAGCATTTAACTTCAGAGATTAAGAAGGATCAATTGCTTCTCGCTAAAGTGTTGAGCACGGTGTCTCCCACCAGGTTCATTCTTAGAAAATGTTGCCAATGCTTAGTGTGAATTTCTTTTTTTCTTCCAGTTATCTTTTTTTTTTTCCTAAAAAAAAAAATAATCCTACAGTCATTTCCCTTAGTCTAGACTGCTGCTTCCTTTTCTCCTATGCAGTCGGGTGTTCCCTTTTCCCCATACTGTAAGACACTGATGCCTACAATAGCTTTACTTTGTTATGCCATGGTAGAAACCCATGGCCCCCTCCTGCGGCCACGGGGTCATGCTTGCCTCTGGACTTCTGACTCCCATTGGAAACCTCTGTGGGCACTGTCTTGGGGTTGGGGTTGGGGTTTTTTTCCCCATAGGTTAACTCCCTCCCATGTTTGCTATTTTGGAGCTGTAGAGGAGCATCTGTAATTGTTGCACGGATGGAAAGATTCAACACAGCCTGGAATTGTGAATTATCCTTTTTTCACCCCCCCCCCAGTACTGTATCTGGATTGATGGGCTCAACGCTCTCTTGGGGAAGGACATGTCCAGCGAGCTGACGAAAAGTGACCTGGACACGTTGCTGAGCATGGAGATGAAGCTGAGGCTCCTGGACTTGGAGAACATCCAGATCCCGGAGGCGCCGCCGCCCATCCCCAAGGAGCCCAGCAGCTACGACTTCGTCTACCACTACGGCTGACGGGGACCGAGCTGGGGGGGGCGGTGTGGGTGGGGGGGGTGTGGGGGGGCCGCCCCAGGCAGCCCCGGCCCCGGCGCGATCGTTACCGGCCCGGAGCGCGCGCGGGGCGACACCGTCCGAGCGCGCTCCGCCACCGGCGCGGGGCGGGGCGGGGCCGGGAGGGGCGTGGCCACCGGCGCGGGGCGGGGCGGCGCAGCCGTCTGGGCGCCGCACGGCTTTTGTACGTGTCACAATAATAACCAATCGCGTTCCTCCGCCTGCCGCCGCCTCCGCCTCTTTCCGAACAGGTCCCGCCCCGCGCTGACACGTCACCGCCGCGGGCCCCGCCCACCCCAGGCATCCTCCCTCCCTCCCTCCCCGCCCCGCCCCGCCGCGGCCCCTCGGGGACACCCGCCTCCCCCGGGAGCCCGGGCCGCATGGCGGCGGGCGGCGCGGCGCTGACGGCGCCGCTGGTGCTGCTCTACTACGGCTTCTCCATCGGCATCACCTTCTACAACAAGTGGCTGATGAAGGTGCGGGGCGGCGGGAGGGAGGGAAGGAGGGAGGGCGGGGAGGCGGCGGCGGCAGCATCGGTGACGGCGGCTGTCGGTCCCGCAGAGCTTCCCCTTCCCGCTGCTGGTCACCCTGCTGCACCTCCTCCTCATCTTCGGCCTCTCGGCGATCGCCCGCGCCCTGGCGCGCTGCCGCTCCGGCCGGCCGCGGGCCGCGCTCTCCTGGGCCGACTGCCTCCGCCGGGCGGCCCCCGCAGGTACGGCCGGGGCGGGGGGAGGAGCGGGGCGGCGGCGGGGGGGGGGGGGGGGNGGGGGGGGGGGGGGGGGGGGGACGGACACATACACACACACCCGCGCCGCTATGGCCGCCGTGGCGACCTCCTCCGGAGCCGCGTCCGAGTGCGGGGCTCGGGGTGGGCTTCGGGGCCGGGGAAGCGGGAGGCGGGGCGGCGGCGGCGGCGGCGCGGCCCCGGCCCGGGCGGTTCCTCAGCAGCGGCAGGTGCTGCCGGAGGCTGTGGGTTTAGACGCGCCGTCGATACTGGTGGCGACAAAAACTGGTCAGAACGTGGCGAGGCCGCGCTGAAGGGGTTTTTCTGAAGGAGCCACCGGCACGTGAGAACGTACAGTGAGAATCTCTCACGGCACCTCCCTACGTTGTCTCTGCAAGTTGGTGTTTTTCTGTTTACCGCTGGTGTGAAGCCATGCATTTATGGCACCCGGGGGCTTCCTCTGGTTGGAGCTTGGTCTTTGCGATACACGAGTTCATCGTACGCGACACACGGAACTGCTGTGGCTGAGGCCAAGGGGTGAAGCTCCTGCTCGGAGCGCAGAGCTCTGGAGCTACTTCAGCAGTTCTTTGGCCGTGCGTTAGGCTGGTTCGGTCATCGTTGCGCCGCCTCCCACAGAACAGCACCTGGGCGAAGATCTCCGGCAAGGTCCGCAGTGCCTGTACATAACGTGCCCCATAGTTTCTAGAAGAACGCTCTCCCCGCACCTGTAGCAGTACTGCTGTTCAGCACAGCGCCCACTGCATGGCTGAAACTGTTTCCCCTGGTAGGAAGTTCATATACAAGAGAGAATAAGACTGTAGCAAGAGCTGCACCAGCATTAAGGATTGTTGCCAGACTTGCTTCTTCAGGCTTCTTGCAGTGCCCCTCATACTTACCGGTTATCATGCTCCGATACATTCAAACGAGACTTTGTGCAAACCCGTGGTGGCTTTCAGTCACGGGGAGGGCAAGGGTTAGTTCTGCGCTTTTGCACAGTGTGTGTTTAGTGGGGGCGGTGCTGAGCCCAACTTCAGACACAGGGAACAGGGCAGGAACATAAAGAGCTGAGGGTATCTGAGCTATGTAGGCACTGAAGAGTTAACCTGAGGAAAACGTGGGGTTTTTTTCTGGGTCTGTTCTGCTCTCTGTGTTTGTGGTCAAGTAGCAGGGGTTGGTTTTTGTTATGGTTTTTTTTAATGTAATGGAAAACAGTTAACTTCAGGATTTTTTTCTCTGATTCTTTAGCTCTGTCAACTTCCCTGGATATTGGGCTGAGTAACTGGAGCTTCCTGTACGTCACTGTCTCCCTGTGAGTACAAACACCATCTTCCCTGGGAGCCCTCTGGTGGGGTTTACAAAGTGCTTTCTCAGGGTCCATTCCTTGAATGGGTGCACGGCGTGGTGGGGCTGGTGTGTAGCGTCTATCGCAGCCTGCTGTGCAAGTGGGTGATCTGGTTCCTAATCCTACTTTGCTGGGAAGGACTACATTGGAGGAGACTGACAGTGTATTTTGGTCCTTACAGCTACACGATGACCAAATCCTCTGCCATTATCTTCATCCTGCTTTTTTCACTGCTCTTCAAGCTGGAGGAAGTGGTAAGGGTCCCATGCAACACTTCAGGGAGGGAGAAGTCCAGGCCCAGGGAAACAGGCAGTACAAGAAACGTATAAGCAGAGGAAGAATACAATTATGTGGCTGAATCTGAAAGAGAGGAGGTGTCTGTCTCTGTTCAGCTCCAGGAGTCCGTAGTGACATTGTGTTTGCTCTCATCCAGAGGGTGGCATTGCTGCTGGTGGTTCTGCTCATCGCTGGGGGCCTCTTCATGTTCACCTACAAGTCCACACAGTTCAACGCACAGGGCTTCGTGCTGGTGCTGTGTGCCTCTTTCCTTGGGGGTATTCGCTGGACTCTCACGCAGATCCTTATGCAGAAGGCTGAGCTGGGTATGTAGGGTGTTAGGAAGTGGGGGGTGGTGCTGGTAACGGGGAGGGGAACAACGAGGTGGTAGACCTTGCTGCAGAAACAAAACATCTTGTGTAAGGGAGTGTTTGAAACCTGGGGCAGGGGTTGTCTGTTGATGGGTCATGAAGGTGGCTTGGCCTCTGCAGCAGCACAGGTGTGGGCATTACAAATAAGATGTATGTCTAGGAATGGTACTAATAAAAGCTCTAGGAGCTATGTTATTCCCTGGCTTGTTGCTACCTGGTCTGTTATTGATTCTCCTCTTTCAGGGCTCCAGAACCCCATTGATATCATGTTTCACCTGCAGCCGCTCATGTTCCTGGGGCTCTTACCACTCTTTGCGGTGTTTGAGGGTGCGTGAGTTAATTAGAGAAAGCAGGGATAGCTTTATAGAGTGGTTGGGGAGATTGCTTAGCAGTTTGTTGTTTGCAATGATTCATTTAGATAAGTGAGCAGCTATGAATTTGTATTACAAAGTAGTTAGAGAGCTGGAATTATAAGGACCCAGCTGTACCTCATGCTGGCAGAACATTAAAGGCTGCCTGCCACACTTGTGGAAGTAAGGGCCGTGAAGAACTGGCTCCACATCCTCCTGGTGTTGGCATGTGAGCAGCCCACCCCCATCTTGTTGTGAGAAGTCCTGGGTGTTGGGAAAGGTACTCTGCTATTCACTGTCTTGTTCCTAGGCCTGCCTTTGTCCGTATCAGAGAAGCTCTTCCGTTTCCATGAAGCAGGAATGCTGTTCTCTCTGGTAGGGAAGCTGTTCTTGGGTGGAATTCTTGCCTTTGGTCTAGGCTTTTCTGAGTTCCTCTTGGTTTCCAGAACATCTAGCCTCACCCTTTCCATTGCTGGCATTTTTAAGGTAAGGCATGGTTCCTGTGCTAATACTAGAAGGCAAGTACTGAGTCATCCCTAATGGTCCTCATGTGGTGGGAACTTCCTTACAGCCTTAGAAATCATCTCCTGTTATTTTGGTTGTCCTTGCATAGGAGCTTGATGCTTTGCCTCGCAGTCTCTGCAATGAAGTCCCTTGGTCCCTGATGGCAAGGGGCAGAGACTAGTGGCTACTCTGTAAAAAATACCATTGAGGTCCAAAGTTTGGTGGGATCTGGAACGAAAACACGTGGGCCTCGTGAGCAATGTATGGTGCGGGAGGGAGGAGGGGTAAGAAGGGCATGCGCTTGCATCTGACCTGGATATGAACAAACCACTGGTTTGAGCTACATCTTTAACCTAGTTTGGCACGTTCTCCCCTCCTTTGAGGAATCTAGCACACCTGCTTTTGTAGCTGAATGGTGATGTGTGAAATTTGTCTGGTCCGCAAGTCCCAGGGTTCCCATGTAGCTAAGCTATGCTGTCAGAGGACTTAAAATCCCACATCCCAGTTTAACAGGTCATTCTGTTTCTAAAAACTGTAGAACCCTCTGCACACAGGAGAATGTGCTGATGGAAATTAGCAGCCTGCCATCTTGATCTAGGCTTGAGATGTAGAACGTCTCATGCATATCTCCTCAGGTCCTGCCCTGCCACTTGTCATGTTTTTTGTTTCCACAGGAAATCTGCATTTTATTCCTCGCCACACGTTTGCTGGGAGACCGCCTCAGTCTCCTGAACTGGCTGGGCTTTGCTGTCTGTCTGTCAGGAATCTCCCTTCATGTCATTCTCAAAGCCATGAATTCCAAAGGTGATTCTGTTTTAAATCCCTTCCTGTTTCTCTGCAGGCGTTCTCATAGCGTCAGTCGGAGCAGTGTCTAGTTCCAGCTCCTTGCCAGCGCCAGGTTTGGTGGGTACTCTAGCCAGTTTGTCACTAAATGGGCTGTCTGCATGCAGGTGAAAAAGCACTGAAGGCACACAAAGAGGCCAGCTCTGACCCTGACCTGGAGCTGCTGCTACGCCACACCGAACATGGTGCGGAGGAGGAAGAGGATGTTGAAACCCCACAACACCACTGACTGAACATGAAGCACAAAGGCCCCTGCTCTGTTCCTACCAAACCTGCCCGACAGCTATCTAGGAGGAAGGTCCAAGAGTCTCTTGTCTGTGACCACCCAAAGGAAAGCCAGGACCTGGTGGGAGGGCCCTGCTCTTCTGCTACAGCGTGGGGCTGTAGATGCTGCACAAGAAACGGGCAATATCCCTTCCACAGACAGCGAACTTGGAAGATGAGCCGTGGTTCAGTGGAAGTAGAGCGGCATGGTGAGACTGGGAAATGCTATAGAAAGCTTCTTAGGGAATCCTGAAGGCTGTACATTTAGAGTATAGACCGTGAGCTGTAGAATGAGCGTGGACATGTCTGGACTGCAGGCTAAGTGGTTCAGGGATGACTGTAGTGTTTTTTAGGCTTTGGCTTCAAAAGAGAAGGTAGATATACCTTCCCATACTTTCTTTATGGTCCTGCTAAGTAGGAACTCCCATCATGGTGGGAGCAGATGACTGTAGCTATAAATCCATAGACTTGTCCCAGTGAGAAGGAGCCTTTGTGCCTGGTGACCTCCCATGTTCTGTGCGTGTAGTAAGGAGAGAATCAAATGCTGGTATTTGGGACCAATTGAACATAGCCAAATGGCGTTGGTTAGAGGAAGGACAGGGGTGCATGAGTACTTGTGGCCCTACAGGCCAAGGAGAGAGAGAGCACTATCAGGGGAGATCTAGCTTGAGCAATAAGCTTATCAGAAATATGTGGGTATTTGAGGGGGGGATTTTTGTTTTTTAAATAAACTGTTTTTCTGATTCCCTTTTGTCTGCATATTATGCACCTATGCTTCATCAAGAAGAGGTTATTTGTCCTCTGAGCTCCTTTCCTTTTAGACCCGTACTGACCTTGCCACTGCATGCCCAATTATTTTTGAGGCCTGGCACACAAAATACTTGCCCATGAACAGGATCCTTGATCTCTAAGACTAGGGGGATACTTCCGTAACCTGTCATATTTGTGCCAGCCAAGAGAACACACCGATTTGTCTGCCTTCATGCGTGAACAAGACACCATATCCTAAGACAACTTTTAATATTGTGGCTTTCTGTAGGAATCTTATCTCTTTGCCCCATTGGATTGCATCAGTTAGTGCTGCAGCCTTGTCCAGGAAAGGGGAATGGTGCAGGGTTTAAGAGGTGTCTTCTTCCTTTCTGCTAAGCCACAAGTGGCGTCGAGCGGGTGGCTGGGTTTTTGCATGGCAAAAAGTTTTGTTCGATGCTAGCTTTGGGAGTTTTTGGAGTGGAAATAACTTGAGAGTGCTTCCCGAAGGTGTAACAATGCGATCTTTCTCTTGAGAGGAGCTGGGTATTAAAGTGAACTTCTCATACTCTGTTTGAGAACATGAACCATTGTGACTAGACTGTCCCTCTGTTGATCTGGCTTCATAGTTTTCAGATATGAAGTCTTTCTTGATGACTTCAGTCAAGAGCATATCCTGCAAAAAAGCTGGTTCTGAAGAAGAAAACTTTTGTTAATAATCATCATCTTAAATGATGTTCTAATAGACACTGGTAACTTGCTTCAGAGCAGACAGCAGGTGGTGCAACTACCTTGCATAAAGCTACCGAACCAGCAGTTCCAGGCCAGGCTGGCACACCAAGGGATCTTGTGCATCAAGTAGGATGTCTGGAGCTGAGAACGGCTTGGTCAATCCCTAGCTGGATTTTCCAATAGCTGGGACTTGTGACGCTTTCAGCAGGAGTCACCCTGTTTACCCTAGTGATAGGTGTAAGCCCCGAGTACTAAATACTCTATACTTGATGTGGGGCAGTGATGTTTTCTGCACATCATCTGTGTTTAGCAATACCGCAGCTGCTCTTGGCGTGTCTCTTTCCGCTCTCCTAGAAGTGAACCTCGGGCATCCTTCTACGGTGTAACTCTCAGGCTGGGATTTCAGGTCTGTGTTAATCCAAGGTAAAGATGACTTTGTTCACAGGCCAGGATTTGCACCACATGCGGTGCTTGAAGATGAAATTTGATGGTGCTTGTGAACTGTAGAGCCCTGTAGCCTGTTGCTTCCAGTCTCGTTTCCTCTTTAAGATAGACGAGACGCCCTAGAACGTAGCGTCCACACTTAGCATTTCCGATCTAGACACAACTGTCTAGATGGGTGACAAATAAGACACTGTCATTCACTCCAGTGAAGTATGCTCAGAACAGCTTTTGGGACAAGCAGTTGGTTCTGCACCTTTCCCTGGACAGTTGCCAGCTGCTTGCTTCCAGTGAGGCTGGGGAGATGTCGGTTTCCTTGTTCAGTAAAATTTTGCTCTTTTCAGAGATAAAGATAAGAGAAACCTGGAAATAAGAAGTAAAAGTGTCTACTGCTTCATAATTTTGCCACAGCATATGATACAGGTAGTCAGTCCAGTTTGCTTGTGAGACTGGCTGTGCATCATTCATCTGTCTTGGGAAGAATCCTATTCTAGTTCCTTCTAGTATCCAGATAGGAATGGCAGAGGATCTCTGTCCTATTCCTGCCCATGAATTTAAAAAGCCCATTATGCAGCGCTTAGTGATAATTAATACTTAATTTCTCCTTGAGATTCAGTGGAGGAAGAAGTTTTCCCCCAGCTTGATAAATCCAGGTAGGGATTTTGTGCAAGGAGGTTCATGGTATGGCACGTTCTGCAGGTGCTTCTGTCACCAGCACACAGCAAGGAGGCCCCTAATCCAGCTCACGCTGAAGTACTTCTGCTGCTTTTCTGGGTCTGCAGTGCTAGGGTGGAAAGGTTTTTCACTCAGTGGCAGTTTGGGACTTGCTGAAGGTGTGAGGGTTCCTGCCTGGGCCTCTAATCCATGAGGTCCTCTGCTTCTGAGAAAGCATTGCTGTTTTGCGGTCTTTATATGACTTTTTCCTGTGCAGTTCTCTCTGCAGGAACTTCACTGGGGTAGAGCTGACTATGCCATGACTGCTTGTGTGCAGAACAGGCGGGACCCGTACTTATGCCACTCCTCTTTCCCTTCATCCCTCCAACACTTTACTTTCTATGTCCCAGCTTCTTTCAGGAGTAGTGCAGGAAGGAAGTTGCTTCTTAGCTCCCAGTAAGCACCCAGTAGCTCCTGCGGGGACCTCTTCTTTACAGTGTCTTGTCTGGCAGGAGTGGTGGCAGCAGCAGTGCTGTCATCAATCTGAAGGCTTTATGTTTTTATCCCCAAAATTCAACCAGAAGGTCAGGACTGGAGAACAGTGTCAAACAAATCAAATGTTAATTAGACTCTGTGTAAATGTGTTTTTTTCTGACCAAGCACCTACTGTGTCCTGGACCCAAGAAGTGGCATGGCTGAACAGCTAGCTGTGTCCCCAGTATCCCTCTTACTCCTGCTTCAGTGTGTGTAAAATGAAGGTGCTGCACCACCCCAGCAGACACCAGTAGTCATGTTTAATACTTCTGCTCAGCATGGGAGATGCTTCTGCACAGGCTTATGGAGCAGAAGTGACAGGACTTAGGAATCCCCGGAGAGAGAATGCTTGAAGGGTTTCCGAAAACTGCAGTGATGCTTCCCATCCTCTCAGTTCCACCTTTTACTTTATCTTTTCATTCTGCCCTGGGGGTAAAGCTTAAGAGCTTGCAGGGGCAGGGACTTTGGGTCGTTTTCTTTGCACTTAGGGTCGTGATTTTAAATTATGATGTGCTTTAAAGTTAAAATGTAAAAACATTTTTTTATTATTGCTAAGGATTAGTTTCTGCATTCTTTTCATAAGAAGAAAGGAGAGAGAATATACACTGACAATCTGATCTCCCTATTGTAGATGATTTAAGGAAAAAAAAAAAGCAACTAGATCTCTGTATCTATGGATGTTTTAGCTTTTGCGGGGTATGTTTGTCAATTAATGGTGTTGGGTACCAGATTAAGTGCTAGATGCAGGTGATGAGTTCAATAGTAGCTGTTCAGGAAGGAGAATGTAGAAAGGATGGGTAGTAGTCTGCATCAAACATCTCATGATAGACTTCCCGGGCTGTAAGGGATGGCATATGAGGAGCTAGCAGTGAAGAGCTGTTCCTGAGAAACTGGATGAGATACAGAACATAGAATCAGCATATCCAGAGGATGTTTTTACGCTAAATAACTGTTCTGTTTGGACAGATATCCTGACAAGGAAGCTGAAGAAGTTACACTTCCCTGCGTACCTGTGGGAATTAACTTAATATGTACATGGCTTTTCTACAGCTTTGAAAGTCCTTTTTTGTCTGTTTTATGCTAGAACTACTCCTACCATTCAGATGAAATGGCACATTGATTTAATAACGTAATTTGGGATAGCATCTTCCCCACTGGCTAAAGCTCCAGAGTGTGAGAGTCACAAGGTGTAGATTCAGTCAGGCTTGCTAGAATAAGGTGGGAAGGGGCAGCTGTTTCACAGCATCTTCGAGACTCATTTGAGGCATGGAAAAATTTGCATGATAACTCATCAGAGAGAGAAGGCACAAGCCCCTGGGTGGGCGTAATTGGAAAATGCAATTTATTCTTGAGCCCTGTTAGCTTTGGGAGTCTTCTAGTGCTAGGAGTCTTCAAGTCACCTTGCATATGATTTAGCCACTGAATCTCTGTTCCTTTAGCTTCTACTTGAACAGCTAGATCAAGAATTATATGACAAGCAAAGGTCCGTCTGCGTACTGTCCTCGAGTCAGGTCTCTGAGGTGAAGGCTCATGGACTGGCCCCAACATGCTACAAAGAGGTGAGAATGGGCACTGTTCACCCTTCAGCACCTCATTCCACAAGTGACCAAAGCAGGAATGCTAACAAAACCGTGTGCCCAGCAGGAGCGCTAAACACGCGTGCGCAGCTATGCATTAAAGACACGGCCCTTTGGTTGAAGAGAGGATCTTCTTGGAGTTCTATGGGGAACCATGCAGATTGACCAACTTTGAAGGTCTGCTGAGGCCTCTGCTGCAGCTGGGTGTTTTTTTAGCATCTGTGCATCAGCGTGTTTGTCTGAGAAACAGTCCTGGATCTAAATTGCTTTCTCTCGCCTGGAACGTTCCTGCTGAGCTCTGTGTGCACCTACCTTCATGGTGCTGTCACGCGCTCCCGGCCATGTGTGCAGGGGTAGCTGTAGATCTCTAATTGAAGAACAGAAATGCACCTCCTTCACTGGAGTTTCAGAGCTCCAGCATAGAAGTTTGCATTTAAAATCAGTGTAGTGTTGGGTATAAATATCACTGCTGCAGGTGCCAGACTGGGGTTACCAAACAATAAGCAGCGAGCAGCTCTGCTTAAGTCTCTTCATCTTCCTGCCATTAACTGACCAAACAGAGGGGGCTTTTGCACTCTAAACTGTTGTTGAGTGCTTGGTGTTGCCTGGGAAACGTAGAAGGAAAATGAAAGGATCCTATTGTTTGTGGGTTTATCTTGCTTTTGTAACAGCTTCTGGTGAGAGCCTTAACTTTGCAAGGGAGGGAACGCAGTGTGTGTGTTCCCCACTCCCCACACCCCGTGGGCCAGCGTTGCTGTTCTTGATCCGAGATCTGCTTGCTCTTCTTTTGTTCACCCGCACTGGCAGGAGCACCATGATGGAGCGTGGGCAAATCCTGCGATTTTGTGGTGAGTGGAACTCACCGCTCCCGGTGACCTGAGACCAGTTCTCCCTCACAACTTTCAAGGCTCCGATTAAAGGGGATGCAGAGGTGAGGCACAAAGACGACAAAATGGGGAAGCAGTGTTGGTACTTTGGGGAAATGGTCAAAGATTGTCTTCAAAGCAGTGAGGCGCAGCCGTCCTGTTGGCCAGAGCTGTCTTTCTCGGCTCCCTTCTGCTACCCATTGCACATCTGAATTTTCCAGAAGCGCTTCCATTCCCTACATTTGGAAAAGCAACAAGTTAGGGATAGAGTGTCTGTGATGAATGCTTCCCTATCACTTTTTGGCCTTCCCGGCTGCTTGTTCCACTCTGCTTTTACTTCCACTGACTGCTGTGTCTGCAAGGCTCCTCTGTGCTCCACAGCTTTACCCAGGCCTCAGCTATGTTGGCTCTGAGGCTCACCTGGAGAGGACTTCTGGTGTAGAGTGTCATATGGTGCAGGGCAGAGCACTCTGTTCTTGGCTGCTTTAATACCCGCCGCCAGCAAGAAATGTTTTAGAAACAAAGTGGGACCATTGGCCGTATGGAGAGCCACGGGAGAGCCCATTTGAATCCACCGTGAAGCTGCTAGGGATGGTCTTCCGTTTGAAGGGTGTGATGCTCTTGTGCATGCCCCCTTACTGGGACTCTGACTCCCTGAGAGCCTGAGGAGTCTCGGTACTCCAGCTCGGGCTTGGAGCTCTCAGAGCAAATCTTGATTGTTTGCAGGTAGGTGTACCTGATTTTGCAGGCTCAGCTAGTGCACGTAGCGAGCTTAGTGATGGAGATCAGTGAGCAAAGGCTTTGGCAGGGGTCCATGCGGGAACTGGCTTTGTGATTCTTTGGGAAGATGGCAGTGTTCCTCTCTAGGCAACTCCAGTGGTGCATGGTGTGGGGCTCCTTTCTGTCCATATAGTCCCTGTCTCCCCTTCCCAGAAGCCGCAGGGGTTGGGGCGATGGGTCCTACCTGAGAGATCACTACCTACCTCCTAGGGTCAATTCCTGGAACAGGTCTGTAGAGGAAGTTTGTGGGCCTCATCCTCATTTTTGCTGAAATTGTAGTCCTGCCTTCAAGCTGCGTCACCCTGCACCTGGATGTGGTCTCGCTCAGCGGCAGGACTAAGGTGTTGGGTGGCTTTGGGAGAATATGGCAGAGTTGTGGGCAAGCTCAGGAGGGGAGTGAGGTGGGGCTGTGTGCTGGTGCAGGGTAGTGCAGCAGAGTGTTAAAGAAGCAGCACAGCTTGTCTGTTGAACTCTGCCTGTCTCACTTGAATGGCCACGAACGTTTAATGAAAGGAAGAAAGAACCCCTGCCCGCTCTCATTCGTATAAGGAAAAAACCCTACTGTGCACTGAAAATGCCAGAAACGGAAAAAGAGGCAAGGATGAAGGACTTAAAGGAGGAGACAGGAGTGCTGCAGCAATGGCACAAAGAAAATGAGGAAGCACAGTCTTGTAGCGATAGCAGTGAATTGCAGACTCCAGGCACGAAGAGGCAGGGTTGGAGTCGACCGAGGAGACAGGATGGAAGTAGGGAGGGGATGGTAGTGGAGAGTGGGAGCTGGGAGTACCAGTAGGATCCTGGTTGCCCGTAGAAATAACCCTGGGTGGCTGTACGGAGGTGGTCAAGGGCTCTTGTCGTTGCTGAAGCTGTTTCAGACTTGGATCAACACAGTGGGCTTGGGACTGGAAGCACTGGGTGCACCTAGCCCTGCGTGCAGGCACAGGGCTGTGAGGTCTCCTGCCTTAAGTACCTTTGTCTGCGCCACAGTGTGGTCTCTGCGGTCTTCTGAGAGGGGTGATGAAGCTTCATTGGTCGTGCAGACTGTTTTCTGATAAGCCCCGAGTCAGGCGCCGCTTTAGGGGATGGGAGAAGTAGTTTTCTGTACAGTCTGTCATTGTGAGGCTCAGTTTGGTTCTGCCCCCCTTCCTCAAAGGAAGAGCGTGAAGGCTGAACGTGCTGGAACCACTCTTGAGCACTGCAGTCCTGGGGAGACCCGCACGTGTGTGCGGCAGTGCTCCCTTTGCTGGGGCAGAGCACACACACGTGCGTTCGCACCGTTCAGGCCTTCCTCCGCCTGTGCGGACCCACGCACACACAGCCACACGCAGGAAACAGAGGGCTGTCATTGAATATTGATAGTGTTTGAAATAATTAACCAGCGGAAGCAAGGCTGGGTGAGTCTCAGAGGTGCGGTGCTCCTTCTGCAAACTCCGCTCTTGCCTGTAAGACCAGGTGTTTACACGTGGGCTGATTTTGCCCCCCTACCCATTCCCCCGGGAGACCTCTTTATTTGAAGAACAGATGCTTGGCTTCCTGCTGAAATTTCAATACAGTGAACATCCTGAGGGCAAGGAGACGGTGTCCCTGCAAACCCCTCTGCGCTCCTCCGGTCCTCTGCCCAGCAAAAAGCAAAGGTATCATCACCAAGCCTACTGCGGGAAAGCCACCGGGGCTCCAAAACACACAGGAGTGGCAAGGCAGAGCGGCGACACGGGGCCTGGTGCCCAGCAGTAGGGCTGCCTCAAGCTGTGCTTCATTTCTTGTTTCAGCTGAATATCTCTGTGGTTTTTATTACGTGGTTTGTGGTTGGCGCCCAGCGAGGTGGGGAAAGGGGAGCGCGGGGTGCAGAGGGCTGGAAGGCTGGTTACCACCCAGCCGGGGGCTGTAAAGGGCTCATGTTCATCTGTGCTCTTCGCAGTGACAAATAATTGCCCCAAACTCTACACCCCTACTTCTACACTGAGGGTTTGGGGTTTTTTTGGTTTTTTTTCATCATTGGACTATGCTTGTTTTGATGTTCACAGCCTTGGGTGTCTGCAGTCCAAGGAAGGTGAAAGAACCTTTGCTCCTAGTCTGCACCCGGTGCATGGAAATGGCTCGCTTTTCTGGAGTCATGCTAACCCGAGAGGTTCTGCGTCCTACCGTTGCTTGGGGAGTCATATTTTTGGGGGTGAACTGTTTGTCTTGCTTTGCGTTAGGAAAGGTGATGCAGCCAAGACTGAGCTGTATCTGGGACTTAGGAGAGCGGTGGTGTTTGTGGTGGTGTTTCCTGCTGAGGGACCAGCCGTGCTGAGCGCAGTTAAGCCTCCTGTGAGGAGTGTGCTCTTCCAACAGGACAGGTAGCTGTGCCACTTACCCGTCTTCTCCCAAACGGTGGTCTTGTTGCCAGGAGCCAGGACATCTGAATGCCTGGCTGGGCCTTTGTTGCTTCCCAGGGGAGCAGTCTGTACCTGCCCTTCCTCTGGACCTTGCCAGCAGCAGAGGCTGCTGCCAGCTTCTGGCTGCTGGCCCAGTGAAAAGTAGCAGAATTGACCATGCGATTGTTAATGAAAATCACAAGCAGGCAGATACAGCCAAGCCCTGTAATTGCACTAATTGGAGCTATCGTCATGAACGTGCTAAGAGCCACTCTCCTGGTCTCAGCCTAGTAATTCTTCTAACCTCATGTTTCAGCACCTCCACCGCCCTGCACAAGGCAGACCCACCTGCCACGTGGACATAATTCACTGTATAAAGGGAGCTGGAAGGTGTTATGTCTCTTTTCCTATGGAGCTGCTGCTTTGTTTCTAGGCGTTGAAGGTCTTCAGTGGAAATCCCCAGGGAGAATGAGGTGGAGCTGGTGCCAGGTGTTGGAGACTGTGCTGCACAGCACTTTGCTTGCAGCCTTGAATTCTCCCTCTATGTCAGAAGCTGAGATGGATCAGCCTTGGCCAAGCAGGAGCTTCCTGGGCTCTGAAAGTATGGGAGCGGGGAAGCAAGTGTTCAGCTGTCCTGAATTTCAGGGTCTGGGAGGGCAGCAAAGTGTGTGTTGGGAGTGGACCATGTAGCTGATGCTGGCAGCTGACGTTTTGCCTCATCCTGCCCTATGAGTTTGGAGCTAAGAAACTGTTTCTTCTCCGATGTTGAGTTAGAGAACACAGGATAATTCAGGTGGGAGGGGACCTCAGCAGTTCTCTCACAGGCAGGGTCAACTATGAGATCAGACCTGGTTGCTCAGGGCTTCATTCAGGCAGGTCTTGAAAACCTCCAAGGTGGGAGACTGCGTGGCCTCTCTGGAGCCCCGCTTCAGTGCTTGACAGTCCTTATGAGGAAGAGGTTTTTCCTTATCTAGTCTGAACATGTCTTTATAGTTAATGCCCATTGTTTCTCATCCTCCCACTGAGCACCATTGATAAGAACCTGGCTCTGTCTTCTCCAATAACTTCCTTGTAGGTACTGACAGATTGCTGTGAGGTCCCCCTGAAACCATCTCTTCTCCAGGCTGAGCCTCTGCCTTTCCTTACAGGACAAGTGCTTCAAGCCCTGAGTGCCTTGGTGGTCCTTTACTGAACTCCCACTAATTTGTCCATGTCTTTCCTTTATTGGCGGTGGAAACTGCATGCAGTATTACTTCAGGCGACTAACAAGTGCTGGTATGAAGGGACCGTCGCTTGATCTACTGGCTGTGTCCCTCTAATACAGTGTAGGATGCTGCCAATTGCCTTTGCTGCCAGTGCACACGATGTTCAATGTGCTGTCTACCAAGACGCCCAGGTTCTTTTCAGATGGAAGAGTGGGAGAGCCAAGGATGCTCCTGGAGACACTTGGGCAGAGCCCTAGGGTGCCCCAATACACGTTTCAGTGGCTGCTTGTAGACCGGGGTGCCCGGGGTTGTTCCTGCTGCAGTCCAGTCACACGGGGACATCATGTAGAGAAGCTCCCTGTTTCTTGCAGGCATCAAGGGTGCCTCCTTACGCAGTACTACCTATAGCTTGTGCTGGCGGTTTCATAGATTTTTAAGGTCTGAAGTGACCATTCATTTATCTAGGGCCCCTCTGTAACTGTATTGCTCTGCTTTGCCTGTAATGAACCCAGTGTCTCTCAGCTGATGTATCTTCCATGACAGGGTGGAGGATGCGAGGAGGCAGAGCAGATGGCATTTCTCAGGTAGCATGGCCCAGTGCTGTGTTTCCTATTTACACTTTGCTTGACTACAGGCTCCAGCCTCCTTTATTAACAAAGAGCTCTTTCACACCAAGTATTTTTTCTCTGTGAAGTGCTTATAATCAAATCACCTCTCAGGCTCCCTTTTTGGTGAGATAACAGGCTGAACTCTTTCATTCTGTCCCTGGCAAGTGTTTTCTCCAGCTTCCAAATCACATTTGTAATTACTCTGTGCCTTCTCCATTTTTTTCAAAATCCTTTTAGAGATGTGGGCACCATATCTGACTCGTAGCGCCATGCCGGGGGGGAACCTTGCCAACTTGCTCCCCATCCACGTCTCTGAGCTTGCTACCAGCACATCCCTTCTGAGGGTGTGCAGGAGGCAAAGGGTGCTCTGTGTAGAGCAAAAAGGACTCTGATGTAGTCCGATGAAAGACTAATTTCCTCTCTGCTTGGTGTTGGCCCAGGTAGGTCACCCCGCTTCTCATCACCCACTGAGATTCTCCCGAGGCACTGTCCCTCCAGGTCAGTAGTTACTGGAGGATAAAAGACAAAGGGGCAGCAGGTTTTTGCTGGGAATTGCACCTACCGTTGTCCTCTCCTCATGATCACAACACTACCCCTGGATCAGCCACCTTCCTCACTGCCACATCACTCCCAGAAAGGCAAAAAAAGCGGGGCTTTGAGCAGAGAAGAGGGGAGGAAAGATAGCTGGCCAAGAAGGGTGGAGAAACTGGGCACAGAAAACAAGGAATGTGGGTAGTTAGAGATCACAATCACAGAATGGCTGAGGTTGGAAGGGACCTCTGGAAGGGACTGTCTTGTCCTGCACAAGCAGGGCCACCTAGGGCTGGTTGCCCAGGACCATGTCCAGACGGCTTTTGAGTATCTCCA
>RSEF01000020.1:10629008-10645444 GCA_003993805.1 Himantopus leucocephalus | reverse complement strand
TCCCTGATGCTCCCCAGGATATCATTACCCTTCTTTTCGGCAGAGGCGTGTTGCCTGGTGTGAAGATGCAGGGGGTGTGCAGCCAGAGGGCATGAGTGCAAGCACTTGCCCTGTCTAGCACAGCAAGAGGGTTTTCTGGGGCACAGATCTGTCCTGCAAGACCCACACTAGCATAAGTAGCCCTACCATCTCACCCTGTGCTTTCCAGCCTCGCAGAGCTGGGTAATTGCTTTATCTATCAGAGCTCCTTGCATTAACAGGCAGTAATTGGCACCTGTGTTAAAGAGCCTGGTTTCAATTACTGCTGAATGCAGCTCAAACTCCAGAGCTGAGAGATTACATGGGGGAGGAGCAGTAATGCTCATGTTTACTCTCTGTCTTTCCACCAGGTGCTCCTCTTCCCCCAGGGATGAAGCACTTTTTGCATTTCTTGCTTGTGCCTTGAATCTGCAAAACCACCAGCAAGGGCTGCATGGGAAGCGTAAGGGTGCGCCTCTGAGGAGCACAGAGAGCAGGCGTAGCTGGCACAGTGCTCGACTCTGTTCTTCCTCACGTGGATGTTTCTTACAGAAGCCTCTACTACAAGTCCTCCATTGAATGGTAGGGTAGCAAGGTGTGGGAGGGAGTTGGTCTTTGTAGATGGTGGTGTTCCCCCAGCCCCATGCAACAACGATCCCGGGAGCTTTCCCAGGCTCTCCCCTCAGCTATACATCTCTCTCTGGCTTCCACTGCATCCGCACTCCCCTGTGCGCTGGGCCCAGCCCCCTTCTGCTGCCATTCATCATTTCTGATGCAATAAATTACAGAACTGTTAAAATGCACAGGGAATTGTTTTCTGTGTTTTAGAGCCGTGAGCCCTTAAATTTCCATTTGTTTACTGGGTGATGAATGGACAGTTGTGGTTGGTGCTGGGGCCATGCGGAGGGGCGGGAGAGCTCTGACTACAGAGCGACTAAATGCTCCCTCCCGCCAGCAAAACTCCCTGGTTTGGTTCACAACAGTGGGTCAAGGGAGGGGTTTGGAGGGGCTAAGTCAGAACGTTTGGGCTTTATTCCTGCACTGCGGGGAGAATTTTATATCTGGGAGGAGGGAGGGAGCTGCTGTGTGGGTTCCCAGGGCAGTCGGTTGTGCTACCCTGCCAGGGCTGGGGGTCTCGGGCCCTTCAGCTGCCTGAAGGACTGATTCAGATAGTGGGTAGGAGCCCTAACATCAGGAAATGGGGATAAATGGAGATCCTCAGCACAGAGGGCAGCGGAATGAGGAAGAGTGCTGGGATGGGTGACAGAAGCGCAGAGGGCTGGCTACAGGCGCTTGGAGAAAGACTGTGCTGGGGAATGCTCCAGCTTAGTGGCCTCCCAGTGGTGACAGGAGACCTGCTTGATGCTGGAAGTTAGGTGGCTCTTGTAAGACAGCCATTGCTAATAGCGAGGCCCAGGACTGCGGGGAACAGGCACCATCCTCGGGGAGGCTGGGCCTGAGCAACCCCAGCATACAGCGATGGGGGAAGGCACAACGTGTTCGAGATGGCAGCTGTTGCCCAGTGCTGAGAACAGCCCTCCTGAAGGCAATGAGGTTATTTACCACAGGACTGTCTGTGTTTCCATGCCAGTCACTCGTCAGCCAACGCACTCTTTGCTGCATCAGCGCTGCTTTTGCCTTTCTTCTCCCCAGTAACCTGGAGGCAAAGGCTGCACCTGCACCACAATGCTTAAACTGGGGAGATATGGGGCATGGCCATCGCTGCATGGTTGGCTTCCTTCTCTTGCAAATGCAATTTTAAGTCAGTCTTGCAGCCCTTTGGACCTGTCTAATGGTTTTAATGCTGGATGTGAGCGTTGCTGCATTACTTTTGTCCCACAGTTGAGTCTCAGAGTCCTGCCTTGACCAATAATAAATTCCTTATCTAAGCTGCTCTGTCTCCACTGCTGATGTGTTTCAGTTTTTCTCCTCTTCCCTGTCTGTTCACGCTGCAGGCCACTGGGAAGAGCCTGTGAGAGGCCCCCAGCCCTGTTCTCCTGCCCCAGGGCACAGTGCAGCTGCCATTCTGTTGTCCTGTACCTCCAGCACTTGCATAAGTGGCAGGAGTAGGCACAGCAGGAGTTAAACAGTGCTGGGAAAATTGGTATTTAATCCATTGCTGTTCCTTCTAGCAAACCTAGATGGGAAAATGCCTCCCTGTTGGAAATAGCGCCTCTCGGAAATGGAAATGCAGGATGGCTGGGGATTAGGGTGCCTATCGCTGGAAATGGGTTTCTTATCGTCTCTCTCAGCTGAATCAGTGGGACAGCCTCTGAAAATTGAATTGCCTTCCCTGTTTCTGTCTGTGCCATTGCATTCCTCCTGTGCTCTGGCTTTGCACCCACCTTCCCAGCCTCTGGCCTCCCTTGTCCCTCCCCATCCTCAGCAGAGCAGGAGCTGCCTCCGAGAGGGTGCGTGTCCGTGGGGAGGGGCTGTCTCAGCTGGAAGGTGGGCAGGACTGGCTACATCTGGGAAGATTCATCCTTTGGATTCTCAAGGCCAGGAGGATGTAGTTCCTCTTTCCAAGCTTCCTTCTGACCTTGCGTGGACAGCGGTGGCCCGACAGAGCCTGGTTTAGGGCAGCATGAGCGAAGGTGTGAAAAGATCAGAAGACATCAAGCACAACTGGGAATGAGAGCTGGTGATGAGGAGCTGAGGGGTGGCACAGGGGGGAGGCAGAGGGGAAGATGAGAGTAGCTGGAACAGATCAAGGAGAGACCAGGTTGAACACATCAGAGCAGGAATGAGAATGACTCTCTGTGAGACTAGGAGCAGCCTGAGCCCTGGGTCTTCGCTGGGCCAGGTGGAGGCGTCTCTCTCCCATCAGCTCAGGCTCTGTCCTGGGATGGCCGAGGTGGCTCTTTCAGTTCCTTCTCGCAGTCTCTGTGATTTGAAACATCCCACACCACAAGCACCAGCCAGTCTGTACCCAGCTCTGCACTGGCCCCGGGTGTCCCCACAGAGCCTGGGCGGTTCACTGCTCCCCGGGCCCAGCGCAGGTTAGGCTGAACGCAGATTGAACACTTTCTCACTGCGCGGACTGCAGACCGTGGCCAGGGCTGTGGGTGTGCTGCTGTGGGTGTCCAGCCATAGCGCCAGGCATTTCTTTTAAGGCTTTCGTTTCCAGGTTTTGGGTTCAGGGTAATTCTGTTTTACTGAGCTGTTTTTTACCACAGGTTGCCAGTGCCTCATTTCATCCTTGTCTCTGTCACAGTATGTTTTTTTGGAGGAAATTCCCATCTCTGTTAGAGTTATGTGATAAGCACAAGAGGTGCTGAGTGTATACCTGTCAATGGTGGGGAGTTTTTTGCTGCTCTTGAAGAGCTACCATTCACGGTTAATGGAATCTGAAGCAGAACTCTCTTTCAGAATAGCCCCTCTGCACTGAGCCGAAACGCACAAAGTAATTGCCGGCCATCAGGACAAAGCCCTAGCCAAGGGCCTGGTTCCTCTTGCAAGAGCAGGCTGTGCTCAGGTTGCAGAGGCTTGCTGTCTGCTCTGCGAAAGAGTAGAAGTCCTGCCTTTGTACTAGGGTGGGGAGCCTTTCTCTCTGCAGCAAAGGAAATTATGGACAAAGGCATTATGTTATGTGAGGACCCGATAAGGACCTGATTCCTGGAGTGGGATGCACATTTGCTCATTGATCCCTAGCAGCATCCACACTTGCATGGGAGGACACAGCGGTTTGTTACGTGTGACACAGGCTCAACCTGAAGTGGTGGGCTGGAAAGCGGGGACAGGGATGGGGGCAGACCAGTAGCAGCCACAGAGCAATCCTTCATGCAATTTCAGAAAGTTTGCTTGTTTCCAGCCCCACATGCTTCTGCACAGCCTCAGACCTGGCCCATGGCCCTGTGCCTGGGGAACGGAGCCATGGTGTTATCCCAGGAGTATTTTGCGAGGGGGTTGTTTCTCCAGCTCTTCATCCATGGCCCAGTTCCTTAGTGTCCAGTCCACCTGCAGTCTGGTACAGGAGTGGTCTTGGTGGGGGCCAGCACAGCGCTGCCCCTGTGTCACCTGTGGGTATGAAGGGTCACCCAGCTGGGCACAGCTGTGCCTGGCCTGGGTGTGTAGTTTGCCCTATGGGGCCATCAGAGCCCCCGGGGTGTCGTTGTGTGTTTAACAGTTTATCCAAAGCAACTTCTATTTCATTTTGGGCTAAAACTGATAAATCAAGGTGACTTTGGGGAGAGAAATAATTCCTTTCCCAGGATTTGCATAATCCTGGCTGGTGATATGATAATGGTGTTTGTTAAAGACAGAACACAATGAATTAATACTGTTAAGTTGCTGCTGCAAAATGCAAAGCAGGTAATTTACTGTGGGTGCAAGGAAGAGCGTGAGTACAGCAGCACGGCTGTGGTAGCATCAGGCACAGGAGACTTGTTGCCACAGGCACAGCCAGCAACAGTTCCCCCTTGTACTCTGCTTGGCCGTGGCTAGAGGCTGTGCCGAGCTTGTCCAGTGCAGGATGACCTGTTCCAGTCGCTTTCCCCACTGTCTCTGTGGGGTTGGGACCTGCTTTGTCTCCCAGATCATTCTGGAGAGCCAGCCACGAAGGGCCAGTCCCTGCTGGAGGAGGGACAAGGGAGCTGAGGGTGACATGCATCATGCTGGTGCTGAAGGGACCTCCGGGCACAGAGGTGCCCTGGGACAACTGCACTTCATGCCAGTTGCGGTGTTGAGGAGATGGGCCCCGGCACTGCGCTTCTTGACACTTTGGCCACCCCCAGCAGCCAAGAGACTTTGATGCCATCCAGCCCCTAAGAGCTTTTCCTCCCCCTGCGAAGAGTGAAGGCCCTGTGGTAGGTAAGGCAGCCTGGAGACATGCTGGATCTAGCTCTGGTCCTCAGCTGTCACCTCGCACAGCCGGGATCAGCTGCGGGAATGGTGCCGCAGGGTGAGCAAGGAGGATGAGTTGGCATGAGGCAGAGGTGGAGAGAGGCTTGGGAAAGGTGCACTGCTGGTTCCCTGGGCTGGTGCTGCAGCTCCAAAGCCATCCTTGCCTGCCAGACCCCACCGGAATCCTAATGCACCGTTTATCTCTGCAGCTCCACAGCTCTGTCAGAGGGAGATGCTGTGCGGGAGCCAGAGCAGGATTTCAAGCTAATTGGATTCTGTGTCTCCGTGGTTTCCCATGTAGGCAGGCGACAGGGATTAGTGCAGTGTTTCTGAGGAACAGAGGAGAGCGCAGATGACCTGCATAGGGATTTCCTCCTGCACAGCCCCTGCTGCTAGCTTCAGCAAAGGACTTTTTTGGACAGGCTGTCAAGGTGGAAGGGCCCAAAGCAGTGTGTCCCCACTCTGTGACAGCATCGCTGTCCGTATCGCTTGTGCTTTTCCTGAATCTTTGAGCCAGGAGCAGTGCCCTTCCCAGGCAAGGAAACAGCTTGAACACCTCCTGAGCCTGAGCAAGCCTGACAATGGTCTGGTCTCTCCTGCTAACCTGATGTAGGGGGAACCAGACAGGGAAATCGAAGAGCTGGTGGCTTCTGTGTGCAACCAGCCATCTGCCTGAGTTTGCTCCCCTTTCCCTCCCCACTTCCCTTCCCAGACCTGGCTGCTGGCTGGGAGCAGTGCGCACTTGAACCTTCTCCCTTCCCCCAAGTTCCTAGCCTTTTTTTAGAGCCTGTCAGGGCGGGAGCAGGATTCACCTCATTAACGCAGATTTATTCCTGTATAAACATTTCATTCCTTTAATTGCGAAGCAGTCACACTGCAGGCAGCGCAGTGGTAATGGCTCCATTTGCGCTGGATGGTGAGACGGTGCGCCAGGTGTGTGAGCCTGCAGCACGGGACACGTGGCACGCAGCCGAGAGCACGTACAGTTAGGACTTGCCGTGGTATCTACGTGGAGACGTGTGTTCTGTGCAATGCAGGATCACCCAGTCTGGGTAAGCGTGTGACCGTGAGCACCATGCTGTCCCAGCAGGTCTGTGGTGTCCCTGGTTCTGTGGTAGAGCCGGAGTGTTGCCCTCACTGTGCAGGGGAAGGGCAGAGGCTCAGGGGTGCCAAGACCCCGACTCTACAAGCAGTAGAACACTGAACAGGCCCATGTGTCAGCAGTCCCTTTGCCCTGTGCCCGCGCTGTGACGTGCACACCGACGTACTCACCTTGCTGTGCGCCCTGAAAGGTGCCAGGGTGCTGCGTGTCCAGTGTCTCTGCTGTGCTGAGGGACAGCCCTCGGCCACCCCGATGGTGGGATGGAGCAAGGGAGAGGCAAGGTCTTCTCAGGGCCTCTTGGCCTCTCTGGGGCAATGGGAAGTGCCGGGGGTCACCGCTTCATGGCTCCTGGCATGACAGTACATCTCTTGGGCTCCCTGATCTATGGAAAAGCATGTTCCCCAGCCCCATAGCTTTGCCAGATTCGGTGCTTGCTCAGACAGCACAGACTGAGCCACGCAGAAACCTGAGGGTGGAGAGAGGGTCTGAGCCTTCCGGTGTGGTCTAAGCCAAAACCGAGGGGAGATGCTTCCACCACTAGGGCCAGGGAGGGATCCTCCGAGGAGATCTGGGCTGTGGCCCGTTCCTGCCCTTGTCAATCCCTATGGCACTGCCAAAATGCCACCATCTCCCAAAAGCTCCCTGGCAGCCCCGTCTCGGCAATAGAGCGGCGCTGGGGCCCCGCTCAGCCAGACATCGGTGCAGGAGGATGCACCCAGTCAACAGTGTCTGCTGGGCTCTAAATGGAGGGGCGGCAGGTACCTGCCAACCTGCTGCTGCGGTTCATGGTCTCTGTTCTCCCACATACTCATCCAAATGTTAATTTTATGGACGCCTTTATAAATCTTGCAGCTTTCCCCTGTCCACGGGCTACATAGATTTCATCTTGTTGAGAGGTGACACTTCTGGCCTTTGGTACCAGGCTATCAATTTAATACTCTGAGAGTAATAAAAAACATGGGACCATATTAACTCACGATTACTGTGCTGCTCCTTCCTGTAACTCTTTCTGTGCCATCTGAAATCCTAGGATGCTGGATAAGTGCCTCAGCTGCTTGGCAGAGCCACAGCCAGAGCCAGCCTCCCAGCTGGAACAGCTACACGGCTTCCAAATTGTGAGCTGCTCTTCTCCTGCTTGCCAAGAAAATGGAGGTTTGTGCCCACCTCTCTGTTAGACCTGGCAATCTGGAGAAACGCTTGTATCCCACCTCTGGGACCTTTCCATGTGTTCTGAGCAGGGGACACCTGCGAGTCTGCCAGCCACGCAGCATATTGATTTGCCAGGCTGAAGGGAAAGGCATTTCTCTGCTCGCTGTGAGACAGCCCTGCTGCCGACGAGCCTGGAAGAACATGTTTAGGTCATTCCATCAATGTAAAGGTTAAATGTTTAGCTGCAGCTATTGAAAACAAAGCAACAGCAGCAGCAACAACAACAACAGCAGAAGAACTGGATGCCTTATCAATGCCTGGATTAAAGATCTGCAACTAAGCACCTACCGGGTATAGTGCACCGAGGTCCTCGCTGGCCAGTGCCCTGTGTCGAGAGCGCTCCCTCTCAGCACTTGGTCGCTGGTGGGCAGCTATGCAACAGCTCAGCCCCACGTCACCCCAGTTGACGGCTTTGCGAAATGGATTTTGGGACTCGCATCTTTGCCTGGGGATTTTAGAGAAGCGCCTCATGTTTTAAAGTATGTCCACATAGTTTCTGCTCTCTCTGCTGATTAAGAGGGCTTCTTTATGCTGTAGCCTTACTGCCAGCCACTCAACCTCTCTGAGAATGGCGGTGACCTACTCTTAAGAGTTATTTGAATATAGGTCTTTTGTTGAGTAAATATCGTCATGGAAGAGTCATTTTTTTTCCTACCCTGCACATCTCCTGTTTCAGTAAATCAGTAGATTTCTCATACATTTAACTTGTATTGTTTTGCAAAAGCCATTTTCTAAGTTTGTGTGTTAGCATCATAAAGCAGGTTGTGTTTTGGACAGCATGGCTCGCAGCTTTCATCACTTCGTAACTACTTGCAATATGCATGTTATTAAGAGAAAAAAATGAAACCTCATTGTGGTGTAATATGCTTAACAGTCTCATAATGCCTCAATTCCCTCCTCCTGTCACATCTGTGGGCATGTCACAGCAACCGTCCTGCTGCCAGGCCGTTGTCTCTGCAGTGCGGGCTCACCCCGTGCCTAGAAGACCTGCAGGGTCCAAGGCAAACACCAGGAGACGCTTCTTTCAAGACACAGGCGGAGGTCCTGCTCCGTGTGTACTCCTCCCTGCGCTCTGTCCGTCTGTGTGCCTTTTCTCGTCACGCTGTCTGCCCAGGGCTGGAGCTCTTCCAGGCTCTCGCTGCGCGGTCTGCCTGTGATCGGGCCCTTTGTGCAATCCCACCCTGCCAGGTGAGGGGGCTGCGGTGGCCTTTGCCTGCTCGGGAAGAGTTCTTCACTTTCTAGTCCTGTCCGCAGCATCCAGAGAAGCGCCAGATGCTCAGAGCCTCCATACCCAAGGCCAGCTCTGTGCTCCGCATGGGAGGCAATGGCTCGTGGCAGCACCTGTGTGAGAGCCGGTGAGGGGCTATGCCGCACAGGTCTGGGTGCCACGGCGCTGTCACTCTGGTGCAGGGCGTTGGCATTAGGTGCTGCTCTGTGCAAACTGCTCTCTGTACCCTGTCACCCTGTTTCTGTCGGTCTCTGGCGGTTGCTGCCCCTGTTAGATGAGCGTGTGATCCACTACAGCCCACAACCAGCTGGCCCCAGCGGTGAGAGAAGCACAGCAGAGTGGTCCGTTGGGGGGACTCCATCAAAGGGCTCAGTGGGGAGCAGCCATGTGACTCTGTGTGCTCATAAACTGCTCCAGTGTGACGGATGCCTCAGCCCCCCACGCTGCTGTGTGTCAGCACTGGGCACAGCCCAGTGAGGTGGCCCTGGGGCGCGAGCACCCAGCGAGCACCCAGGTCCCAACTGAGCCATCACCTGAGTAGCAGCAGCAGATGGATGTGGAAAGCCTTTAAATCCAGCACATGATCAATACTAAACTGATCTTCTGGAGTCTTTTATAAAATTACCCCAGCCCCATGCATCTAATTGTAAAAAAATCACTCAGCACGTTAGGGAGGTGTAAGGAATGCTGTAAACCCCATTTAGGATGCACAGAGCGAGAGTAAGTGACTTCACAATTGTTTCTTGCAGTAAATAATTCATCCACTTTACGTTTGGTTTTATTGCTACCCCCACACCCCTGCCTCAGCTCCTTTCTACCCATTTTCCTCTCTTGTCCTGAAATTCCCGCGCTGGGTAGTTTCTGTCATCGTGATTCCCTGCCACACACACGTGTGTGTGTGCTGGTACACAGACACGGGCACCAATCTGTCCCAGTCCAACTTTTACTGGTTGCTGTGCCAGGGAGAGCGGTGCTGGGGTAGAGACGATGCTCTTTCGCTGCTCAGCGTCGGCAGAACCGAGCTGGGCTCAGTGCGGTCCCTGGCCTGGCTTTGCCACCTCAGTCTCTGCCCCAGCGCTGCTTTCACGTGGGGCCAACGCACAGCACTGTTCGGAATGCATTAACCATGCTAATAGTACTTCTATACTAATTAGTAATGCCATTTGAACAAATTCTGTCTTTATGACACAAATTATCAGCCCGCCAGGTGCGGAGTGGGGGCTGCAGCTGGCACACGGAGAGCGGCAGTGACGGGGTAGGAAGCTGCTCTGGCGCAGGACCAGACTGTGGCAGGAGCTCCTCACCTAGCGCCCATCCGGACGCCCTGGGCTTCCCCGCGCAGGCAGAGCCAGGAATCATGGAATCATAGAATTGTTAAGGTTGGAAGGGACCTTTCAGATCCCTCCCTTTCAGGAGGGACAAGGCAGCAGCCGGATGGGACACGGAATGTGGGACATGCCACATCTGGGCTCGGGTGTCTGGTGGGCTCTGTCCTGATCACACACGCTTACCAGCGTGGACTCTGGTGGGCTTGCTGAGCTGCACGGCTGCTGTGTCAATGCAGGCTGCTACAGCTTCTACAGACAGGTTGGTGGGAGTCCCTGCTGCAGGGTGAAGCCTGTCCGGCCCTGTCAGCTGAGGCGAAGTTCTGATGTGCATCTCTGGAGCCCTTGGCGGCACACTGCTCCTGGGGCGTCCTGCTCCTGGACAGTGTTGTGGAAAAGACTGAGTACAAATTGGCACGGGTCTCTTGGAGCTGAGAATTGTTGGAGTCAGGGAGAGCGTCAGGAAGAGCATCGCAGCTGCTTGCCCTGTCCCTGTTCTGCTCCAGGCAGTTGCTCCTGGCCGGTCTGGGGACACAACATGGGCCAAAAGGACTCTCGGGCCAGACTTTTGTTGCTTCCTGTGGAAACCATTTTGACCGTGTCTAGAAGCCCTGGGAGTGCTCTCATTTGCACAGGTGGGTGCTGTGAGGCTCCGGTCCCACCTCTGGTTCTGTCCACCTCTGATCGCAGTGAAGGGCAGGAGAGTTGAGATCATGGTGGCTGTGGTCTGACGCAAACTGCGTCTTGAGGAGTAGATCCTCCTTTTCAGGTGTTGCCAAGCCATCCCCACTAGCTCTTTTAACACCCCTTCCAGGAGGCAACAGGTGACCTTTTGGAGAGACATGATCCCAGCATCAATATGGTATTTTGCATGCTGTCCCCTTGGGATCTATAAGCATGGGCCAAATCACAGTTATTCTAATCCTCTGCTTTGTGAGGTGCCGGCAAGGTCCCACCATCTGGGAGGCACTGACGACTCTGGGTGGTGACCAGAATCCCCAAAATGTCTGCGGGGCATTTCTTGAGGTGCCCCTCAGTGGCACCTACTGGGCCCTGGGCTGTTGAGGGCTACGGTGCCTCTGGCACAAGCTGCTTTGCCAGTTTCTGACTGCCGCTGCTGCTCCTTGCACAGGAATCTCTCTGCGAGCGGGTTGCCCCCGTGTGAGGTGTGAGTCCAAGGCCCCCAGTGCTTTGGGCACGCAGAGCATCACACTCCCAGCAGCTCCGGGTAGGCACCTGCACATCATGGGCAGTGTCCCCAGGGGTGACCTCTAAGCTGTGCAAAGGGACTCTCCACCTGACCGTGGCCTGAGGTCGCCTGTTATGTCACATCAGCAAAGCCTGGTCCCTAACCTGGGATCCTAACCAGGGCGGGGAGGGTAAGGAGGTGCACGCAGAGCCCTGCTGGCCCCCCACCACCGGCGGGTGAAGGGGGATGGAGGAGCGCAGCACAGGCACCCGGCATCTCTGCCGTCTCTGGGGCCAGTCCCTGGAGCAGACCACTCTGGATACCCCTGCCGGTGACAGCTGGTGGCACTCAGCACCTCTGGAGCCATCCTCAAGGCTCTGAGTTTGCTCTCCATTCAAGGCGTGTGTCTCGGCTCGAACCCACACGCTTCCCGTGGGTTTCGGCACGCAGCGCCCATGGGGCTGGCTGCCGACGGTCCCCCTGTGCCACCAGACAGCAGCCTGTGGGTCTGGGGCTGCACGCGGCCGCGTCGGGCTGAGCTGACAGCCCTGGTGTGAAATAAGATGAATGGGCTGAAGTTGGTGAAAATGATTCTAATTTATAATCTGCTGCTTTGTGGAGCTCCTCAATTAATTCTCTCTAGATACATAAGTAGGCCACATGTTTGCTTAGCTTCAAATGTAATAAACATTACACTCTGTCCCCCGCTTTTGGTGCTGGTTCCTGTCAGAGCATTAGTCCCTATAGCTAATTCCTCACACCTGTCTCCCAGGCTCCTGGGACCGGGGCCGAGCGTGGGGCGGAAACGCCAGGCTCCAGGAAACTTGTGGCACGGAGAGATAAATTGCTGATCAAAGGGCTACTGCACAGTGCCTCTGAGTATTTAGTCGCAGGCGAGGCAGCTCCAGCCCACTCGGGAAAGGGCTTTGTTCCTGACGAGCTGTTTGCCTGGCTCCGCTCTGTGGCGGCGAGCAGCTGGGGTGGGATGGGACGCTGGGATCTGCGCACCCTCAGGCCACCAGGAACTGGCAGAAGGTGGGGTGTAAGGGGTGTAACACCAGCGGGGTGCAACACCAGCGGGGAGGCTGTTCTTTGCAGCTCTGCCGGGGTCTGGATGTCAGCTGCTGCAGAACCGAGTCACTGGCCCTGGGCAGGAGGAAAAGTCTCTCCAACTGGAGCAGAAGTGGCACCTGCAGCCGTCTTCAGGGGAAGCCTGCCTCAGCGTCATGCACTCCCTGCTGCTGCTCCTGCCCTGGTGCTGCGGGGCAGGAGTCATGCACAGCCTCTGCCATGGAGCCAGGCCAGGAGCCGCAGCTCTCTTGCCCACGTCTCCTGGAAAAGCCAGGAAGAGGTGGGGAGGGTCCCAGCAGGTAGCGGGGGAGCCTGCCTGGGACATTCACTGCCCTAAAATGTCAAAATGCCCAAAGAAAGACCTGAATTGCCTCTACAGCCAAGGACAGTACCTTGCAAGAGTTTGGGCACTGCTGGCCCAGGAAATGCTAGTACCTTTGTCAGGGGGAAATAGAGGTGATGGGCAGTTCCTTGTTCCTTCAAAGGCCTCTTATGCATGTGAAAATAGAACCAATTTTGCAATGCCTTGCTGATCCCTCTCACCTCCTTCCTCACCTGCAGGGGGTGGAGGTTGGTTCCAGATTTGCTCATAACAAGGGTGCAGAGAGGTTTGCATGAGAAAAAGCCAAGTGCTGGACCTTGGGCTTTAGGTTTTGGTTTGATTGTTTTGTGACTGATCACAATCTTCACTCTCTCTGCCTTATTTTCTACCTCCTTCCCCAGTACAATCATTGTGGTCTCTTCACCTGCCTAACAAGCCAAGCCCATCTCACTCATAGGCACTGAGTGTGAAAATGGGTTGAAAAGCCCAGGTTTTGTCCGTGCCGTCACATCTATCCTCCATCTAATTTGCAAGATTGCCAGGACTGAGGCAGCAAGTTCTGATGCAGAAGCATGCATAAACTTTTGCTGAACTAGTGACCCTCTTGGTTGTCCCTCTGCCTGTGGCCTCCATGGTCCCCAGGCATCAGGAGACTTTCTCCAGGCCTTCCTCTCCTTTCCACACCCAGGAAACGTCTTCCATCCTTGCTTATTTGCCCCGGCCTGCTCAGCACCCTGGCCTTGCCCTGATGCTGTGTTGGTTCAGCAGGCGAAGAAACGTAGAGCTGCTCTACTTGTTGAGATGCCTTTGGTGGAGGGGGAATGAATTGGAATGGGTGTGTGCTGGGAGAAGGTGCCCACTTCCATCTGGTTTGATGCAATGACGGGTTATTGATTGCTGTGCAGAAAACTGGGGGCAGCTTACATGGCACTGTGTTTTCACCATCTCCAGAGGAAAGAGAACTTTAAAAGTCAGTTTAGAGTATACTTTAATAGCGAATTTTAGCATTCCTCCCGCTAACAGACAGGCCTTTCTCTTCTCTCTCACCTGGCTTTCCCCCTTGCATCCACAGCTTCTCTGCCAGCATCTCCGTGCAAGCAAAGCACTTGCCCGGCCTTGGGCTCCCGTCCTGCCCTGGCTGGTCCAGAGCCAGCCACACTTGCTGGTGGTCCGGAGCCAGCCGCTCCATGTCCTGCAGTTCACCTTAGGGCAGGGGCAAATTCATAGAACCATAGAATGGTTAGTGTTGGAAGGGACCTTAAAGACCATCTAGCTCCAACCCCCCTGCCCTGGGCAGGGACACCTCCCACCAGCCCAGGTTGCTCAAAGCCCCATCCAACCTGGCCTTGAACACCTCCAGGGATGGGGCAGCTACAGCTTCTCTGGGCAATTTATTCCGATGACTCACCACCCTCAGAGTGAAAAATTTCTTCCTGATACCTATTCTAAATCTCCACTCTTCCAGTTTGAAGCCATTACCCCTCGTCCTTTCACTACATGCCCTAGTAAGAAGTCCCTCTCCAGCTTTCAAATTCCTTGAGCCCTGGTAGGGAAGAGGTGGTGGCTCCTCACTCTGCGCCACAGCAGCCAGTCCTGTGCTCGCCATAGGCGTGAGGAGCCTGGCTCAGCCTCTGCCAAGTGTCCGACCGCACCGAGGGTACGCACTTCCCACCGACCCTTACGCCGTGGGGGTGAGCGTTCGCCCTGCACTCCCTGGGGAGGTTCTAGCAGGGGGAGCTGTGCTGGGGACTCTCAAGGACAGAGATGCCATCCTGGCCTCGGGGCACGTTCCCCCCTCCCTTTTTCCTGGAGCCCCAGACACTTGTGTGCCCCATGCAGGCCTGCCAGGGAGAGGAGCCAAGCGGCAGCTGTTATCAGGCTCACACAGACCTTCCCATCTGGCTGCTCTTCTGAGGAGTGATCCATGCTCCCTGCAGGTGCCCGGCAGCCTTCTCCAGGAGGAGCGGCCAAGGTGGGAGGTGCAGCTGCTCTCTCCATGGAGTCTTGGTGAGGAACAGTCGCAGCCTGCCCCCTCCGAGCCAGGCTGGTGCAACCCCGGCAGTGCCTGCAGCCCCTTTTCTCATCTCAGATATGCAGATGGGAGCTCACACGGAGCCCTGGGATTTGCGTCGGCTCAGGCAGCTTGAGCGGTGTTGCAAGAGGCTGGAAACACAAAGCTCAGCCTGTGTCTGGGTCCAGAGCACTGGGGATGGAGAGCCGGTGGGCTGCGACAGGAGGATGCACAAGGCCCTTGAGACTGTAAAGCCACCGCTTGTCCCAACTGCTGTGAGGCGCAGTCCTCTCCGAGTCCTCCCCTCTGCCCTGCGGAGGTCTGCCAGGGCACGGAACACCTGGGATCAGGGAGCTGCTGGCAGACATGGTCAGCGTCTGCACTGCTGCTCTCTGTCCTCCCCACAGCCGTTCGCAACGTGCCACTGGCGTGGGTGAAGCTGAAAGGAGAGCTGCTCACCTGCCTGGACAGAGCTCAGAGTGAAGACCTTCCCTGTGGTGGTGTCAAGCTCTGTGACTGCAGACCCACCGAGACCGAGCCAGGACATCGTCATCTCTCCTCTGTCTCCTGAAGCTATCCCCAGAGCTTCTGGGAAGGGCTGCGCTAGTGGGTGCCCACCACCCTGTTGTCAGACCCCCTTGCTTTTGCGCAGCCTGGCCTGAGGCAGTGGTGTGGGACTTGGGCTCGCGGTGCTGTGGAGGTTGAGGTGGGCTGCAGCTGGGACACTGGCTGCAGATGCTTCTGCATGGCATGGCGCAAAGCAGCCATACCCTCAGGTGTCTGGCTGATGGGGAGGGGTGCTGGTTCCTGGGGAGCTCTGCCAGGACGTGTTTCCAGCCCTGAGATGGGAGCGTTTCTCTCTGATGGATGCAGTTGTTTCAGAGGTGATGGAGGACTCACTGCAGGAGTAGACCGGAGCTGGTGGGCAGAGGGGCAGCCTCTTCACACCTTGGCTTTGGGGTTCCAAACACCTTCTCTGGGGACAATGAGCCAGGGGTCCGGCTGTGGAGGGGGAGAGGGCAGTCCCCTGGCTGCTGCCTTGGAGAGGACTCCACTCTCAGCCTGGGCTGGACACTCTTCGCACAGCTCTACTCCCTCTGTCCTTGTTTCCTGCTCTTTTCTCACCCCATCTACACCACAGAGAGAGGACAAAGGACCGTGATGGGTTGGGAAAGGTAACAGAGCTGAGCACTCAGGACCACCAAGCCCCACCAGCCTTCTCAGCCTCATGTTCCCTCATCTTTTGTGATATTTCCCTCATGCTCAGAGAGCTGCCAGTGTCAGACCCTGCTTGCACCCAGCTTCCCCGTCCTGGCCTGGCTCCTGTCCTAAATATATTTTTACATTTTATGACTCTCAGAGGTTTTTAAATTTAATGGGTTCTTTTTTTCTTTCTTCCTTCTTATCACCTGAGCTGGATCCTCTCTGAGCTGCTGCCAGCTCCAGGGATTACAAGTGAATAATTTAGGTCTGATGGTGCGTTTGAAGTTTAAGAGAAGGAAGTGGCGTCTGTAGCCTGCTCCTCGTCCCTGCCCCAGGGCCATGGTGCAGGCTGCTGCTGTTTCTCCAAAGGCAATTTCAAGGATTCCCTAAGGAGCCACACTCTGAACGTTGCACGGCCCTACTCGGGCATGGCCTTCCAGATCCTGGCAGCCTGGAGGCCACGGCTCCCGGGGTACCACAGGGGCAATGGGCTCGTTTTCACCCAGCTGCCCTTACAGACTGCTGCTCTGCAAGGAGGCGGCTGCCCAGCACCAGCGCTGGAGGATGGCTGTGTGTGCCATGGACTGACCCACAGCACCGTGACTGTGTGAGGGACTCAGAGCTTTGCTTGCCAGCCCAGGGCCAGGAGGGGCTAAATGCCGAGCCCACGTGTGTGTCTTGGCAGCTCTGAAGCACAGTGAAGAAGGCAATGGGCAAACATGACCTGCTAGAGAGCTGGCTTATGGGCTAGCTGCTGCTGGGTGAAAGGAGGTGCCTCTAGGGTCACCAGCCTGGTGTCCCCAGGTACTAGTGGAGGAAAGAAGGACTCAGAATCATAGAATCATAGAATGGTTCAGGTTGGAACGGACCTCGAAGATCATCTCGTTCCAACACCCCTGCCCTGGGCAGGGACACC
>RSEF01000020.1:10612274-10623697 GCA_003993805.1 Himantopus leucocephalus | reverse complement strand
CTCGATGACCTTCAAGGTCCCTTCCAACCTAAACCATTCTATGCTTCTGTGTTGACTAGACTGGTTTTAGTAGAGCAGTCAGGGTGGAACAAAAGGGCAGACTAGTTTCCAAGGCTTGAATTCCCCACATGTGCAGTGTCACCTGCTGCCAGGGAGAACAGGGGACACAAGGAGATGGCTACAGTTCTCATGACTGAGAGCTGCTCAGAAGTTCCATAAAGTCTTGCCAGACATACCAGCTCAAACCACGATCACAGTAAGGAAGACCAAAAGCCAGGCTGACAGGCTGCCTATCCCCTCCCCATGTCCATGTTGGACCTCTCCACCAGGTTATGAGCATGGTGGCTGGAAGTGCAGCAGCCGCACCACCTCCACCAACAACACCTTGGCACAGAATTTTGGTCACAGTGGAAATTTTCCATCAGCCAAATCCAAGCTGCTTTAAGACGACAATATATTGTCTTATAGGACAGGAAAATCCACTCCTCAATTTTGAATGTACTGCCATAAGCATGTTAAGTATGATCACAGCGATTCACACCAAGGATCCAACTCCCCCAGCAGGTGCTTATGAATAACACTGAGGGAAAAATACAAGGTGTCCTCCCAAACTCCCACAGCTACCTTCTGCAACAATTTACATAAGCAGGGATATGTTTAAGACCTCTTGATGGACTTCAAAAACTTGTTTTCATTCACTGAGTAGGAGAAACCAGTGTAGGTGTTGAGCGTATTGGTCCTTCCAGAATATGTGTGTTGTTTTCAGAAAGATTTGGGATCTTTATTACTACATGAGATGTGAGAACACTCAGGATATGCCTGAGCATAGTCCAATTCACACTCACAAGTTCATTGTCTGCACACAGGAGTGTATAAGACGAGCAATAAGAACAGCTACTAGGTCTTCTAGAAAAAAATACTATTCAGGTATGTATAAAGTGCAGATATGCTGGTAATAAATCCTTGAATACATAACTTTTGGCCATCCTTACATTTAGATCACAGTTGTCATTTGAAGTATTTGAAATTTACATACTTCAAAAAAAATTAACTTCTTAACAGAATACTCATTAGAAAGCTGGATTTTTTAAACTATGTTATTTTTCATTACAAGGCTTCTGTCAAAAGATCCACATTGATGAGAGAAGTTGAAGACCAGTGCTGGCCAGGTTATGGTCGTGTGTCTTTCTTCACTGTTCTCACTCTTTCCCCCTTTCTGCTTATTCTTTCCTGATGTCTCTCTAGTTCACTTTCATCTCAGCAGATACTGTCAGTAAAGATCTCTTTCTAAGCCTAAGCAAATCTAAAAGGTGTGAAACCAGTTATTCACAAAAAGTGGTCAGGTACACATATCAAACAAAATGAGAGACTGTAGATTTCCAATGCCAAATACATGTACTATTATGTCTTCATTTTGCACCTAATTTCTATGTGAAAATATCTAATATGGGTACAGAAAAGCATACACTCCTAGCAAAAAGAAAAAAAAATACAAATTCACTGTACTAGGACATTTTTCTGTACTGAAAAAAAAATCCACTGTTATACCACTTTCTTGTTCATATGCACAACACAGTACTAGAAAGCATATTATACCATCAGCACCACATAGGAGGTAAAGTAACTGAAGTGAGAGACATACATCAGTGCATGTTCAGACTTTCTTTTTTTCTCCATACAGTAACACAGTACAATGTGCTTCAGTTTTTCATCATGCACAAAAGCATAACGGTTTCTCTTAATGTGACGTAGGTGGCATTCTTTCTAAAAATCATCTCCTTTCAAAGTTGTGTAACATTATACAAGATAGAGACAGCCTTCATGCAAAGTAAAGACTCCCTGCATGTTGTAGTTACTGTAGATTATGACTATTGTCTTTTTGTGCACTGAGCATGACCTCCTGTCAAAAAAAAAATCCACTCTGTGAAACTGAAAGCACAAAATTGCATTGCCCCAAAATAATCTGTTCTTTCCTCCATCCCAAACTGAAGCTCCTGGTTTGTTTTTTTCAACTGTTTTATCCATTATTGAAAGAATGCAGGGGAACTATTCCAACACCACCAGCAAGTCACTTTGTTGTGTATCTTGCTGCTTTTACTATCCCATGTGTTTTAAAGTAAAAAGAAAAACAAAAACCGGCGAAAACAACTTTGGGGAGTGCAAACCTCTATAGCTGATACTGAGACAACTGTGAAAGGAAAACTGTTGTCTTCTGGAGATGAAGGTTTAACTAAAATAAGTACCTACTAAAAGATATTTCCCTCCACATACCTGCCACTAGAAAAGGACAAAGTATGAAAAAGCTGCACAAGTATAAACCACCTGCATAGTTTTAGAAGTTTTAGTCTCATTTACTGTCGTAGTTTGGACATTTACACACATGCTATGCTTTATACAGCATAGCAAGGTTCAAAGTCTTAGAAAATTATCTGGACATGACCAAGTGAATGAGACTTAGCTCTTCCATAGCGGGTACGTTCCCAGCACACATAATCTTCAACTCTAAGTGGTCCTGCTAATAACAAGAACTTTAAAGACTGAGAAATTAGTAAAACCAATCCATACAAACACATAATCTGAAGTCCATTGTATCTGGAGTCCACAGTACCTTGTCTAACCAGCACTGTTTATACGTAAGCTTCCGTAACACCAATCCTTCAGCTGAATTCTCTACTCACTATTCCACAAAATAGCTGACTGCTTTACCTATGTCAGAGCTAATCAGGTCAAGAAGGAAAGATGGAAATGACAGCAGCTAGGAACAGGGCAGTCAGGCACAGCAGATCAAAATCCCCAAACCAAGGGCATTAAACGAGGTGATGCCGTCTTCACCCTGTGGTGCTGCTCTGCAACACACGCTGCAGGTGGATTAGCTGTTATGTAGGGCTATTTTAGAGATCCCAGCATGGATTCCCTGTTTTTAGGCATGTAATTTTGAAGACAGCTGGAATCAGGCTCCACCGGTAGGGAAAGACAGAAAAGTTCCTCCAAAGCTCATCACGTGAGGAGTCCACCTCTTTTCGCTGCAGCAGAAGCTTAAAGCTATATGCTGTGAATTGCACTCACCACCAGCACCAACGCGAAGTGAGCACCAGACCGGTGATCTCAGAGGTCACCCAATGAATATGTATATGCATTACCACTGGTCTGACTCAGCAGAGCACTCAAGCATGCAGTTAACTTTCAGCTTGTTCTGAAATGACGCTGGTTTCAAGCTTGCAAACCTTGCTCAAGAGGGACAGACTTCCTAAAGTTTCAAAGGGAAGTAGTGAAGAAAAACAGATAAACGGAGAGAAGCAACATACTTGGAATAAAATGGGAAATCTCTGCCTCTTTTTCTGCACGTTCACTCAGCTACCAACCCAAGCTTTTCTTGGTATTTTAAACTATTTAATTCTTTTCTACACACTAAATTCTCATGTCTACGTATGTTCAGTTTCAAAAGTATGATAGCAGAACTCCTCTAAAAGAGCATCCCCATCTCCAGAATGAGCAGAGTCAAGAAGTTCTTAAAACTTAAAAGTTCTGTTTTGACTTCAAAGACCCAAGGGCAGACAGGCAAGTACTTTCTCATCTCTGATGCACAAGCACTTGGCACAGAGGACCAGCCTCCAAATTCTCTAAGGGCTATGCATCATTATTTTCTACAGCATAAACAGTGGTTCCAAAAAATGGATGGCAAATCTATGGTCAAGACACGCTCCACAAGTGCTTTCCAGCTTGTCCAGCCTAAGCACTCTAAAAAGCATGACTACATTGCTGCTTTCATCGGTAAGCAGCTGTTAGTCACCAGTGGAAAGCTGTGTTCATGCATCCAGGAAGGAGTATTTCTGATAGCACTCATGAAATTCTAGTGCCACAGAACATAAAATGACTATTTGGATTTGTTGAGTCAAGAGGTCAGGTTAGCAAAGCAAAGTCAAACTACACTATTTATAAAGACTCTTTGCACAATTTAGGGATTCTGAGCAACTACTGTGTAACAGAAAGCACCTGAGAATAATCAAACAATGAATTACTGTTGTGGAAAATAGCAAAATTTTTTGTTTCAGTATCTCTTCCTTTGTAGTAAGAGAGTGATAAAGAAGAGACTGGATTCCATCTACTAAAACGAATACTATCTGGGTAGGTGATACTGGAGAGGAAATGCTATTACTAATAGCAATAGAAAAAGAAGTCTTACCTTCACCTGTGCCTGGGGAGAAAGTATTTCCAAATTCTTGCTGTTTTGGCCTTAAAGACTGTGGGGCTGGCAGTCCTGGGGGCTGTGGGACTTGTAATAAAGGCTTCCCATTTGTAACCACTTGTTTCCTGGGACTTAGAGCAGGAAAGTGAATAGTACTGTCAGCGATGTTGCTCTGAGGAGCTACCCCTCCTCCAAGGGGTATCTTTAAGTGTAGGCTGGCAGACAAGTTTCCAATAGCTGGGCTTGGGGTGCTGCTATTTGAAGATGGGCAGGGCGTTTCTGCATGAACTCTGATAGGTGGGATCTGCTGTCCACTGATCATCCTAGGTCCATGAGGAATACCTGTTGTCCGATGGCTCATACTGCATGACCTCCCATTCATTTTTAAGAAGTTATTGTAATCAAAGTGTGTTTTTACAGACCCACAGCTATGACTGATATCAATCCAAAGTCAGTAAGTAATCCATTGTGTATTACGCCTGTTTAAAAAAATACATAAATAAAAATAATTGATATTGTAGTAAATAATACATGAAAGAGGACTGCACATGACTGTTAACTTTGTGACATTACTGGTTATGTGACATTACTGGTTAAGAAACAAAGTACAAGCACTATACGGCCCGTCAGGGAGAAAGAACAAAGCCAAGCAATGACTTACAGCTCTAACACGGAGAAAACCTGCCTCTTCAAAAGTTGAAGTTTGCAGTAAGGTCAGCTGCCTTCACATTAGCTAAACCAGCCATGAAATTAAGTCAATGGTGACCAAGTGCAAGAACGCAGCCAGCAGTGAAAAGACTCTCTGGTAGGGAGTTGTCATTAGGATGAACATGGCTATCACCCCTTTTTCTGCCATCTCCTCCGTCTATTAATTAAAATGATGCTGAAAAGCACACCCAGTAGGCCAGGACTATGCAGATACAGACAAAACAGGAAAGAGATACCAGTTCCCACTCTAAAGGATGCGCGTACAACAAAATGAAGAGGGACCAGCAAAACCATAGAAATGCCTCTTCAAACTCTGTGGCTCTTCAGAATAGAAAAGTATTGCATGAAAGCGCAGCACAGAAGCATTCATAAACATAACTGCAGTCACATCAAAAGTAGATGCTTGTTGTAAGGCTATAGATATGCTATAATTTAAATGTAATCATACAATAGCAAATTTTCAAGGACATCTTTCAAATTATGCCAATAATTTTGGAACTCTGACTTTTCATCACTTATGTTTTCCTGTTATTTAAATCTTAGCAGACAAGACTCATAAGGGGAGGGGTTTGAGAGATCCTTTCAGCCACAACATACCCCAAGGCAGAATCAACTAGAACTAAACATTTCCTGACACAAAAAAGATTTGTAAGCAAAAGCCGCACTTGTCAGTGTAAATCACGGGGCTAAGATGTTGCACAGATGGGGTAATTTCAGCTTTAACTCAGCTGAACAGCATATGCCCAACTTTCATCACCAGGTTCATATGTTTAACATTAAGCACATCTTTAAGTAGTTTGTTCGATCATTGACTCAGTGCCTAATTAACTTGTTCAGACAACCAAATTAAGTTGACAGAAATAAAACTGAAGTACGGCTTCAATTACGGTTTTCATTCATGTATACATTAAGGTTTTAATGAAGTATTATGATCTTGCTGCTTCTGGACACTGAACCATAACTTTTACCTTCAGCTCATGAGATTTTCAACACTGAAGCCAATAAGATTATAACCAGTACATTCATGATTGAATTTCATGTAAAACCTTCATACTTAACCCTTCACTTATGATTCTGCAATGTCTCAATTTTCTCTGTGAACTGCCAAAAAAAAATCAAAGCAAAACCCTGTTTATTTTGCAAAACTGCATTCATAGCACACTTACAGATTAGAGTAAAAGCCATGTTAAGAGATATATGCATATTCACACACACTCTTCAATTAAAATTCACTAATAATGAGTCGTGAGCATATATCTTCAAAGGCAAGAGCAAAATCCCTACTGACATTAATGAGAGATATGCCCTAACCACACGTAAATGGTCCTAAAAGATTTATTCTACATAATATTTTTCATTGTTACATTTTTTTATTATGGGAATAAAAACTGTAAAGCATAGCGATTAAAAGCAATATTATTTATTTTCATGCCTGGCTGAAGCATAAATCACTCTCTGCAATTCAACCAAGGACAAGGAGAGCTGAATGTTCTTAAATTCTCAGAGTTTGTTTTAAAAGCAGAATGTACCTTGCCCTAACAGAGTTGACTAGATCCTTAGAAAAGCACATAGAAACAAAGGCAGTTGTTTTGCTGGAAAAGCTATACATCATGTCATTAGAAATTGGCTACAAATAAAAATCATTCTTGCCTGTAATTCTCATTTGCAATTTTAACTACATTAGAAAAGTACTAACATAATCAAGAAAAGATTATACATGACAAACACATTAGCTTTACCCAACAAGAGCACCTTTAGTTTAATCAACAGAAGAGTATTTCTGCATATCTTACACAGACCTACCAGCCCTACAAAATTCAGGTCAATATACAACTTATGTTGTTAGTAGCTTGGTCTCCTTTGCTATTGTTCTCTGGTAATATTATATATTATATAAGTAACAGTGTTCTATGCTATCATTGTCTCAAATGTATCATTGGCTGTTGCTTGGTTTTTTACACTTGAAGAAAGGCCTCTGGGCCCATAATTTCTTTCCTCATGCTAGTAAGCTGTATTTTGAACCAAAGGACCTGAAAGTACAAACAAAACAACCTTTTTTACGAAAGCAGAAACAAGTTAGGTAATTTCTCTACATTTTCTTCCTCTAGTCTCCTTCCTGATTCTATTGTGAAAATTTATAACATTACATTATATTAACATGCAAATCAGCACTTCCTTTCTTCAAAATATTAAAGCACCTTGGAGAGCGTAACTTTTCCCAGTTTTTTTAATTATTATTTTGTGGTATTTTCAATATTATTTACTTGTTCATGAGTGGCTTTTCACTAATTACATTTGTTTAGCATCAACTTCCATCATGATGTCAGGACCTTCTCATATCAAGGTCGGAGTGGCCAAACTGATTCAAACCAAGGCAATGGATTACCTAGAGCTGCATTAAAGCATATATAACTAACTAAATGTCAATTAGACATGAATTATACTCTAAAAGTCTAACTGACTTTCACATCAGATCCAGAAATAACTCCCTATTATAGTTACCTGCAATAGTAAAAAGACATGATAAATTTCTAACTAAAGTGATCTCGAAAATTGTAGGAATATAGCACCAATTACGGCAGCTTCTTTAGAAATAAGCTTAGAAATCCTGAATAGAGTTGAAGTTTAATGTACAAAGTTAAAACACAAAAAAATGCAGAAAAGAATACTATCCTGAGACTGAATGGCTGTGCTGACAAACTCTTTTGTTCTACCAAAGGAACACAAGCACTTGCCACCTTTTAATGAAACATTTCTGTCCATCAGTGACATATTGTAGTGACCTTTTCATGCTCCCGTGGATGTTAAAGGAAATACAATTATGTCCACTGCTTCTAAAGTCTTTTTTTTTTCTTAGGCTAACATTACTCAAAGCTCTATGACTCTGCGTCTATCAATAACAGCATGACAACATAATTACTCAAAATCCATAACAATGATTCATAAATTCACTTTCAGAAAGCCATGTAGTAAAATTTAAATTCAAGCTGAAGCCCTGGAAAATCCGAACACTAATCCTTCAGAAAGCAAAACAAAAGAAGAATTCACAAATCTGTGCCTGAAGCACAGTATGCCATATAGTCTACTTTCACAGTGCAGTTTTCAAAAGTAATCAGAGTTGGCTTACTGCTTCACCCACTGAAATGAGAGATGAGATACATTTCAACTTCAATAAAAGCTGAATTACTCCACTGCAGAGATCAGTTTAAGGAATTGTAATAAATGCAGCTCAGGAGACACTTTCACAAAAGCAGTTATCAGACACTGGCACATCGTGCCTAGTGTAGTAAGCACTATCCCAAACCAAAGGAGAAGACTGAAAGACAATGCACCGAACAGTCCCTCCTTTCTATTCTTCAACTTGGAGACATCTCACCTCTACCACAGCTACTGTACACCACAGAAAGCAAACATGAACTGTAGCCCACTCCCTTGGGACTGTTTGCTCCAAGAATGCAAGTGCCTTCTCTCATCCTCACCATGACCAGGGGCAGCCAAGCCCTCTCCGCATTCACCTCCACGATCTCCTTGACAAAAGTCCAGGAAAACATTTATTTCCTACCCGGGCTGAGCTACCCCATGGCCACCCAAAGAGGCTACCTCCCCCTAAGCTCTGCTCTCCCCTGCCAGCCATTCCCTCCTTGCGTGGCCGGGGTATTTGGAGCATCACCTGCCAGTGGCACCATGGTGAAACACTGAGAAGTCACTGCCTCCCCTGACATCACACCCCTGATGAGTCAGTCTGGGTGGACTTGAGGACTGGGATAGAGAGGGGGAAAGGACAGCCACCAAAAGCTATAGGGATGCCTCACCTCAGCCTCACTGACCACTCAGTGTCTGCAGAAATGGAGCCTTGGAGGTTCCTGAGGTTTTTGTGTCTCACAACTGCTTGCGACAAGGACACACCCTAACATAGGTGTAAGCCATCAACTTAACAACTGATTTTCTAAAAAGCACACACGCACGTAGGGAGTGCTGGTATTACAGCTTTTGTACAGTTATCTGGCTATAGCTCACAAACCAAAGCATGGTAATAAATTCTTCTTGGAAAGGAAAACCACACAGAGATTTAACTGGGGAAAAAAAATAATAGCTGAGATACTGAAATCAGACTTGGAACAATACATACGTTAGGTATCACAGCTGCAATAAAGGAAGCCAATGTGGCTTCAAAACTGAAGCTACAAAATAAGCTTTCCACTCAGTTTATAGAGAATCTCTTCCCCACCCTCCATGCCAGCCAGCATCTCAGAAGTCATGTACTACTGAGAATTACCATCCACTGTTGGTCATTTGTACCTATTTCTTGACAATTTTACTACCACTGGGGGCTTCATTCCAGACAGCAGTACTCTGATAATATCACATTTTTCTTAGGCCCAGGTGGTCAACCAAGGAAAACTAGAAACGGGTCACACAATCTGAGAGTTTCCAGTTCTCAAACATCGGCAGAATGCCTTCTTGATAAAACATCAACGAACAAGGCACATGAAAGCTAACGGAGGTCCTCTACAGCACTATGAGACAACCAGCCCCCAAACATGATTGAGTTTCTCAGAGCTAGCATAATGAAATATACTAATTACTTATTACTTGCATCACTGTAATTCCTAGGAAGATTAGTCACAGAAAGGAATGCCTTTGTGCGAGGGACTGTACAAACACAGAGCACAGCACAATCACCGATACTGCTGCAACTGCCATCAAAAGGGCAGCCGTTATCAGTGGACAGGATGATGTATATCCCAGTGTAGTTGGGACCAAGCATTTTTAACCATTCTGTGAGAAAAATCTTGTCAGGTTTTTATTATGGTTATTAAGATCCCCTAAGCTTTTTCTCTATGAAACACTGTAAGTGTCAGAGCTGTGCTACTCCAAGTGGTTTCTGTAACAGAACAGCACGAGCTTTCCAGGACCAACGTTATTCTCATTAGGGCTAGCTACAAACCTCGGGCAAGCTGCTTGAAAAACCCAATACAAATCTAGCAGCGCTGCGTACCAGAGATGGAGGCACGCTTTCTGACACCCTGTCAATAGCTGCTGCAGCATCCCTACCCAGAAACCAAAGGCTCCCGCAAACCCTGTCTCGTGCACCTTTTACTCACACAGTTGCCCTGCTAGCTTTGCCTATAATGACTTTGGACTTTCGAGGAGCACAGCTAACGCTGCAGCGTCAGCAACTGTGAGAGCTTCAGCGCAAGCAGGACATGGGAAACCACCAACAGTGTCCCCGTGCGAGCCAGTGGCAATGCACGGGCACAGGGCCATGGGCACCTGCCCTGCCCTGGTGCCCGCGCTGCGACCACCACTTGTGGGGCAGTGCTGGCAACCACCACATGCTGCCGGGCAGATGGTCCAGGAGATACCCACCACCACCCTTACCACACCCATGGCTCACCCCACAGACCTCGCACGTAGAGCACTAGCAGCCTCAGCCAGGGCCAAAAGCTAAACAGGGTCTGGGGAGAGGAGGACACACCTGAAAGCCAGGAATTTCAAGTCTATTGGTTATGGAGGAGTTATGGCTGGAGTTATTGGCAACACACAGCCCCGCGCACGAGGCAGAGCTGTCACCTTACTGAGCACGACACGCCCGGGGTTCTTTTTGCCCGTGGGGACGCTGCCTGGATGAGGGCCACCCCCGGGGGGAAGACACCCCCCGGCATCGGGGCCGTGGGCCTCCGCGGGGGGCAGCCCCGCGGGCCGCGCATCGCTCGGGCCGGCACCCCCGACCGGCACCCCCGGCCGGCACCCCCGACGCCGCCCGCCCGCGCTGCCCTCCGTGCTGCCCTCGCGCTGCCCGCGCCCTGCCCGCACCGCTCGCGCTGCCCTGCGCGCTCCCCGCCGCCGCAGGGCCGGCCGGCGGGCAGGCTCCCCGCTCCGCCGCCTCCTCCTGCGGGTACCTATCTCCGCTTATTCATCAGCGAGGTGACCGGTCTGCCGGGCGGGTGTCCGTCCCGTCCTCCCAGACAGCGCTGCGCCCTCATGCCCGCGGCAGGGCGGCTCGGCGAGGTGAGTAACTGCGAAGTGACTTCACCGCGAGAGGGTTTGTTTTGCTTTTTCTCTCTCTCCCGCCNCCCCCCCCCCCCCCGCCCCTCCCCGCTCTGACACGGAGGCCGGGAGCCGCCGACTCACCCTCTCCCCGCCCGGGCCGGCGGCGGGGGGCACGGGGAGCGGAGCAGCGGAGGGGCCGAGCTCCCCCACCACCACCACCCCGGGGGCAGGCGGGACGGGCCGCAGACGCCCCGCGGTACTCGCTCACCTCCCGCCGGCGCTGCACCGCCGGCAGCGCGCAGCCCCGCGCAGAGCCCGGCCGGGCCGCGCCGGGACGGCCCGTGGCCCGCGGCTGTCATGTGCCCGCCGGTTAACCCTTGCCGCGGCCGGGGCGGCGGGCTGGACCCGGCAGCCGCGCCGGGCTCCCCGCCGCAGCGGGGACGCCTCTTCCCCGCCCCGAGCGACGCTTACTCCGCCGGGCGAGGCGCGGGGGGGAGCGGGGAGGTCCCGCCGCTGGCGTGCCCCATGGGGCTGC
>RSEF01000020.1:10428712-10612264 GCA_003993805.1 Himantopus leucocephalus | reverse complement strand
TCTCACCAGAGCAGAGTAGAGGGGCAGAATCCCCTCCCTCGACTTGCTGCCCATGCTTCTTTTGATGCAGCCCAGGATGCAGTTGGCTTCCTGGGCTGCAAGCGCACATTGCTGGCTCATGTTGAATTTATCATCCACCAACACCCCCAACTCCTTCTCCTCAGGGCTGCTCTCAACCCGTTCTCCACCCAGCCTGTGAAGAAAGTCATGTGGTGCAAGCAGCCTGCGGGGTCCCTCTTTCTAGACCTGTGCCAGAGCAGCATCCAGGAAAAGGCAGGAGGCAATCCGGGCATGTAATGTGGCTTCCCACATTGCAGCCCCCAGGGGACAGCCAACGTGAGGCAAAGACACGCTGCCTGCAAGAGCTGGCTGCTAAGCACAGCAGGAACAAATGTGACCACGCAGGGACCCTCTGCAGGGAGTCTGGCAGGGGGACTTGCTTCCACTTGTCCTTCATGGCATCCTGAGCTGCAGCTCTGGGAGCAAAACCCTCTCTGCCAGTCCCAACACCCAGTGCTCAGCTTCTTTCAGGGTGAACTTGGAGGGCAGCAGACTGAATCCTGCACCCCGTGAAGGACGCAACTGGTGGGACTGAGCTGTGTGAATCTCTGTCTGTTCTGCCGAGACGAGGCGGGGTGAGGTCAGAGAATGAAAACAGGTCCGCTGGGCAGATGCCACTGCAGCCAGACACTGCTTTGCCTAGCGAGCACCCGTCCATCCCAGATTCTGTCCCCTGCTGTCATCCTGGGCAGCGGGCTGCAGACTGCCCCTGTCCCGCCGGGGAGAAGCCCTGCAGGGTACCCCGCGTTAGGTATGCTCTGAGTGACAGGGGAGCTGGATCCTGGACAGAGAGCTGGACTGGAGATGGATTGCCTGCCAGCCAAATGTGGACATTAGACAGGGAGTTAGATTAATGGGAGCTGGCTCTGCCAAGAGAGAGGTGAGTCACAGAGCTTGTCCTGTGCTGAATCTGTTTCTCCAATAGGGAAGAAGTAGGAGGATTTAACAAGATTAATCTCTCATAAAGTTGTAAGAATAGCCAGGATTCATGGGGTTCTCAGCAACAAATTTCCAAGTAAGCAGAGAGCACTTTGAGTTGCTCCATGTGGCACAGCACAGATCCGTACTGGTAACTCTGGAATCCCCTGCCACCGGTCACAGGTAAGATGGACCATACTTCTGTGCTCACACACGAACCCTGCAAAGCACAGGCTGTACAGAAGCACCAAGAAAGCAGTGGCTCGAAAGTACGTCTTCCCTGAATCTTCCTGAAGTCATCACCTGCAGCTGCTCTACCCCCAAAAATGACGGACCGTGCACAGAACGCATGAGGAGCGGTAAGAAGGAATTCCTTTCGGCAGCTGAGAGCGGTTGGTGACGCATCACCTGGGAGAGCTTGCAAGGTCTCTGCCATCTTTGCATGAAGGAGGAGCAGGGAGTGGGACTGGACAAGAGCCAGAGCATCTTTCCTGGTGTGACCAACTCTTCCCTCTGGCTAGCAGTTTGTGACACGGCAGGAATGACAAACCTGGCGGGAGCTGCTAGTGAGAGGGGAGGGAGAGCAGGTCGGTCATGGCTACTTTTTGGCAGGAGGCGATGGGGAGCTCTCGGGCACTCCTGTGTCTGCCCCTCCCAGCACCCAACTCACCAGGGAGGAGGATGAGGCCGGAAAGAGGAAATCTTGGTAAACAGTTTTTATGTTGTGTTTGCAGGAACTGTGGAGAGAGAACCTCAGTGCTAGTGAACCAGGGAGATCTTCCTGGAGAAGGGAAATTTCCATCCCATGTTGGAAGTCCTGTTTCTTTCTGATATTTCTTCAATTGTTCATGTCATGGCTCTTCAGTCTGAGCAGTTTTACAAATGTGTTGTGGAGATGAAAGCACCAGGGAAAGCTGCTCAGGATCAAGTTGGAAAAGCTTTTAACTTTCAACTCCTTACAGACAAAGGCACACAGAGGAGGGGGGGGGGAGTGCAAAGACTGGGAAAAGGAAAAGGAAGGAGCAAAAAGAGATAAGGAGAACAGATGAGTAAAAGGGACAAAGCACAACAAGAAAAGGAACAAGTCACTAGCAGAAAGAAAGGAAGAGATAGGGAGAGAACAAAGCAAAGGGGCCTGGAGCTCAATGAGATGGGGAAAGTATATCAGAATAAGGGAAGAGTGCTGCAGGTAAAGGAGAGCTAAGAAATACAAAAGAGCTATTTGAATGCTGGGATAAAGCAATGATGGGAATAAGAGGAAAGGAGAAGCCAGATGAGGACTAAATTCCCATGGAGATAAAGAGGATGGCAGCAAAGTCAAAGGATACCCCATCCATCCTTCTGTCACTGAGAACACAAGACATGACATGAAAGCGACATGTCGACTTTCGAGAGAGGTTGTGGGACGGAGCCATGGAGGCTGCGTTCAGTGTTGGCCGGTGTGGGGAGCCCCGCTCACAAAGGGAGTGATCATGTCACGGGTAGTCCTTGTTGCCCTGCTTTGCATCCTCCATCATCCCTTCCCCACAGTGCACGGGGCGGCTCCTGCCCTGTGCTGCTGTGTGACCTGGGCGTACTCTGAAGCATTGCTGATTTCAGGTCTCACGGAAGGACTGTCACCGTGTGCCTTGTTACAGTGCTCCTGGGGGCTCGTTTGGGAGCCGGGCTGGGGCAGGCCTGGCTGGCCTTATCAGCACCCTGCAGGGCAGCAGCAAGAGGGCATAGAATCATAGAACGGTTTGGGTTGGAAGGGACCTTTAAAGGTCATTGAGTCCAACCCCCCTGCAATGAGCAGGAACGTCTTCAACTCAATTAGGCGTGGAGCAGCTGTGACGCAGGGGAGGGGGTGATGGCAGGAGAGACAAACCTTCCCTGGCTCCAGGGTAAGGGAGTCTTAGCAAAAACAGAATGGAAAAGGGCACCACAACTACAGACAAGAGCTGGAACCATCTTCATCCAGTATCGCACCAGCTTATTGGATGCTTTCTGCCAGGTGGGCTCAGCTCCGCCTGGGCTGCCGCTGCACTGTGAGAGGCAGACTCTTGGCTGTCCCAGGGAAAGGATGTGGGTGTTCCCAGTGCCTGTGTCAATGTTGGCACAAGAGCCCAGCAGCTGTCCTAGGGCTAGACTGGCATTGAGCAAAGTCTCTGTTTGCAGACGGCGTTAGCGGTGGAGCAGCTGTGCTCCAGGCTTTGCTCCTTTCCCTACAAGAGCATCAGGCACAAGTGGGATCTACTTTGGCAGCAGTGCTTGCTTGCAGCTGGGAGGCTTCCCGCTCTCATAGTGGGATTGAGGACATTTCTAGATGCTTCCACATCTGAAGGGGCTGGTTATGGAGCATTTCCTAGGTCTTCTTCAGGGCCCCATTGGCCTTTGAGGGTGGCAGTCACGCAGCAGTACGAGGATGGGAAGCCTTGTGGCCGCCAGCGCAGAGGTGGGGAGGACAGCTGCCCGAGCCTGCTGCTGGATCTGTGCCCTGCTCATCCCTTCGTCCTGGCAAGGAGGAGTCACTCCTGGTTTCACGCTGTGGTTGTAAACCACTCTCTTTTGCTTTCCACCCACCTCTCCCTGACCTGCAGGCCGCCTGCCTGTGCTGGAAGCAGCAGACCCAGGTGGGTTGTGGATAACCTGCTGCTGGGTTACCACTGTTTCTTAGCCCAAGCAGAGGATTTGTTTGCCTTGTGCAAGGTGCTGAACACATGGAGCAACAGGGCACTCCTTTCTTTGGTGTTCCCTTGTGTTCCTTCCAGGGCCAAGCTCCAAGGTGCAATCCCAGAGGTTGCTGTGGAAGCAGGGGGTTATTTTCTGCAGGTAAGATGCGAGACCCTGGGCAGTGGAGACTGGAAAATGTCCTACTGGGGGCTGTTTGCCTGAGTTGTGGCTAAACCCTGACTGGCATCATCAGATTTATCCATCCCAAAACGATATCGCAGCTTCACCAGCCTTGAGCTTCTTCCCTGCTTCCACCTTCCACCTGTCCTGATCATTCCCGGAGTGGTCTGTACGCCTGGCACTGCTGTGGATCCTGCTGGTGTGTGACTCTGCTGCAGGCAGCAAGCTGTGCAGCCGTGCCTGTCCCTGCGTCCCCAGAGTGCTGCTGAGCCTGGGTGGTGCCCGCCATGGTTCAAGCAGCGCTCTGGAGGAGGCACCTGAGACCTGAGGTGGGTGCTGAGGATGCCAACTGCCGTGGCCACCCAGGCGCACATCGGGATGGGGGTCTGCCAGCCCCGGCCCCTGCGGTGCCCAGAGCCTGCCTGTCATGCCCAGAGCCCCTACCGGAGCTCCTGCCAAGCTGCCACTGGGCCACCGGGATCTGGCCCCGTTCAAGGGCTGGGGAAGGGTGGGCCGGGGTCTCCCTGACCTGCCGGGTGCCCTGGCACCCCGGCCCAGCGCTGCGCTCCCACGCACGGGGTTTGTGCGTTCTCAGCCCCGCCGGGCCTGAGCAGGGGGGAGACAAGGTCTGCCCCCAGCCCCCAGCACGGCGGGTCGCTCCCCGCCTCCAGGGGCGTCCCCGGGCAGGCACGGGACCGGGGTCAGCGGAGGCGACGCGGGTGCCCGGGACGGGGGCACCGCAGGGCGGGGGAGAGGGACAGGCCCTGGAGCGGGTCCCCGCGGCGGGGTCCCCAGGGTCGGTCCCCAGGGTCGGTCCCCAGGGCCGGCTGCGCGGGGCCGGTGCCGGGCGGGGGGACCCGGCGCTGCATTCTCAGAGTCTCCAGCAGAGGCTGGGCTGGGCTGGGCTGGGCTGGGCTGGGCTGGGCTGGCGGGGAAGGAGGGAAGGAAGGGAGCGAAGGAAGCGAGGGGGAGGAAGGCGGCTCTGGCCGCACATGCATCCCCAGCCGCACACCCCGCCGCCCGCGCCCCGCCTCGCTCGCCCGGTGCCCGCAGCCCTCTCCGCTCCGCTCCGCTCCCCGCCGCCGCCGCCGGTCGGGGCGCCGCGCCGCCCGCCTCTCCGAGGCTGCCCTCCGCTGGGTACCGGCGGTTCCGAGGCTGCCATCCGCTCCGTGCCCGGCTGCCGGGGCGCTCCGCCGGGTGCCCGGGGCGCGGCGCGGCGCGGGGATGCCGCGGGAGGCCGAACGCCCCGCGCGGGGGGGCCGCGGCGGCCGCCGCCCCAGGTAAGAGCCGGTGCGGGCGGCGGGGCGGGCACGGCGGGGGAGCCCAACTTCTCCGTCCCTCGCCGCGCCGCAAACTTTGCTGCCGCTCGGCGGGGCTGCGGTTGGCGCTCCCCGCAGGTGAGTGCGGGCTCGGCCCTGTCCCCCCGCCGCCCCGGGACCGCGGGATGCGGGCAGGGTCGCCGCCACCTCGGGGAGGACGGCGGGGGTTGGGGCGGGGGGGGGGGGGAANGGGGGGGGGAACAGCACCGGCACCCCCGGGGGGTTGTGTCCCCGATTGGCGCCGGGGAGGGAGCGCTGGGTCGGTTCGGTGTTGGAGGGCAGGTGAAGGCGAAGATTCGGTGCCGCGTCGGGCATCGCTGGCAGGGCGCGGAGCGAGTGGTACCCAGGGCTCCAGCGCCGGCTCCGGCAGCAGCAGGGTTTCAGCATCCCCTTCAGTTAAAGCGCTCGGGTGCCTCAAGAGCTGCAGCTCTTTTTTTAAAGGGGTGGTATCTTGAAGCATTCTCTTTGGGCTCCTTCCTACCCAAGAGCTATCTTCCCATTTTTCTTACTGAGGCCGGAGCCCTTCATGCTAGTTACCACAGGGGCTCTGCTCGGGGATGTGTGTGAATGTGCAGCCGAGATGCCTGAGGAGTCCTGCCCGAGTCCTTTTAGCAGGCAGGGTAACATCTCTCTTTACAGAGCCACATTTTTCTAACAACAAACTAAAAATAACTGTGCTAAAACTAGCACTTTCCTCATTTAAAATGTGGTTCCCAAATGGCTGTGCACAGGCCTTCTGGGAGCAAGTGCTGCAGCCACGTCTGCTCCTCCTGCATGCCCAGCTACAGCAGCTCGTCCAGGCCCAGAGCTGCCAGCAGCGAGCGCGTCTTGCTGAACGTCCTGGGAGCACATCCCGTGGCACCCAGACTCCTGCGGTCGCTCGCGGTGCCGGCAGGGGAAGGAGGGATGCAGTGGATGCCTCTGTTCTCTTTTTTTGTTTTATTTCTGACAGTTGTGACATCCCTTACAATCTGGAGAGATCTGTGTTGTCTTTTCTTCTAACCTCATTTTATGCATGAACAAGACCAGTTACAGGGATGATGGTGTAGATAGCGGCAAGGAGGGGCATGCTCAGAGTTCAGACATAACTTCCTAAGACAGTGCAGTGCATCTCAGGGAAGCCTTTGGACCGGAGAGGGCTAAGAAGGATGGCTCCACCAGAGCTCTGGTTCTCCAGAGCTTGCTTGCATGGCCTGAGGAAATAAATGGGGAGATGCGCCTCTCAGTCTCTGCTGTCAGGGTGGTACTGTGCTGTTAAAGTACCACGCGTTGCGACGACAGCTGATACCATGGTCTTGCACGCCACCAAGGAAATCTCAGATGATGACTGTTTCTTTGGGATCTGTTTCTATCTATTCAGAGTACCTAACGTGCAGAGAATGGCTGAAGCCTGCAGTCTCTGCACTTGTAGATGTTGTGCCCAGCTCAGAGCGAGCCCGGGCTTTGCCAGGTTTTTCCCTTATGAGACTGGTGGATGCTCTCCACCTCTTTCATGAGCACCGGCTAAGGAGTATTTGCAGCAAACAATTATCAGGGTTGGAGATCGTGATCCTGGCACATCAGTTTTCAAACGCTGAAAATAAATTGCTTCTCTGGCTTTGGGTATCACATAGCAGGGGGAAATGGAAACAAGAGTCTGAGATGGTTTTCCTGTTCTGATACTGTGTTTGTTTGTGTTCAGGGCCAAAGGGTGGTTCTGCTGCTCACGGATGAAATCCCTGAAAATGTTGACAGTACCCTGAGCGCAGCACAGGGTAGAGCCCGCTAAAATCTGAATAAGCTGGCTCAGATTCTGTACTGACTTTTGTATCACACACACCTCTGCTCCAGTGAGGTGGGGGTCAGAGCAAGCGAGGCTTGGTCTCTGTATGAAATGCTGGTTGCTGAATAACACAGTGTTGAAATTGGTGGGCTTGTGAAAGAAAAAGTATGGGCTGTATCAGAGGTAAAAAGAGCCAGCTTTGTTCCTGCCTTAAAAAAAAAAAAATGCCCTTTGCTTTTTTGGTGCATTGACACTTTATAATATGATATGGTGATTTCATACCTAGGACAGAGAAGTGGCTACTGAAACAAGGTCAATTTTAAAACTCTTTTTGAAAAGAACCTAGCAGGTCTCCAGGAAAAAAAAAAAAAAAAGAAAAGGCTGTCAGCGGGTTAAAAATAACAGTTAATATCCTATTTTTCCTACCTCTGTATCAAATAATATGATATTTTCATGATTTAAAATGCAATATCATATTTGAAAAATCCATAGCTCCTTGCTTGTGTGTAAGGATTCTCAGAACAGGGTCATAATTTACTGTTTGTTGTGTATATTGTCTGATCAGCTTTTTGGTTTTTTGCACTTTGAAAATGATACTGAGCTAGCAGGCTTTTTTTCCTAGAAAATTTTACTTCTATGCTCCTAATCACTAGCCTGTAGTAGTAAAATTTGGTTGCAAATATTGTGGGGGAATGTTTGCTTGCCCGAAACCCCTTTTGCTACCCATGGACTTTATTTTGTTAGAAGGATTAGACTGTTCAGGGAAGCTTTGAAACAAAACTGGACTTTAGGTGGGATTTGATCTGATGTTATTCCTTTAAAGTATAATTACATATTTTTCAAATAATTATTTTTGTATTTTGAATGCCCGTATTTGAAAAGTAAAGAGAAACAGATTGAAGAAGAAATAATGTGGTGATTCTTGCGTTCTTTCGACATCAGATCGCTAAACAGTATTTGTACATAAGAACACAACCACATATGACTTTTTGTGTCGTTATAAGAACACAACCACATATGACTTTTTGTGTCGTTATCTTTTAACTATGTGGTTATGCAACTGTGTTTGGGTTTACAAGCAATGACACTTCTCTGCAGAGAAGTCCATACATGTCCGGAGGCACGGGCCATTTTGAGTGATCTGCTTTTTTGAAAAATTACGTGTAAAGCTTAGGTGGGTGTGAGTCCCAACGAGATTCCTTGCCCGAGGTGGTAGGTGGACATGGTGTACAGCGCTTTGCTCTTCGCTGCATCTCTTTTCTCTCTACCGCCCGTTTATTCCATGGCATTCCATGCCCGATGGGGAGGGATGTAACCAGCTTTGCCTCGGACCCTGGTTGCAGCCCTGAGAGCATCCTGCCCCGCGCCCTGGGCACTTGCCAGCTGTTTGCTCTCCAGCTAGCAGGGCTCCCCCCGTTTTACCTTGTCCTTGGGTGATGTCTGCGTGTGGCTGTGCCCTGGGCTGCAGGTGAGGGTGCCGAGCTCAGCCCCTTGGATTTGGCTACTCTAGCATTGGCAGGGCCCATGCCTGCACGTCCCTGCGAGCCGTGCTGCTCGTGAAGCACGGTCCCTGCTCCTCCCCAGCGGAAAAGCTTCATGGCTGGGGCTGGGCAGCAAATTGCTGCCTATCAGCCTTCCCTGCTCCCAGCTGCTATGTGGGGAGTTCATTTCAGGGCTTTGCACTGGGACTCGCCCGTTCGCCTAGCAGGGGTTGGATGCCCACTACATGCTCAGTCCTGCGGGGCATCTGTGTCTGCAGTTGCATCCAGTTTGTGGGTTGGTTTCTGCTTCAGAGGGCTGTGCAGGGGGCAGTGGAGGGGTTCTCTGTCCCTGCCGGTAGCCACTGCAGAGATCCGTCCTCCCGGTTCACAATTTCTTTTTCATTTAATCATTACTTTTTTATTATTTTCAAAGTCTGTGAAAGGAATACAGCACATTACAGTAATTTTCAGTCTTTGTCTTTGCAACAACGCTGTTTACAGAGGCTAGTCCAGACTTTACTTTAGTCTGGCTCTGTGTTTCCTTCCTTTTTCTCTCTTTTCGTTGCCTTTCCTGCTGTGGCTGAGAGGCGATAGTTCTGTGTTACCCTGTTTGGAACGGGTTGCTGGATGGCACTTCAGTGCTATTTCCACAGTGCAATGTCTGGGTAGCAAAAGTGGATGTCTTCTTCAGCCATCTGTGCCTTCCCTGACCCCACAAGGTCCGCTGGGACGCCTGCCAAGGGTGTAGGTTCTTTCTTTTCCTACGGAAGCTGTGGGTTTTCTTCTCTGTGATGCTGTTCCTCTGGTCCTCTTGCAGCGTGGTTTGAGTACTCCCTGCAAATGGATGTCTCCGGCTCTTTGACAGCATTATGGCACCTTCTCTTTTCTCCTTTGAGGGCCTGTGGGACACTGTGGTAGGTGGCAGCCGGGTGTGCAGCCCGCTGCAGCTGCAGAGCTCCCTTCACCCTTAACATCACCTGGTGCACATAAGGCAAACGGGGATACACGGCACTACTGGGAGGTGGGAGCATGGGGAGAGGCTTCACAGGGTTGGTCTGGGGCTGCCCGTGCCTCAGTGGGCTGCGCATGGCTTTTATCTTCAAGCTTTGGGTTTCAGAGTGCCTGCTCTGCTGCCTCCTCGCTGGGCTGACCCAGCCGCTCTGCCGGTGCCCTGCTGCCCTGCGCCAGCACGGGGAAGGGCTGCGGTGGTGGTAAGTGTGCACTGGTGAGCTGCGGTGGTGGTAAGTGTGCACACTGGTGTGCTGTGGTGGTGGTAAGTGTGTGGACTGATGCATCATCGTGGTGGTGGTGAGAGTGCGCACTGGTAACAGCTGGGGATAGAGGCAGCCCCGGTGCTGTTGGGCAGTTCTCCCCAGAGGTTCTATAAAGCCTCTTTGAAGAAAAGGTGGAGGACAGACCCTACTGGGCTGAGGCCCCTGTGTTTTTCTTCTTGAGAGTGGGGGCAGTTGTGCCCTTGGGCATAGAAAGGGCAGCCAACCCGAAGCTGGTCCGTCTATGCTCCAGCCCAAGGGCCGGTTTGGTCTGGATCATTCACTGCTACAGGCAGTGCTGAAAAACAAAGTCCTTTTCAGAAAGTGTCTCCTTTCTGCTGGGTGCCCCATCTCAGCAGAGCTCACTACACACAAGTGAAGGTTCTAATACTCATTGTAACCTAATGACGTTTTTCCAGCAAATGGCAGCACTTCTCTGGGTTCCCCGTCCTGCCCTGCTTCTCTTGTTTGTGGGAAATCTGCACTTGCCTTCTCTCTGCGTGCTGTGCCCCATTCTGCTGCCCTGCTCTTGCTCCCCTCCTCTCCCCTCACTCCAGCTCTGGCAGCCTGGAAAAATAAGCCCAACAGAGCTCATTTGGGTTTGACTCTACTCAGTGCTACAGTTCCTAATTTTGGATCTGTTGTGAGAGGTATGCCTTAGCTCACACGCTGCAGGGCTGAGACTCCGGGCAAAGTGCCTGTTAACACCACTATCAAACTGTTGCGTGCAGGGTCCGCTCCACAGAGAGCAACCTTGCCTGCTTCACGCGCTCTGTCACTGCTGTCACCTGTGCTGAATTTAGCCCTGACTGGCTGATGATGGGGGCTGTGGGTGCGATGGAGGTGATGCTGGACCTGGTGCTTGTCAGCATCAGCCACGGGTCCGCAGCTGCCCTGTAGAATCATGTAGCCAGGTGCTTACCAAGCAGAGCTGAGGGCATCCTGCCCCTGCTTTGGGAAGCAGCAGTGTGTCAGGGACAGCCACTGCATAGGGTGAAGCGGTCCTGTGCTCCGGCTACAGCGGCTGTGTGAGCCTTGCTGGTTGGGAAGTCCTTCCTGGGAATCATGAAAGCAGAACTGTTTGTCCAGGACCCTTTTGCAGATCCCCCCTACCCCTCTTTGTTGCTCCTCCCTGCTACAGTACTCCAGAGAACACGGAGGGAAAGGAGACACAGCATCACTCCCCTTTCCCTCCTGACATTGCCTCACTCACCATTGCCACTTCAGGTGGGTTTTTGTTAATCTCTTCCTAATTAACTGTAGCTGGTGGCATTAACAACTGCAGGTGACTTGAAGCTTGAGGCCCTCAACTCACCTGAAGCTGTTGATGGCCAGAAGCTTTCTGCAGCCAGTGATGGGATGTGAAGGGAGTCGCCATAGAAACATCTTGGGCAATAGATGGAGCCTCAGAAGCTTTGAACTCCTTTTAGCAGAAGCCTGTGCGCGAATGTGGGCACAGGCAGGCAGTGGTGTGCGCGTGGATGGGGAAAGGTGCGTACGCCCGGCAGAGCAGGGAGCGACACATTGGGAAACAGCAGCTGCGGGAGCAAGCACAGGATTTCAACGCCGCTTTGGTAAGCTAGCGTTTCCCTGAGGTTTTGATTGCAAAACTGAGTCAGAGCAGGAGTGTGTGATATGGTTCTGACACCGGGCTGGCAGGAGAGAGCTCGTCCTTGCAGATGAGCTGCGTCCCATACCTTACAGCGCACAGCCCCTCCTGTGCGCTGCCGCCACAGGCTTGGGGGGGGGGCAGCCAGGGAAGCCCTGTCCCCCAGCGCTCCGCACAGCAGCACCTGGGAGCTCAGCACAGCCTCCGCGGATGGCACCCGTCTGTCCCCGATCCTCTTTCTTGACCACCGCTGCCCTTCCCTATGGCGTGACACTCGGGAGCTGTGTGCAGGCAGACCCCTGTATGGGCTGAGCCCCCCTGCCCACCCGAGAGGCACTGAAGTTGGGTACCCCGGGGCATGCATCCTCCACCCCCAGACCCTGTCCCGGGTCTGCTCCTCTCGGTGCCCCCCGGCTGCCCTCCCTGGCAGAGCCTGGATTCCCCTTGCTGGCTGTTCGCTCTCGGGGCGCTGGGGGGCTGCAAGCTGGCCGGGGAGCCGGGGCTTGCTGCTGGCAGGCTGTGGGGCAGATCACTCCTCTGGGTCTGAGTCCCCACACAGGCCAGAGGCAGGAAGGACAGATAAAGGTCTGGCTGCTCCAGAGGCTTAGAAACCCTCATGGTCTGGCCATCTCGGGACAGAAGGGTGCTGGGAGCCCTGGGACAGGCCCTTGTTCTGGCAGTCTCTTTCTGCTGTGGGACGGCTCTTCCCCCCGTGCGAGACAGTAGCTTCTGCGTGTGCCTGGGGATGCTGTGCTCCCTTCTCCAGTCCTGCTTCCGTGCATGTCTTCTCTGTCACACTGGGATTATCTCTCTCTGCTCCTACTGCAGCTGCTTCCCAGAATCCTAAATCCCCAAAATGCTGTTTCTCCAGTAATCCTTGTCATTAAAAGTGGCTCCTAAGCTCAGAGCGCCTCCTCCTCTCCACAACCAGCACCCTGTCGCCCTCTCTAGAGAGGAGCAGTTTGAGATGGGCACAAACTAAAAGTGAGAAAATGAGCTTGTTAACCTGGGACAGGACACTGTCCCCCTCCACCTGCTACCAAACTCCAGTTACCCTTGGCCTTGGATCCTTCTGGGTTTTCATTATTCTGTTTCTTAACAGTGTGAAAACATGTTTTCTCCCCTGTTGTTACGGCCCTGACAAGGCACGCGGCTGTGGGTGACGGTGTTGTGCATGTGTGGGAGAGGGAATTGTTTCCCTCTGGAGTCTAGAAGGTCGCGGATGTACAGGTGAGGGGCTCCTTCAGGAGCTGGACTTTACCAGCTTTCTGGGCTTGGCTGCCTTCCCGCTTATGAAATACAGCTGAACCTTTTGACAGGAGGCCGGTAGGAATAGCTGAGCATCAGCAGAGTCCTTAAGAAATTACATCCCTGCTTAAACTTTGAAAAGTCAACTGAACACCCGTTTCCTGCAGCCCCCCTGGGCCGTTCCCCAATGCCATGCTATTTTTATTCTTTTTTTTTTTTTTTTTTTTTTTTTTNGTAGTAGGCAGGGGGCTCCTTTGCTGGGCATCTTCACCTGCACCGCAACGCAGGAGACAGGGAACGGTCCCGTGCCAGATGTGGGAGCTGCTGTGGTGGTGCCCGCCGGTGGGTGCCCGGGCTGGCCCTGAGCCCTGGGTGCCCGGACCAGTGGCTGGCTGGCTTTTCCATGGCTTTTCCCTGGCTTTTGGAGAGGAGAGAGGGCGAGGGGCTCCTCCTCGGGCCGCATGCCGGCAGAGGGAGCCATGCATCCTCGTTTCATATGCACAGCCTGACATGCCAATTAACGAATTAATTTGAAAGGTGCTGTGAGAGATGAGATTAGAACCAGGATCCTCCGCTGGGCAACAGCTCAGGTGGTCTCACTGAGGCTGAGAAGAGACCATGCCTTTCCCAAATCCCTCCTCTCTGTGTTGCCACCCAAGTTCATCTCTCAAGGAAACCCTTGGGTGGGTTTGATGTGGCCCAGTTTCTGGTGGCCATGCAAGACATGAACAGCCTCCGTGGTAGGTATGGTGGAGGTTGATGCCAGCGCCTTGGTCAGCTGGGTGTGTGGGCAGCGGGCAAGCCGCAGGCACGCAGCGGACTGTGGGACGAGTGACCAGGGACTGTGGCTGACCCTGCAGGTGTAGACATGGGTTTGCTTTGCCTTGCCCAGGAGTTGGCAAGGGGTTAGCTAAGGCAGACAAGAGCCTGTGAGCTGGCTCTGGGGTTGTGAAGTCTGACATCTTTAGTCGTGCCTGGAGGACCGACTGTCGTGCTGGCAGACGCTGCTGCTCCTCCCTTCCTTGGTACCACAAAGCGATTGAGGCATGAAGTGAAATACAAGCAGTGCACCTTCTGCAGCTAGAGTAGCAACCACAGGTGAGCATTTATGGACTGTCTGAAAAAGCTGTTTGCATTTTTGTGCAATGGGAGACTCATGTCTGGCTGGGAAGGATGCTGGAACCATCAGTTCAGGCTTGAGTGATTGGTTTTGAATCTAGAGTGCTGACGTGCTTTGGTGAATTAGAGATGGGTGGGGAGTGCTTCGCTGGGAGGTGGTGGCAGCCAGATGAGCTGGTGGTGCTGGGCTGCTCCAGGCCAGGAGATGTGAGCTCACATCACAGGACTGAGAGAGGCTCAAAGCATCGTGCGAGGAGAGTGGCAGCTTCCCACTGTGCCATGGCTGCTGCTTTCTGGTTAACGCATTCAGAACAGGGTCAGTCTGACTTCCTCTGCCCTGGCAGTGACTGTGGCCAGGAGTGGCGCTGCCATGTGGTTTGGGGCTGCTGTGGGTTAACCCCGCTAAGCAGCTGAGCACCACACTGAGTGAGCCGCTTGCTCACTCCCAAGTGGGACAGGGGAAGAGGAAAGGAAGAGTAAAAGCAAGAAAACTTGTGGGTTGAGATAAAAGTGGTTTAATAAGTGAAGGAGAAGTGGAAGAAGCGAGAAAGAAAACAAAACAAGGGATGCAAAGGCAAACACTTACTGCCTTCCATGGGTAGATCAATGGCCAGACAGTTCCTGAGGAAAAGGTGGCTGTAACACACACACGGCTCCAAGCTCCCTCCTCTCCCTTTTTATTGCTGAGCGTGACGTTAGATGGCATGGGATATCTCTTTGGTTAGTTTGGGTCATCCACCTCGTTGTGTCCCCTCCCAACCTCTTGTGCAACCCCAATTTATTTGCTGGGGCCATAGTGAGAAACAGGGAAGGCCTTGCTACAGTGCAAACACTGTTCCACAATAGCTAAAATATTAGTGCCTTATCAGCATTGTTTTGGTCACAGATCTAAAACACAGCGCCATACGAGCTGTTATGAAGCAAATTAACTCCATCCCAGCCAGATCCAGTACAGGGACTGTTAAACACCTTTTATTGCAAGCCCTTTTGGGGTTCCTGCGCTGTAGGAAGGTGCCCTTTGCAAGAGAGCCTTGTTAGACCTGGGCAGTGCGGTGGGAGATGTGGCCTCTGCCCTGTGGATCTGATGGCAAAGGCACACTCAGACTGTCCTGGGCAGAGCGCGGCACTGCCTGCAGTGCTGCCGGGAATGCTCTCTGTTGTGAGAAGACAGAGAGACGACTGAGTGCTGGAAAGCAAGCCTCAGGGAGCAGGGCTGCACGCGTGCGGTGAGCTGCTACCGCAGCTGATGTAAATTAGCCTCAGTCCATCCCAGTGGTGGAGCTGGCAGGACAGGATCTGACCTGTGACCGCTCTCAGGGGGCTGTGGCTGCTGCTCTCTCCCTTCAGTTCCTGGGCACAGGCTGCAGCCAGGTTTGGTGCTTCCAGGGAGGCTCTGCCAAACCTTAGGCTGTCCCAGAACTAGAAAATCCTGCAGCCGAGTTTGTGTTGCTGACCCCAAGCACTGTCCTGGTTGTGAAAAGCTGTCTGCTGTGAAATAGAAATGAGAGGGAGGGACCATGAAGCACCAGGCTGGAAGTCCCTTTCTTTAAACCACAGCTGAGCTGGGCTTGGGCGGAGGTAGGACACAACAGCCTGGTCCTGGCTTCCGCAAGGCGGCACGTGCGTTTCCCTTGTGAGCGATCAAAGGCTGGTACTGAGACTCATCTCTGTCTTTTTTTTTATATCTAGTCCATCACTGCGCTATCTGGTGCCTCCCAAGTATATTTAGAAATAGTAATGATGGGTTTTCTTTCTCCTTTTCTAGCCGGTGTGTGAAGTGTTTGATAAGTTTCTATGTTCCATATGTTTTTGTGTGTGAGGTCTATCTGTGTCTCTGTGCACCAACGTGAGGAAAGCTGTCTCCTGAGCTAATGCTTTTGGTGCACCCCATCGTGGGGGCCTGAGGATGGGATGGATGCAGTGCTCATATCTGGTTCCATCCTGAACCTCTCAAAAATTTGGTATCAGCCCTGCTCAGGGCAGCTGTGTCTTGTTATTCTGGTTTTTTTTTTAATCACAGTGACTGCATGTTCAGGTGTGAGTTTTGGTGTCAATTCACTGTGAGGTCTGATGGGAGAGGTGGGTGGCAAGAGATGTGTACAGCTCTGAGCCCAACATGGGGGAGAATGGCTTTTTGGCTGGACACCGCTTGGCTTTGGATGCCCAAACTCTGCCTGAGGCTGGTGCCAGCCCAGCAGCCTGAGAAGGGTGGTTATTTGGAGGGGAGGACATGAAGGAGCACGCTTGTCTGCACAGAATCGCTTTAGTTGGAAGAGACCTTTAAGATCATCAAGGCCAACTGTTAACCTGGCACTGCCGAGTTACCACTAAACCATGTCCCTCAGCACGACATCTTAGGTGGCTTCAGCCAGGCCGGTGCTTACCTCCCGTGGTGTTGGGAGTGATGGGAGCCTGGACACTGGTGTGGCAGCGTGCAGGGGAATGGTGCAGCATGGCTGGAGTAAGGGTCCCTGTGCAATTCAGGATTTCGGCACTTTTGCATCTGGCTGCGTGGGGTGGGGGCGGTGGGCTCTGGGTGGACCTGTTGCTGCTTGAGCCCACACGAGGGACTTCAGGGCTACGTGCATGAGTTCTAACGTGATTGTCATCAAACGAGCTAAAGAGGAGTGTAGAGAGGGAGGAGGAAGTGAAACAGCCCAGGGAATAAGGGGAGAGAGAGCAACGGTCTGCAGTGCAGTGACGGAGAGAGCAGGATGCAAACGGACAAAGTGCATGAGGATGACAAAGCCAGAGAAAGCCACGTTTGCGTGTGGGAAAGCGGGAGTGTGGCCGTGTAGGTGTGTGCTGCCAGTTCTGCCCCTCTCAAGCACAGAACTGCTTTGGGGAAAGGGTGGGCACTCCCGGTGAGGGTACTCGGAGCCAGCTTCTTGCCATTTTGTTGTCTGTGAAGATGTTTCCCTGTCACCAGCGCCGAGTGGCCGTTGGGCTGTGCGCTGGATGGAGTGAATTAGGTCACGGGAGTCCTGCGTGTGCACCGGGGCGTTCTGGGGGAGGCCCCTTGCCGAAGCAGCGCAAGGCTGCGAACGTGCAGTGGGTCCGAACGACTCGGAGCTGCAAATGCCTGCACTTGCCCGTGTGGGTTTCCGTGCCCCCTCCTGCGTGCACGCGTACTCACGTGTTCCAGCACGATCCTACTTGCTCACGTGTATGCATATCTCTCCTTGGCTCTATTCTTTCACATGCACTTTGTCCATTTGCTTTTCTGTCCTCCCTGTTGCTACTGTAATCTCTCTCTCTCGCTCTCTTTCTCCCTTTGTTCCCTGCGCTGCTTTGCTGCCTCTTACTTCACCATGTCCCTCTTTATTCCTTTTGATAATAATAACATTAGAACCTGCATACAAGGTCCCAAGGTCCTTGCTTTGTGCAGATACATCAGGAAAGGCCCTTCAAAGCTGGTGTGCTGGAGAGAGAAGATTCTCATAGTCTCCCTATGGCCAGGACTGGCAGAGGCAACGGGGTCTGGTTGTGAAATGTGACCTGGGCAAAACCCCACACTGTGCCCTGTGTCCATCTTGGAATGTCAGAAGTGAAGATGCCGGTCTTGTTTGATGGAGTCTTACACCAAAGCCCTGAATCCTTATGCCTGATTGAGGAATTGGCCAATTAATTTCCTTTTATCACTTGTGCTGAGCAGAGCGGTTGTTCCCAGAGCTCCCAGTCTGTCTCTTCCTCATCGTGCCATTGGTTTGGTAGTGACATTAAAGTGAGGCTACTTGTGGATTCTGTTCTAGTCTGCTGTGTTCATGTGCTTCCAGCTTTCAGAAATGTTCTCCTTTTCAACTGCAATTTGCACATTTGGCCTCTGCTGAGAGCTGATGCTTCAATGGGATGCTGAAGTCTGGTGGTTGGAAAGCAGCGTTTCTCGTGACACACTGAGGCTTTTTGCATATGTGGTGCCCACCACATTTCCTTTGCTTAAAGGTCCCGTGTGACTGCTGGATTCTGGTCCACAGTCTGCAGACACAACGCTGGAGGGGGTGGAGGAGGAATCCATCGTGTTTTTTTTTCTACCTGACAAAGTGGTCGGAGTTTCTTGCAGAGGGAAGGCTAGCACTGTCTCTGGCTTGCAGAATCATACCCAGAAACCTAGGGTGTTCTTGTTGATTTGTCTTAAGGACATGGATCTGCTGTGCCAGTCCATCGTGATATCAATGATTCAGACTCTAGCTAAGGGAAGGACTCTGAAATCAGGAGACAGATTTAACACTTAATTTTTTTCCTCTTGAAGTCCTCCAAGAAATGTACATCCTTTCTGTAGTGGTCTCTTTCAGCTTTGTTCAGCCACACTCCACAGTTTTCTGATGCTTTTTTCCACTTTGGCGCTCTTGCAGGTGAACCTTTTGTTATGCCTGTGTCGGTGCTTGTGTCCTAAATCTCCTTGCTGAGAACTGGATTTGGGAAAGAGCAAGCAGCAGGCAGTAAAACCAAAAGCCATCACCTGTTCCTGGAGTTTGCTGCTGTCTGCAGCCCTTTGGATTTATACACGGCAAAGGTCACTGAAGCAACAGGCCATTTTTGGCATATTTTCTTACCCTGTGTATTGTCCTTGAGCAGCATGACCTGGATGTGGTGGCATTACTCAAGAAAAGTAAAATGAACCTGGGGGTGGGGTGTAGCAGCAGGACCCTCATTTCTTGTCTCTCTGCAGTAAAGGGCAGAAAGAGCAGGAGGCTGTAAAGCCTGTGCCAGCTTCTTCTGGGCACTGCTGGCCACTGTGGAGCCTTTTTGCTTGCACCTACGTTGGTGGCTGTATTGGGACTGGCCACCAGCAGGACCATCTCCTCCTCTTGAGCTGTGAAGGGTCTTTCCTGCTGTATCTACACAAAGGAGAAACTCGGTATCCCTTCTGAGCCACATCTGGAGGATGATGTCGTTTGCTGACACAGCAGCAGCGTCAGCAACTCTGCTTGGGTTCAAGGCATGAAGATTTTGGGAATCCAGAGTGGGAGAGCCTGTATGCCAGTCCTGGCAGCAGACAGCAAAGCAGGGGGCTCCCAGAGCAGATGGCCAGGGTCCCTCTTGATGAGGTGTCTAGTTCCACTCAAGGCTCATCACCCTGGGAGAGGGGAAGGGGTGATTTGCCTTTCTGTGGTGTTAGCTGTTGCTGCCCTTAGATCTGCCCCATGGCAGTTGGAGCTCTCATCTGCTCAGGGCTGCTGTGCACCTGCCTGCAGCTCTCAGCAGAGCCCTTAAGAGCTGAAGGTGGAGGAGGAGAGTGATTTCTCCCTGGACAAGGCACACTAGTGGAAAAATAAACTGTATCTGGCCAGGTAAAGTCTTTGAACAGCACCTGTAATTACTGACGGGGCTGCCCTGTGGTGGCTGCCTCTCCAAGGGTCTGCGTCCCTTTGGACTCAGCCAGGAGTTGTTTGCGATGTGGAGAGTGGCAGGCATCATTCTGCTTGTGGGGGTGTGTGAGAAGTGACGGAGCTGGCGGAGTAGGGAAAGCCTGGGTCGGTCTGGCCAGTACAGGACACGCTCCCTGGGCAAATGGGACAGAAACGGAGTCGGACCCTGTCACCTCTTGTAGCCTTTACTGGTGTGTGTTGGATCTGCCCTTCCTTAAGGGGAGACGAGAGGACCAGCGCTCCTCACCTCAGTGCGCAGGGGAAGGCAGCGGGGCTGGCGTGCCTCTCTTCAAACCGTCCCATCGCTCCTGCTCTGCAAACTCTCTGCCTCTTGCTAGTTAGTATTAGTATTCAGTTTGTGGAACGGGCTATGCAATTAACACAAAGGTACAGTCATTCATTCTGACTGGAGGACTCATGGGATCAGATGTACTGGGGATAGGAAGCGGAGGCTTTCTGCTGGGAAGGAATGTCACAGCACAGCGGACACAGAAATGAAAAGCTATTAATAATGATCCCGGAACTTCACTTCCATCAGCTGTTTATTTAAAGGTGCTCCGTATTCAAAGCCTCCTGATTTATGTGGGCAATAACACTCACAGTCCTGGGATCACTTTTTTAAGCAAGGCTAATGGGGTGAAACCATCATACTGCGACAGTAGAGATCAAGCTGGGAAAATGATACTGGAGAGAAAAATAAACTATTGCCTATATTATCCAGGAGCTACACCGGGCTGGGAGTTGGTGTGAGCTCCCTGCTCTTCCAGCATTTATTAAGGCTTTTACTTCCTTTTTTCTTGTTCTTTGTGAACAGAATTTACCAGGCATGGAAGGATATAAAAATTTGATTCTACCAGACAGGATGCTAAAAGCTTCTGGTTTTGCATTCAAGTGAAGTTGTGTCTGTAGTGCAGCCATGTGTAGCTGTTCTGCCACGCGGGGCCCCAGGGGAGACAGCCTCCCCATCCTTGTCTCCAGGGGTTCCCATCCTGACTCAGCCCTGTTCCTGAGGGACTGTTCCCTCCAGGGAAAGGGGTTTCTGTCCTCTTCTGTCCATTGCTTAGTTTTTGCTTGCACAGCTGTGGTACGAGGGCACCTCTGCCCTCAGCTCTGTGCCTGGAGGAGTAGAGGTGAAACGTTCAGGGCTGTGGCATGGAGGGGGTGAAGAGACCACTCTGCTCTGGGCAGAGAGCAGTTTCCATGTGGATTCTCTTCACGGGGCTGTTCACCCCGGCAGCATCAGTGAGGACTGCTTGGTGGGGCCAGGAGTGCTGGGTCAGCACTCACCGTGCTGCTGGATTTGGCACAAACTCGTGATGTTTACCTCTTCCTGCAGCAGGATGGTTGGGTTCCGGGTGCAAGAAGGTCTTGGGGCTGGAGGAATGCAAGAGAGCTGTGCCACTTTCTTCTAGATCTCCCAAGCAAGCTCTTCGGGGACGATAGTTGGTTTCACCAGCTCCCTCTGGCCATAGAATCATAGAATACCAGGCTGGAAGGGACCTCAAGGATCATCTGGTCCAACTCTTCTTGGCAAATCTGGCATGGTGCAGAAGGAGCGCCAAATATTGGCCATCCAGAGCATACGTGACTTTGTGGTATCTGTGAGGCAGTGAGCAGCTTTTGGCATAAACCTGCCTGGTTTTCCTGGGGAAGGGACATAGCCCTCTACGCCACTGAACGGGGTGCTGGCAGTTGTGGTTCGTGTTGCTCTGGACAGGGTCTGACTCCTGGGACACGACTCCAAGTGCTGTGCATCATCAGAAGCTAGTAGTAGTGGTGTAATTAGTAGAATGAAGCAAGGGATTGCAAATAAATAATGCATCTATCATTAATGATCAAATGCAAAATTTTGCCTATTGCTGTTGTCTGCAAGGTGCCTACAAGGAGATCATAATCTTTTAGTCTGTCACAGGCTGGTGAACGGCGTGCTGTGAGGATTGCTTGCTTAGAGACCTGGCCCATCTGCTCCAGCGTGTAGGTCCCTGGCCCAGCAAGAGGGTCAAATTCCTCCTGGTTGTGTTTTGTGAGGGGGAGGTGGGCTTTGCTTTGAATGAGTCTCTACCTGAGTGACCATCCAGAGGCCCGTTTAGGTCCATGAAGCTCTGGTGTGCTTTCTCAAGAACACCTACTCATTGCTGGCCTGTTTCTGCTCAAAGTGCAGCCTTAGGGACCAAAGGACAGACCTAGCAGGGCTCTGATCACCTGGGGCAGCCCTGAGGGGTGTACGGTGGCCCAGTTCTTGCTGTGCTTCTCTTGGAGATGCAGACTTTCAAATAGACTTGGCCAAAATGTGCCACCCTGCGTAGGTTACCCAGCTACCAGAGACTTCTGCCAACTATGGTGGATTTTTCTGAGCAATGCTGCATCTTAGCAAACCATATTTGCTTCCTGTTTGGGGGGATGAGGCTGTGCCACATTCAGCTTCAGGCTCCTGAGTTTCTGTGGTACCAAGATTCCTTCCTTTCTCCCCGGCGTGTTCGCTCAGGAATTTCTGGAGAGTGGGAAGGTTCGAGGCTGGAGCCTCTTCTTCCACATGCCAGAAAAGCCTGTGTTTAGGCAGGACGGTATCGCTCAGGTGGTGGTGGGTGATGGTGGTGATGTCCTCAAACCAGGACACCATGCATTTGGGAGTGAGATGTGCTGGCGCAGCACTCTGGCTGCCGCACGGGTGCTACAGGGGCAAGTCTGGTAGCCTGGGTGGCTGAGGAGCGCAGATGCAGAGCAGTGGATTTTGGCAGGGTATCGTTGCAGAAATAATTTTCTTATCGGTTATACCATCTTGTTTCTCATTCTTATTAATGAGCTCCTCCGAAAATAAGAAAATCATTGCAACAGTTTTCTTAAGTGTGAAAGATCAGGCTGAAATTGGCATTAAAGAGACTAATTACTCTCATTCTTCCACCTTTCTGACAGCTGTTTATTGCCGCAGACCTGGTCCTGAGGTGCTGAGGAAGCCACTTGCCTCTTCAGGCCACTTTCAGCCTGAGGTACCTGCAACAGAAAGTCGGTGCCCGCTTCTAATCTGGGCTGGGCACAACTTGATTGTCCTGTCACACCAGAAAAACGTTACTGCTAAAGCTGCAGGTGTGAGACCTGTGGTGCAACTGCCCCGGGTCTTGTCCTGCTTTTTTTGAGCTCCCCGCTTCAGCGTGGGTGATCCTGTGCTGACTTGGTCATAGTCTCAAAATGACAGTGTGCTGCCACAGGAAGAGAATTCCTTGGTTTCATGCGCTCCATGAAGAGGGGCCACACACTTCCTGTCACGAGGACTGAGAGATTTCTAGGGTCAAAATTGCCAAGAGGATTAAAATGTATAGGGAAGAAGAGCGAGCAGCAGCGAGACCTTCCTGAAAGCGATGTGTGCCTGCCATAGTGTTTATTTAACCAGAGGACTGAGTCTGAGCCTGACCTTGAACCCGGCACACCAAATTGAAGGAAGTTTCTCTGAACCCTTCTGGCTCAGTATAATACCTACTTGTTATTCTCTGTAGGAATTCGGGGAGACTTTCAAGAGAGGTGGAAAGTTGCAAACAAGAAAGCTGTGAACATCTTCAATTTTCCATTTAATCACACAATATTGAATGATAAATAATTCATGCACCTGCCAAACATTTGCTTAAAAGAACCCAATTCCTTCCACATTTGTCAAAGTGTAAGAATTCCATTTGTGGGTTGTTTTTTTTTTTTTATTCTAATCTGTCCTTTAACTGCTATCCAGATGCCCACTTGTCTGGGCTATCAGCTTTGATTCCACTTGTGCTGTTTTGGGCAGTCCGATGCTCCTGCGTTTTCTTCCTGTCACTTCTGCTGGCCTCCAGGGCCCAAACAAGTGGCAGCAGGAGGCAAGGAGAGGCGTGACGGTGATTTCTGTGTGTCCTCGGGCTGTGCCACGGCGATCAGCCCTGGTGGTGGTGGTGGAGGCTTGTGGGGGTTCTCTGCCTTGCTTGAATGGGAGCGTTTCTGGCTCCTCACGAGGTAGTTGGGCATAAAAGACATGAGGCTGTTGGGAATGCAACTTCTGACTCTGTGGGGGCCAAGGATCTCTGATGCTCTCTCTGCCGGTGGCGCGCCAAGCCTAGGGCAAGGATGTGCAGGCAGCGTGGTGGCTGGGTCGATGGCCATTGCTGCAGGCGGGCATGGGAGGAGCAGCAATGTCACCTTGTCCTCCTGCCCAGCTAGAGAGAGAGTCACCTTCACGTGGTCTCTTTCAGCTTCACCTGGATGTTAGTGCCAGTTTGGCACTGACTTTCAGTTCCTGTTTGGCCAGTCCCCTGGCTCAGTCCTGTTCTTCAGAAGTTTCTTGCAATAGCCTTGACTAAGATAATCTGTAATTTATGGATTGTGCTTCCTACATGGAGTCCCTTGTCATTTTCAGCCAGGTCATGACTGAACTTTTTTTTTTTTTTCTCCCCTTTCAATTTTTGCATCAGATTTGGGCTCGTGGCAATGGGGCTTCTCTTTTTGGCTTGTTTGGGTTTTTGTGTCTCCCTTTTTGGTTTTTTTCTCTCCCCTCAGCTGTTGAGAACTCTGATTCTTCTGCCTCTGTTAACAATTCTGTTCACAAGGCTTTGAGAAGCTGGACAGCTATGTCGTGTTTCCTTTCCCTGCTGAAGCCATCGGTGGGTCCTGGCGTGCCCAGCGCTTAGCAGCGCACAGCTTTGCTATGCAAAGGAAAGAGTGGCCATGCCCTGCCAGATCTGGGTGCTCGAGTGCTTCGCTTTGCTGTTTTGCTAGCACTTCAGGCCGTTTGTCAGGTTAGTCAGAGCCTCCCGAGAGCTGTGGTCAGCTGGCTCCTTGCCTGGGGGTCGGTGCAGATGTGCTGGCCGTGCCGGTGCAGCTCGCTTTGCCCAGCGTGGCCAGCTGTGCTCTGGCCCGCAGATGTGCGAGGCGCAGAACGACTCCGCGCTTTCTGTTCCTGCTTGGCTTGGAGATGGTTTCTCCCAGGCCTGGGCAGAGGGAATCGTGTATGTATGCAGGGCCACGGGAAGATGCCTTTGCTTCCACCTCCTCTCAGAGATTGTTTTTAAAGGCGAATTAAAAGTATTGTATTCACGTAGACAAGGCATGAAAATTCCATATTTGGAAAAGAATTGCTGCAGAGCGAGACCGTTATGGCTGTAAAACCCTCTTCCCTAAGGCAGACTTTGAGATTTTCTTTGCAATTAAAATTTCTTTGAAACTTGGACCAAAGAAGATTTGGAGGAAAAAATCTCCTGAACTTTGAAAATACTTTTTTCCAAACAATGCTTGTGTGAGAGCTTTAACAAATACTGTTCCTCCCAGTGAGTCTGATAGCACAAAGTGACTGAACAGGAGAAGTCAAAAGGTTGTGAATAGCTCCTGCTCCGGCAGTTGCTGCACTCTTCTATTAGAATTTCTCAAGGCAGCATCAAAGGGGACAATAATTAAACTTAAAGCAACTTAAAAAGAGGGGAGAAAATGGATGTTTAGTCATACAGTCCTGAGCATTGTGTAGGTAGGGGTTCCTCTGGAAAAACAACTTTACCTGGACTGTGTGCAAGTTTATCTGAGAAGAAAAGCAGAGGAAAAAGTCCCCTGCTGGGAGAATAATTCCAAGGAAAACAGAAAGAGGAAACTCAGACATCTACTTCAAGAACAAGCACGACTAAACTTTTACTAAGTATAATGGGCTTTCTGCCCTGTTGTCAAAGCTGAGGCTAGGGTGACATTAGCGAGAAAACTTGATTTTATCATTATCTGCCTGTCTTCTGTGCTCTGTTTCAGGGCTGAAGACTTGCTGAAAGGCAGATTGCTATCAAACATTGCTTTGCACAGTCTGGACCTGCACTTGGGATATGTTCATCCAGTAACTCCGGTTACACAAGCCTTTCACTGCATAAGTAAAAATAAAAGTAATTTAAATATCCTCTTTCAAAAACCTCTACAGTTCTGAATTCTTTGGCCACTTATCTCCAGCATTTGTACACACTGTGATGTTACGTGCCATCCAGATCAATATCTCTAGCCACCTCTCACTGGATTGGCAAAACGCATTGAGATTCTGGAGAGGACTCTGAATTTGAGTATGCCTTCTGCAGAACGTATTTCAGCAGAGGGATGCTATGGGGGTTCCAGAGCTTGCAGCGGCAAAAACCTGTCTAGCTCGCGGTTGCTTTCTCTGGCACCACAGTATTCTGACAGATTGTCCAGCTTTGTTTTATCTGTACATTGGACCTTAAATGCCACATCACTGATGGGATCTGCTGCGGAATGGGAACTTGAAGTGCAGTGGCGATGATCATAATCTGTCTTGATGTGAGTGGGGCATCCCACACCGTTGCTCTCACCGGTGCGGATGTCCCTGACAGAATTCGCAATGCGTGTTAATGTGTTCCAGCCAAAGACAGTTGTTTCTGGTGGCTGTGGGTACCGCAGTGTTGCAGAGGGCATTGGAGCAGCGGCCAGGTTGTGATGTTGGTCCCTGGTGTTTTAAATCTGCAGAGCACTCCCTGTAGGGCTGAGGGCTGGATGCCCTCACTGTTCCATTGTCCATCCCAAAGGGGTAATCGTAAAATGCCTCTTGGATGCTGGGAAGGAGCTGTGGGAAATTATGGGGTTATAGGTGGGTGCTTGGCCATGGTGCAGTGGTCCAGGGCTGGTGTGGTACTGAGGTGCGTTGTCAGAGGCAGCGTGCGGGGTGTTGGATGCTTACACGTGATAGGCTTGCCATGTGGCCTCGTCTGGGGTTGCTAGAATATTATGTCTGGCAAGATTGCCTCCTCCCTCATCTGTAGATTTTGAGGAGAAGTTCGTAAAAGAAAAGAAGTATTTTTGCCTCATCTTGTCTTACAATATCCAGTAGAGAAAGCGAGCTCCAGAGAGCCTGAGTTCATGTCTTAGCCCTAGGCCTGGAGATTATGAACCGTCTTAAAGCTTTGCAGCAGCTTTGCCATGCTTGTATTACCTCCATACGACAGATACTGGAAGCATGTTCTCACCAGCCTGTTCCTTTTCCCAGGAAGGGGAGCATTAAGTGGATTTGAATTCCGTTTAACAGGAGGAGACGTGGTTACACACCACATGCTGCACTGTAGGCAGTACTAGAGAATTGCTGTTGAAGTAATTGCAGGCTTTTTGCTGCCCCGTCTCCCAGCAAGGTCCATCTGAGGCTGGGCTGTTGTGCTCTCCGCGCTCTTGGGTATGAGGCAGGTGGGCTCCCTGTGGATGCAGACTCTGAGCTGGTGCTGGTGTGGTCCCCAGAGCTGCTGTTGTACTTGCACGTGGCCTCAGCCGTTCCCTTACGGCTGACGCAGCTGGCACGTGTGGATGGTGCTGGACCCTGTGCTGGGGTCCCTGGTCTCTGCTGTTGCTGCTCCATGCAGGAGATGGCAGAGCTGCCCTTCGGGCTCACCCTCTGAGCTCTTGGTTAAAGGCACATTGGGGTCAGGAGGTGCTGGGCAGAGAATGGAGGGGCCTGGTCGGTGCTGGAGGTCTGCCCCGCTATTGGAGAGGGTCTCCACATAGACTTGCGTGTTTGGGGAAGGAGCTGATGTGAAGCTGTGCTGCTCTTGCCACTCCAACATTGAGGCATGTCTGGCTGCTCGCTGGGGAGTCTAGCAGGAGCTTTTGTCCATCTGACTCCTATCCTGGGTTGTCTCCAAAGGCGCTGTAGTCCTGCCTGTTGGAAGCAGCACTGCAAACCTCCAACAAGGCCGTGTCTGTGCTCTCCAACCTGCCTCTTGCACCTTCTTGTGCTCTTCTCTCCACCCTCCCTGTGTAGTAGCTAAGCTTGGTGCCAAAGCAGACGGAACAGTGGTGGGCCAATGTGGCTTCCTCGTGACTGCGGTAGAGATACCAGCTCCAGACCAACAAGGCAGACCTTGGCATGCAGGCATGCCACAGCTCTTCCCCGGCCCCCTTTGTCACTGTGTGGTCTGCCCTGGGGAAGCCAGTGGAGAACACGGTGTGAGGAGCAGCATCAGAGTCCACAAGCTCCCAGTTTTCAGCTTCGAGGTTGGGCTTCTGCATGCAAGTGCTGGAAGCAACTGCTAGCCCCTCCCTGGAGACCATCCCTGGTGTGCTGCTGCCTGCTCCTTCCTCGTCTTTGTTGGGTAACAGGGCTGGAGCCAGGTAACTGGTATTCCCAGTCTGAACTTATTCTGCAGACAGCCAACTGAGCAATGAGGGCCATGCCCAGGACCACAGGGGTCAGGACTGAGCTGTTGTCTCTGACCAGTGACCTTCCTCCTGTAGCCTCCATTTCCTTGTCTCCTTTGGGGTGTGGGTATGCCATGGAAAAGCAGGAGAAGCCCCAAGCTTTAGGGAGCTCCTGCTTTGTGCTTGGTATCCGTGCTGTGGCTCTGCCTTCCCAAGGGCGGCACAAGCAGTGCCTTACTCCTGCCTTACTCCCCGGCAGCATTTGTGGCATCCTTGTGGCCGTTCCCAACAGAAGGAGCAGTCCTGATGCTCGTGCGGGCAGTGTATGTGACCCTGCCGGGAGGTGCTAAGGAGCCAAGGCAATGCATCCATGCATCCAGGCCCACGTTAGCAAGCTGGGGTCGAGGAGGGAGGGCTCTCCTGCCGCTCGGTTGCACCTTTCCCAGCTGATGGGGAGCTCTGCATTTTTTGCTGATTGTGAGGGCTCGTCTCAGAGGAACAGCGCTGGTGTGGCCGTCCTTCCAGTAGAGCTGCAGGCACAGGGAGCACTGCGTGAGCTCCCGGGGCGCTCGCCTGGCCTCTGGTTGGGACCACCCCTCCCTGGGCTCCTGGGACACCATTGCCCTGGCTCCAGGACCGCAGCCGTGTTGGGCAGTAGTACAGTTTGGAGGTGCAGGGCTGGGATGCATTGGGCAGCGCTCTCTTTGTGTGCTGTTGCCTGCCTGCGTCTCCCCCCTCCCCCTGCCTGCTTTCCCCCGCATCAGCCTGCATTTGTAAAATGAAATAAATATTGACACGGACGGGATGCTATTCAATTTGTCCTGATCACTGGGCTGCGGTGAGTTCTGACAGAGCAGAGTGTAAAACATAAGCTCAGGATGTAATTTCTGCTGTCAACATGATGTACAGTATGGCTGTGCCAAATACACACCGACAAACTGCATAAGCTCTTGTGGGGCGGGGAGGGGGGGTGTGTGGGTGTGCTGATAATTGGGAAGCAGGGATGACAGAGCAGCAGGAGAGAGGGCATCACCCTGGGGCCGGGGCGGTGCGAGAGTCTGGTGCTTCACGGCATGCATGAGAGCCTGCCCGGCACAGCGAGGCCCTGGGCACGCTGCCCTGCGGGTGCATGCGTGCTGTGCACCTGCAGCCAGCCGCACGCTGCTGCCCGCTTGGGATGCTGTGCTGCGGGCTGGTTCTGGCTGCAACAGCAGCAGCTCCCGCTAGTTATTTATGGCTCCGCTGCTCACGTGTGGCGGAGAGAAGTGACACTTCCAGCTGTTGGTGAAAGGTCTTCGATAACAGAGGGAAATAAATGTTGTGCTAGTCTTGGTTCCCGTGCACGGGACCTTCTGCGGTGCTCTGCAGCCCTGGGGTGCTTTGAATCCTGCAGCAGCACGTGCAGGCTGCTGCAACGGCACAAGCAGGACTCGGGGTTCTTGGGTCTGCTGCCTCTGGAAGAGGTCTGTGCTGTGACAGCCAGCAAGAAAGGCGTGCGCACCGAGGAGAGATGTGACACTGACCCTACCTGTGGCCTGAGGCTGTGACGGAAGAGAAGCAGGCTGAGAATTTATGGGTGAAGAACGCAGCTTGTGGCAGTGAGCCTTGCCCCAGCCGTGTCTCTGGGTCAGTGTTTCCAGGTGGCTGGAGCTCGCAGTAGGTTGTACAGACGGGCTTTGCAGTCTGAGCGTCTTAGGAGTGCATTGAGGCAAATTGTTTTACACCACCCGCATTGCTGCGCGTAGGAAGAGCAGGCGAACAGCTCAGCTGAGTGTAGCTGAACTTTGGACACGTGAGGCAGCCGCCAGCAAACCACATTAGTTCAGACGTAGCGGTAAGATGAGAAATCTGCTAAATGCAAAAAGCAACGGAATCGCTGAGACTCTAAACACAAGGTTGTGGTTCCCACAGCAACGGCAGCCCAGCCCATGCACGCTCAGCGGGACTCTCCTCTCCCTGGCAGTAGCTGCTCTGTGGCGTGCTCAGATGCAACAGGGCTGAGCAAGTTGCCTTGGGAACTGTGGGCCAGCTTGTCCACCAGCCGGGGAGCAGCTCTGCTGGAGCTGCGCTCGCCCACTGCGGCATCTTTTGCCCTCACTTCCTCTTCTCTGCCTTGCTTTAGTGTGTACATTTAAATTGTTGCTTTTACTGGTTTATTGATACCATTTGGGATGTAGCTACTTCCATTTATATGCTGTAACGCCGTCAAGGCTGAAAGAAAAGGCACGGTGCCCGTTTCTGAATGAGTGGTGGTGCCATCCCTGCGCGCATGTGGGGATGGCTCCAGTACGTGGCTCAAGCAATCAGGTCATGGGGGAAATGGGCAGCTTGCAGATGCCTCTCAGGTGTGAAATGGTGTGAAGAGGGGGGTGAGGATGGCTCCTACTGCCCTCACGGAGCCAGTGTTGATGCTGTCTGCCAGCTGCGTGCCCTGAACACGGCGTGCTGCCTCCCTGCCAGCTCGGGGCCCCGGGATGCTGACGCTCCTTGTAGTGCCTGGATTCGACGTTACTCGTAATGCCTGGATTCGCACCATTGGGCTGGCTTGCTTTCAGCCTCCCCACGCGTTCAGGAGGTCTTCAGTGGTTGCAGAACAGCTCTCTGGCAGTGGCGTTGCTGCCTTGTCAGGCTTCTGGCAGGGCTTTATAAACCAGCGTGGAGTAGCCTGGGTGGCAAGGAGAGGGCGTCAGGGTGGGAGACTTCAGCAGCTGGTGACTGCCTCTCCCCAAGGCTCCGCTTACATAGTCCTTGAGAACATACGCAGACGGACTATTTGTTAAGTTCTCTTTCTGGCAGTTGCATTTACCAGGTACAACCCATTTGTACACTTTGGACACACCCGGAGGCATTGCCTGCAAGAGTGCTGCAGAGTGGCAAGGGCAGAGACGCTGGGTAGGGTGTTCTTCCCACACTTACTGTTTGCCCTGGGTGCTGGCCTGAAGCTCTTGCTCTGGCACAGCTCGTGCTGTTTAGTTTATTGACATCTCTCACTGTCTGGGGAACTTATTCCAACATAGCCACAAATTTCCCAGATGTGAGAAATTGGAGAGATGCTGTTTGTGGCAGTGGTGCGCTATATCTTGTTATATGTATCTTCCATATATCCATGTGAGCGTGATAAAACAGGTTTATATGTGTCCTGCTGTTGTCTTTGTGAGTGTCTTGCCCTGAAGTCTGCTGCAGGTGGGGCAGCCTCAGCTGCGTCGCTCCGGAGCGGGGACCTTTATATCTGTGTTTGATTGATGAAGGTTGCGGTTATTTTACCCTGTGAGACTTCTAACAGTGCGAAGGAGTGACTCAGTCTGTCACCCATCTACAGGTCGTCTCGCTCCCCTGGGTGTAGTCTCCGATGTTAAATCTGTTGGTGTTTGATGATAGGGGTTCTCACCGGGGTGGCAAGAGTAGCCTGTGCTTCAGGAACGGCTCCTGCGTGGGGAGTCCTGACTGCGAGAGGGAGTCGTGCCATTGGGGATGGTGCGGAGATGTCTTAATAACAAACGATCTGGCAGGGAAGAGGGGTGGGGAGGAATGTTAGTGCTTCTGTACCGTGATTGCCAACATAAAAATACACTGGAGACCCTGCGCTCCTTGGAGCATGAAGTGCACAGGGCTTGCACGTGTGACAGCTGATGTGCATGTGTGTGTGGAGCACAGCATGTGTACGTGGAGGGGAAAACATACGTGTACATCCACATGAGGCACAAATATGGGCAAAAGAGAGCGCCAGTGTGTGTGGGTGCTCTGAGCTGTGCATGGGATGGAACATGAGTGTGAGCCCGCGTGTGAATAGATTTGTGCACATTGTATGACACGCTCCTTGTGAACCATGCAGAGGCAGTGTGGAACGATGCCCGGCGCTAATGCCCCACATTTCTCAGTAGGTGTTTGTCCAAACAGGCAAATGCAGAAATGACAGTGCAGCTCACTGGACGCTTTGGGAAACTGCCCTGTTGGTGCCGTCACACTAGGGGAATGGCAAGTGCAAGGAAGAGCAAGGGAAACACTTGCGAGCTGCCCCTGCCCTGAACTGTTAGGGCTGTTTAGAATCATGTGGGGGCTGTGATGAGCACAGTCCAGTTCCTCTTCTATGGGGAGTAGATGGCTATCTAGTCCAGGATCATCCCCCTTTCCATTCATCCTCTTTCCCCCTCCTATTTAGAGTAACAGATGACAGGAGATTAATTCTGCAGAACGGTGAAGATATGCATGTTTCATGAGTAGTTCTGGCTGTGGCTGGTGTCGCAGAGCTCTGGTGGAAGTTCAGGGTGTTGGTGCAGGGAGAGATGGATGCTGCATGCCCATCCCCATCTCCTGCTCAGGCCTCTTCTCCCCGGGTGCTCACTGAATGCAGTCTACCCTTGGCCACAGGTCTCGTGTCTTTATCCTTAGTGCCTTGCGGGTGGCTTAAAGCTTACCCAGAGCCCTTTCTTAAACTGTTAGCTTTAAAGTCAGCCGGGTGGCCAGTCCTTGAAGAGATGCTTTTCTCCTAGCCCATGGCTGCAGCAGTGAGGTGCCAGGAAAACTTCTGTTGGGAAAACTAGCAGCAGTGGCTGGACAGCCAACGTCTCCCCACTGTCAGGCGCTGGCATTCCCTGGCACCAGCCTTGTCTGTGCGTGCAGGACTGGTGTGGTCTGGCCCTGTGCGGTGCTGGGAGTGCTGCCTACACGTCTCCCAGCAGCGTGGGCAGCGATGGTGCAGCAGACCTCACTCCCCTCAGCAACCAGGGCAGCGTGGTGAGGAGGGGCCCTCGACAGTGGGGCTCCTTGGTCTTGGAGTCCCTGCTGGAGCAAATGTCCATAGTCATGGGAGCTCTGCATCTCGCTGCCCTCCATTCTGGGGTACCTGCTCTACGAGGACCTGTGGGGCTGGGCTCTGCGGTGGGGCAGGGCAGGGTGGGAGTTACTGACCAAGGCTGCAGGGGTAGCACCGGGGGGGACACGGAGCCCCGCTCTCACACCAGCACTGACACCTTGGCTTTTTCCAGGCTCCTGGGGATGCTGCCGGCTGCCCTGCGCCTCCCTGCGTGAGCCAGCAGAGGATGGAAGCGACCGGCATCAGCAGGGCAAAGGACCTTTCACCAGGTGCTGGGATGTCATCCTCCTGAAGATGGGAGTTACAAATGGGCTTGTAAACTTCACCTGCGGCACAGCCACCTGCGCTGCCAGACCCCTGGTGCAGTAGCCCAGGGCCACCACAGGACAGGCAAGACGTTGGCCACAGCAGCTCATCCTGTTACCTTCTCTGTGAAACCGCACAAGGAAAAGCTTCCCTTCACTTCCCGTGAATGACGGTCGCGGGTGCCTGTGCCCCACACACGGCTGCGGAGCTCCTTGCCTGCTGGTGGGGTGGACAGCGTGACCCCACTCCCCAGCGAGACCGGTGGCAGTGCAGCACGGAACCGTGCAGCTGTGTCCCCGGGGACAAATGCCAGCTGCCAGACTCTTCTCTGGAGACCCAGGAGCAACCTGCGAGGCACCAGCGCTGACTGCTCCCGCGCTAGCAGCGGGCGGTCCAGGACGCCTGTTGTCACAGATGTGACTCCAGCCTGCTGGGACAGGAGTGCTCCAGCTGCAGGACACGGCATGCAGCAGGGATGGGGATGCTCTGCATTGACCGGTGAGCCCCACGCTGCTAGTGTGGACTTTCCTCCTCTTCCTCTTCCCTAAAGGATGCTAGTTGCCTGTCCAAAAGCTACTGCTCATGCAGCCTCCTAGAGTGCGATGGCGAAGGGTCTGCAGGGCGTCTCGTGGACCATGCTGCTGCTGCTCTGCGCCATCCAGGAGCTGGGGGCCTGGGCCATGCACACGGCAGTGGAGGGCCCTGGCCTAGGGCAGCCGGGGGACCCTGCGCTGCTGGCCGGCGGGCGAGTGAAGCGTGGCTGGGTCTGGAATCAATTCTTTGTGGTGGAGGAGTACACAGGCACGGAGCCGCTGTATGTGGGGAAGGTAAGGTAACCCTGTGTCTCCATGGGGGCTGTCCAAGCCAGTGGCAGAGCAGGGCACGCTGGCGGCATGGTTGAGGCTGGCAGGGGAGAGAGGGTCTGCATGAAGGTTGCTTATGGGGGTCTGGTTAGCTCTATGGACTGGGATGGCAGGAGCCCGGTCCCTGGCTTGGGGGTGGTGAGGTTAATGTGCTCCCAGAGACTCTAGGGCAGGAGCACACCAAAACTCACATCTGTGTTCTTCCAGTTGCGTGCTGGGTTCCTGTGGTGTTTGGGGTGGGTGCAAGAAGGGGCGCAGCTCTGGGTGTTGTGGGGGCAGTGGGGAAGGTTCAGCCCCATCTCTGTGGGTAGACCTGCTGGGCTGGAGCAGATGTGTGGACTCGGCTGGGCAGGCAGGACAAGCATCTGCTCTAGGCTGGTCCCTGCCATGTCTTAGCATGTAGTAGTGCTGCTACTAGCACGTAGGAGTGCTACTTGGCATGTAGAAGTACTGCTGTAGCACCAAGAGCCCTCCTGCCCCAGCAGTTGCTGCCGTAGGTGCAACCCTGCCTTTCTGAAGGTGGTCCATCCCTGGTCCTGTAGCCCGTTCAGCGTGGGGATAATGTGCTGGGTTTCGTTTCGTGTCCCCTGCCTGTGGCTCCCTCCTGGTCCTGGAAGGACTGTGCTCTGTTGGACCTGCAGGCTACAGCAGCTGTTTCCTAACTAATTATCTCTGCAGACTGGGGCTGGCAGGGGACATGTCCTACTCTAGTTGTGGCGCGGCAATCCTGCTCTTGTTTGTGGCCAGAGTGAGGTTGTTGGTGTGGGTGTGCGGGGCTCGGAGGGACCCTGAGGGCCAGCACTGGTGACGGAGCTCTCCTGGGGCATGCCAGGAGCTGTGCCCATCAGGTCGGTACTGCGGGCGCCCCTGGGTGTTGGCCGGGAGCTGCACTGCGTTACTGCTGCTCCCGGGGCCGGACCCTCGCTGGGCTTTGCACAGGCGGTGGCACCGATGAACTTGCAGGGAGAGGCACTGGGAGGTTTCAGGCTGGTAACCACCAGCGCACCCTGCTCTGCTGTGAGAAGGTGTGGTAGCGGTCACCGGAGCACACTGGTCTCCCCATGCTGGAAAAGCCCTGATCCCCCTCCAGCAGTCTCCCTTCTCTGCAAGGGGGTGGCTATGCATGTTGTCCCACCTCTTGCCATTGCTTGCACGCCCCGTGGAGAGGAGTGACAGCAAACCTGGAGCTGCTGGCAGATAACAGCGCCGTGCTGGGCAGGACTGGGTCTGTCCTTGGGAACTTGCTGCTTCTTCAGTGTGTGACCACCTGGGGTGTGGGGAGGCTGGACATGGACCTCTGCTCCCTCCACTCCTGGGGTCCTGAGGTTGAAGCAGCATTTTGCCTTGGGGTTGCTGGGCTTCGTCCTTTCCTGGGAGCTGTGGAGAAGCTGCCCTGTGGTTCCCATGCATCAGGAGGATGTGCTACTTGTGTATCGATGAAGGCGGTGCTAGCTGTTGGGACCAGTCAGAGGAGCGTGCTCAAGCCAGCTAGAGCTGCCCCTGAGGGGACATGGGCTCTCCCCAAGGGAGAATGCCCGAGAGCTCGTGCAGCAGGGCTGTCTGATGGCCTCAGCCGTCTGGTCATGAGTCTGGAGGCGGCTTGAAAATGGGCTTCTTGGCTGGGGGCCAGGTGGGATTTCAGTGGTGATTTGTGTCCATTTCAGCAGACACTCGAAAGGCGCACTCCTCTGCCACGGCGCTCAATGCAGTTACAGCTAATTCACAGCTCCCCCGGGATGCGACTCGAAGCATGAGGCCCTGTCAAACTCCAGAGGTAGCCTAGCAACCGCCTCATCTCCAAAACGAACCCAGGAACCTACAACTAACCCATTTTACAGCCCCTTTCCACATCGTTCACCGCATCACCCACCCCGCTCTGAATAAACAGCCAGCCTGCACGGAAAGCCATTCCCTGTGATTATTATTGCTCCCGAGGGCTGAAAGCAACCAGGGGCCGGGATTTTCCCTGTGGCTGGGAGAAGCTGGGGTGTCCGCCTGGGGCGGCCAGGGCTGGGGTGGCCCCCGGCTTCCCCGGGACAGTGTGCCAGAGCCCCCGGGCACAGCCTGTGGGTGCGGGAGCCTTCTTGCACGGGGCACCCGCAGCTCCATGCAGCGTAGCCCGGGCTTGACCTCCGTGGACGCCTCTTGCACACCTACATGTGCTTTTCGAAGGGCCGATACCATTTCCATAAAATCTGGGTTCTCTAGCTAATCCTTCTTCTGAACTGTAATTTCCCCTGAGGCTGCTGTCAGTTTGATGTGGATTTCTTTGGGTTTTTTTAAATAGAATTATGGGGTCAGCACTAGTTACAAACTTCTGCATGTGGACAGATCTATTTTAGATAGAGGAGAGGATTAAAGGGAAAAAAGCAGATTTAATTAAGTTGCTAATATTTAAAGAAAATTGATGAACTCGGGCTTTATGAGTTGGAGCAAACAGAGTGCGCCTTTATTACGGGCTAGTTTTTATTTGATTTGCTTTCTTTTCCAGCCCCAGAGTCATTTTTTATTTGTGTATCTTTGCTTTCTGTTTAATCGCTTTTAATAAGGAATGTGCACATTTAATTTTGATTTAATTATTAGTAAGTAATTAATGGCTTGGTAAAATTCCTGATTGTAGCCTTTTTAGGACAAGGAAACTATTTTCCTGTTTAACAAACAGATCAGCCATTTGTCCACCTTCCGAATGGCTGCTGGGGACGCTCTTGTCCTTGGCCGGAGGAGCTGAGCCGCCGGCGGGGGGTTCCCTCTGCTCCTGGGGTGCAGCGCTGAGCTGGAGGGAGCTCGGGGGAACGCACAGTGGCGGTCCTGGGGCCGGCACGCGTCTGCGCCGTGCCGGGGCTGCCCAACTTCGCTCGCCTGCCGTGCCCGGTGGCGGCGGGGGTCCCCAAGCCTGCGCGGGAGTGTGGCGGTCCCTGAGCCTGCACGCTGTAACGGGGAGGCTGGGCAGGAGAAAGCATCCCTGGGATGTGGTCCGGGCCTGTGGCATCTCCCCTCAGATGTCTGTAGTCTGTTATCCGGCCCTCCCCCATTAGTTGTTGTTTAGTCAAGCAGCACAGATTTAGCTCTTTTAATCTTCCCTTGTAAATCAATCACTACAGCCCCTTGAGCCCAGGCTCCATTTTTCTTCCTAGCGTTGTGTTTGCAGGGATGCTGGTGTCTGCTCCGAGCAGTCAGCGCTGAGCAAATATGTAAAGAGGAGGCGCTGAGAGCTCGGTGTGGTTCTGGGAAGAGGTGCTGGGTGGTTTATCTCTGGCCTAATTATTAATCATGAGCCCGGTGTTCAGCAGAAAATTGCAGGTTTCTGTTACCTGCGCTGTACAGACCAGGTGCACCTTTTTCTTTCTGAAAAGCTTGATATCTAGTGGAGCGGTAGTGAACGTGAGGGGAGATAATATTATGAAGTGGAGGGGGCCGCAAGCTCTCCTGCAGGCGGCGGGAAGGGCTGGGGCAGGACCACCAGGGCAGGATGCTCCTGCAGAGCGGGACAGACCATCCATCCCTGCAGGCACTTTCCGAGAGGCGCTGCCCCAGCAGGTCCGTGGTAGCCAAGCCACCGCAGTGGTCCCAGTGCACTGCTGGGCTCACAGCCCCGTTTGCTGGCTGAGCGAAGGTCTCCTTCCCAGGCAAGCCTTGGGAGGTGTTTCAACATGGGCAGTAATATGTGAATGTTGTGTAAAATGCATTGAATTGTCTAACGCGTGGGCCCCTCACTCATGAAATAAATATATAAACTGTATCTAACAAGACAAATATAATGAAGGCGTCATAAAAAAGAGGCAGCTCTGGTATAAATTCTTGCTGGTAGAGCTGTATGTCTGAAAGGTGGATTATAGAACTGCAGTTTGGAAGATTGAATGGCCCATAAACATTTTCATATTTCATTAGCCGATTAATGGACGGCTTTTTTCTTTTTTTTTTTGGGGGGGGGGCACGACTTTGCTGATTCTAAGCAGAAATTGTAGGAAGCAAATGAAAGCAGCTGATGAAACCTTTCCGGGGGCCTGTCCCGTTATGGATTGTCCCAATTAATGCCCATGCTGCTCTCTGTCAAGATGCATTCTGCCTGTCCAGTTACTGTTAATAGATTTCTCATAAGTGGCTGGATTGTAAAAACCTCATAACTCAGTTTAATGCCACCAATAAAATTATCTCTGGACGTCTGGCCTGGATTCCAGTCAGCTCCTGGTCCGTGGGGAGCTGCTGTTTACCCTTTCTTTTCCTAATTTCAAATGTTGTCTTAATTAGAAAATGAAGCTGGCATTGGCTACAAAAGCACCTTCCCCAGGGTCTGTTTTTCATCCTGAACACAGACCTAACCTGCCACGTTCTCCTGCAGGCTTTGCTCAGGTGCGGGCTCTGGGTGTGATGTTGTGAGGGGTTGACCCCCCCTACACCCCCCTACCTTGCCAGGCAAACCCAATAGAGATGTGCAGCGAGTGCGCGAGCTCTCAGGCGGGGAGACTCGGCAGCACCGACTGCCCAGAAGGCGGCGGGTGGCCATGGCTGGAGCAGAGCTGGGAGATGAGGATGGGCTTTGGGCAGCTGGCTGGGTAGATGGGGACAGAGGCTGGTGAGCTGCCTTCACTGCAGCTTGGGAGAGGTAATCCTACGCTGCCAGGGTCCTGGGTCCTTGCCCACAGGGAAGGCTCATTTTTTGGAGTGCTGGTGAGTTGTCCTTCCCTTTTCCATCATCTCCTAACCTCGTAGTGGTGGGGTTTGTCCCTTGGTTTGTGGTGTGGGTGGGTACTGTGGGATTTGTGATCTGCCGAGTGTATGGTGGCATAGGCAGGACTGAAGTTCCAGTTTACTGGGGCTTCCTGCATGCACAGGCGTCGTTTGGTGGTGCTCTGTGCTGCTCACCGGTCCAGCAGTAGCAGAGGGAGCAGACGGGCATCACGCAGGGACCGTGGGCACCTTGCACCAGGGGCTCCGCACCCATGGGGTCTCGGCTGTGGGGTCACGAGCATGGCCCCAGCCTGCTCCCACCCTCTCCCTCTTTCCCTGGCAGATCCACTCGGACTCAGATGAGGGGGACGGCTCCATCAAGTACACTATCTCCGGGGAGGGCGCAGGGACTATCTTCCTCATCGATGAGATCACAGGTGACATCCATGCCACCGAGCGCCTGGACCGGGAGCAGAAAACCTTCTACACCCTGCGGGCTCAGGCCCGTGACCGGCAGACGGACCAGCTGCTGGAACCTGAGTCAGAGTTCATCATCAAGGTGCAGGACATCAACGACAGCGAGCCACGCTTCCTGGAGGGGCCCTACATCGGCAGTGTGGCAGAGCTGTCCCCCATCGGTAGGTCTCCTGGGTGGGAGGAGGTGGGTTGGGAAGCCTGCGCCTCTCTCCTAACAAACCTTGAGCCCGCTGTACCCCGCAAAACCGCCTGCAAATCCCAGGGATTCCAGCTGAGACCAGAGCTAGGGAGCCAAAAGGGAAAAATAAATAAGGTGGCTTAAGGAAAACAAGTGAATAAATCCTCTGAGCTGATTGCCAGCCTGTGGCTGAGCGCTCAGTCTCAGCCCTAAGCTGTGCCCTGGAGACAGGTCGTGGCGGTGCCGGCTGCCCGCTGTGCGTTCACCCTTTTGCACAGCCTCCTCGCTCCCAAACGCTTCGGGGGGGGGACGGAGTGAGCCCTTGCATGCGGAGGGGCTCACAGCTGCCTGTGGTTCAGATTAGCCTGCGCGGGATTTCTCCCTCTCTGCCTGCCTGTGCCCCAGCCCCTCCTCAGGCCACCCTCGGCGTGCCGCTTTGCTGCTCTCCAGAGCCCCGTGGCTGCTCGGCCACCCCCTTGGGCACCCCCGTGCAGCGCTGCCGAGCCCTCTCACCTGGCTTCTGGCCTTCCTCCGAGGGGCCAGGCATTGTTGGCTGAGATTGGGGAATTCATGTCCCCCATGACAGGAGTGTGGCTTCCCTGTGTTAGCCTGCCCATCCCCTTCCCACCAGGCATCCCTTAAGTCCATTGGTGATCAGCCTCGCTGGGACGTGTGCCACGAGGCTGCATGAGTCCATCCCCCCAGGGATGGCGGAGGGGGACGGTGAGCTTTGTGCTCACGTGAGCATCGGGAGGGATACAGGGAGGTGATGCATGAGCTGCGGTATCGCTGCCCTCACCCCCTGTGCTGGCCCGATGGTGGGTTCCCGTGCTGCTGAGCGCAGCTTGAGTGCAGGGAGAGCGGCTGGCTTGCTGCACTGCCCAGAATGTCACACCATTCCCCATCTACGTCGAGCTATCTGTTATCCCCCATTGACCAGCCAGGGCGTGTAGCGGACTGCACGTGGCGGCGTGCGCTGCGGGCAGGGAACTATAAATCACTGTTCTCCAAGTGCTGCATCAAGGTAGAAGACAGCCTGCAAAAGACTGACTGACATCAAAGATAAGGCAGGTCCCCAGCACTGTCAGCAAGGGATGAGTCAGCAAGGGGGAGAGTGACGGTGCCGGGAAGGCAGCGAGCGCCAGGACGGAGAGCGTTGGCGGGTCCAGGGCTGGGGGAGCAGGGCTGAGCCCCACGGGGGGCTCGGCAGGTCAGGGGAACCGCCGGGTGCCACTGTGCTTGTGCAGGAAGGTCAGGCTGGAGAGGAACCCTGGAAGCGAGCGCAGGGGATGGTGCTCCGGTCTGCGCTGCCTCAGGAGAGAGCTCTGCCTCTCCGTGGTTAATGTGCAGCATATTGTGAGGGTGGTGCATGGCCTCCAGCAGGTACAGATGTGCAGGAATTGCTCACACCAGAGGAGCTGCTGCTGCCTGGATTTCTGTTGACGGGTGGAGAACAAGCTCTCCTGAGGCATCCCAAGCCCTCCTTCCTCATCCATTTACCTGCACAAATCCTTTCCCGACTCAGAGAGTGACCCCTTGAACTACAGCCATGTGGTCCTGGAGAAATGAAAGGCAGCGTGTGGGCAGCAAAGCAGGAGGCATCCTGTTCCCAAAGGGAACAAAGAAATTAAATTAATCTATTTTGCTCGAACAACATTTAAAAAGGAAGGAATTCTCAACTCTGAGTATTAGACAAGGATCCCAGTTCTTTGAAAAATCACTAACAATTATGGAGCTGCCTGATCAGACTGATGTGAACAAGACATATCAAAGGAGACAGTTTCTATGCGAAATTGGAGATCAGAGGGAGAAAGAAACACGGTTTCACAACATGAAAGGAGGCAATTCCTGCAAATTAAAATACTCAGAAGTTAAAAGTAAAGAGGAGTGCTGTGAACGGCGTGGGCTGTGCTTCCAAGCTGCATGCGCAGAGAAGGGGAGCTGGAGCCAAGAGCCTGTTCTGCTTACCAGGCTGATGTTTGTCCTCCTGTGACAACCTTGGAGCTTTCTGTAGCCTGGCCGTGCCAGGGAGCATCAGGGCTCCTCTGTGGCAGCCCAGCCCTGGAGATGGCCCAGCTACCAGGACAGGGAGAGCTTCACACAGCAGCTTCAAGTGGTGCACGGTCCCCTGCAGTATGAATGCAGAGCTGGAGGGTCCCCACATGCTGCTGCTGCAAGTCTCCAGGTCCCTCCTGGTTCTCCCTCAGCTTAGCAGTGCTTTGGCCAGGAACAGGTAGTGCAAAGGACAGGATGGACACATCCTGTGAAAGCATAAACAAGCAAGCCTGAGAAGTAGCTTTCTCCTCAACCCTTTGGGGTTCAGCAGCTGCCCTGCTCCTCCACTGTGGCCCTGGTGTGGACACAGAGGGAGGTGGGGCTGGTCACGGACCTGGTATGTGAAGTTCAGGTCCAGCCGCTGTAGGAAGGGCTGAGGATGCAGGACATGGGATGCTGCCAGGGCCAGGGAGGTAAAGTTCAGGACTTTCTTATGGGGAATACTCTGCCAGGCCCTGTTTGTGCAGGAACACTCCTTTTGTGCCCTCAAGGCCTGGTGCAGCTGTGATCATGGTTTGTTTTTGTGGTTGGTATTGGTAGTGATGTCTCTGAGCTGGACAGATAACCTCCCCTAGACCTGAGGGGTATTTTAATAAGAGTGAATGAGGAGCACGCCTTGCTGCCTTCCTGAATGTGGATGTAGGTGATCCTCTGTCCTGGCCAAGCTGGGGTAGGAAGGCTGGGCAGCCTGGGGAGAGCTTGCGTTGGCTATTGATACATCAAGATCAAAGTCAAAGCCTGGGGACTTCTGGGGAACGTGCCTGGTCTCAGCTCCATTTGGACGCAGATGTTTTTCCAGGATCACCAATGTTTCTGGTTCAGCTGTGCTCTCTGCTGGGGAAGGGGCTGGGATGGGGCCACCCCTGGGGGCAGGGATGCTCTCCAGCTTGGAGCTTGTTTGTAGGGAGCTGTTCGTTCCCTGTCTCCGCTGCTCTGACAGCCTTTGCTCCGTGGCCCAGCCTGAAAAGTGAAAGGTGACCCCCTTCTTCCTCCTCTCACGCGCCTGCCTTCCCGGACCTTGTTGGGGTTTGTGCTTGGGGCTGCCCAAGTGGGTGGTTTTTCCTCTCGTTCGTGGCAGCTCTCAGCCACAGCTCCCCGATCCCTGCCAAAAGCGCAGTCCCAGCTCCCAGAGGTGCGTACCTTCCTGGGGCGTAACGAGGAATAAAACAAATACGGTCAGATCCGCTCTCTGACAGCAGGAGCAGATCAAAGGACATTATTTGCATAATGAAGGAGTACTAATTGGGAGGGAAAGTCATTTGATTTCCTACTGTCTAAGAGGGAATAACAAATGAGAGAACTGCACAAACTCTCACAGAGTAGCTGGGAGTGCGTTGCAACACACCTGCCCTTTGCTCTGCGCTGGGGCCGGGGCAGCACGTGTTGGTAGTGACAGCATACGTGCTGCTTGAGACAGTGACACTAAGGGTGGAATAAAGGCTTCTCTGTTCCAGGATCTTGTCCTGACAGTGGCCAAAGTGAATGCTTATGGAGGAGGAGGAACAGCCCACACAGCATGTGTGATGCTCCTCTTAATACTCTCCCAGCCAGCAGCCAGTTTCGGGTTGTGGATTTCTGCAGCTGTAGGTGGTTCCCGTGGGTTTAGTCAACTGTCTTCCATGAACTCATCCAGACTCTCTGTAAACCTCTGCAAAGGGAAAGGAAAAGAGGCTGCTGTTGTTATCTGATGGGTCAAAAATAGCAGATACAAGATGGCCAGGAAGGTAAGGCCGGAGTCTGGGATTTGTAAGGGGCAGCGGTGGTGTTTGGAGCTAACCCCAGCCCACGGAGCCAGGCTGAGCGTGTGCGCTGCCCCTGGAGAAGTCAGTATTTTCTACACCCAGAGCACAGACCTGAGGCTGGCACTGTGCTCCTGCGCTTGGAGGAAGCACATCCGAACTGGAAGGTGACCCAACAGTTTTACCTGGGCTCCCTTGGCGTGGCAGGACCAGCTGCAAGAGCAGGCTTCAAATGGCTTGTCTCCAGAAACCTCATCTGCTCTGGGGCTGCTGGGGCATCAGGAGAAGTGGCGCAGCTGCTGAGGACCGTTTTGCAGGCAGCAGGGCACAGAGCCATCACACGCGGCTGTCGGGGAGGCAGGTCTGACCTGGTGCTGCGTGAGGCTGGCAAGGGAAGGCAGCTGGAGCCGCAGTGGTGCAGAGGGCTCTCCCTGCTCAGCCCCCAGCGCGAGCTGGCTGGGGACCGCTCTGTCTGCAGGATGGAGCCCGAGCTGCAAACCCTATTGCAGCCCCACCGCTGTCTCATCACCTCGAGAAGAAGCGGTGGGCTAAGAGCGTGTGGGATGCTCTGTGCTGGCACTTGAGGCTCAGCCTCTGCCTGCGTACCCCAGTGCAGATCACCCCAAAATGCCTGAGCTGAGCAGAGTCTAGTACCAAAGGAAGAGACCTGGAGCTGCGGAAGAAGGTAGGATGGGACCCGGCCAACTGCCTGGGAACTGCAGGAGCTTCACCTTGTAACCGGAGATGCTAAAATTAGCTGTGTTTTGGGCTCCCTTCCTGAGCTCCCTGGGGTCTGCTTAACAGCTGTCTGCTGCACACAGGCATGAGCCCAAATCCAGCACACGCTGCCTCCTGCAAGAGAGAGCGGGTGTTGCAGCCCAGAGCTCGCTCCTGGGCTGTTTGGGGAGCAGGCAGAGCCTGGAGTGAGGGACATGCGAAGAAATGCGCATCCTTTCATCAGAACATCGCTCCTCCCTTGCTGCATTTTGCTCTCCTTATTTCTCTGTGTAGCACCACGTCCAGATTAGAGGCGATTTGGCTGTACAGAGAGAAACTTGGGGTCAAGCCCTGACTCTAGCACAAAGCTGGCTGAATGCAGAAGTGATTATTGTGAAGAGAAATTGTTTAATCTCCACGCTGGAAGCAGAGAAAAATACTTTATTTAACATGCAGCCAGAACACTTGCAGGCAGTCTGATTGTTGCTTTGGGTTTTTTTTCCCCTGATAAGAAAGTGCTCAAAACACTTGTGTGCATCTGGCAGCTGCTGGGGCAGCGAGTAGCTGGGAGCTGGGGCTTGCCCTGCCTGTTGGTCCTCAGTGGGACTACACCTTCGCCTTCAGCACTGCACTCTTGGTCATGGTGCAAGCTCTGAGCCCTCTGCCCTGCACATCTGAGCACTCGCTACACCCTCTCCGCATCCACTCCGCATGTGCTGAGCCCTTCCGGGAACCTGCACATCTTTAACTTAATGCTCTGTCTCCGAGACACCACGTTTACCTGCTTGGTGCCAGGGGCTGGGGCGCTTTGTGCAATGGGTTTCTCTGGCCAGACACCCCAAAGGATGTTTCCAGAGTTGTGTGTTCGAGCAGTTCCACCACAGCCAGGTTGGCTCCCTGGGGCTTGTCCTGCGGGATGCGAGGGCTCTGCAGCGAATCTCCTCTGGGTCGGATTTGGCTTTCTACCAAGTAAGGATGTTCCTCAGATTGCAAGAATGTCAATTCTGCTCCAGTAATTTTTAAGCTCCTCGGGTTTATTTACTTCCCCGCTGTCCTGCCTGCCTGCTTCTGGGGTGCATCAGCCGCTGCGTGTGTTGGGGGCGAGACAAAAGCTGTAAATTGCATCGTTTATAAAAAAAAAAAATCTCAGCTGCCCCCACCACCCCCACAGCAACCAGGTCCCTGCGGTGGGAGTGCTGCACTCTGGCATCAGTCCAGGGGCTGTGCCTTTGCATGACAAAGCACTCCTCTCGGGGTCCTTTGTATTCTGCAGGGCTGAAATGACCATGTGCTGCCCTGGAGCTAACCCCACCTGCCCAGAAAGGTGCTCTAAGCCACTGGTGGAGGGGTGTCCTCTGGGCTGAGCCTGAGACGGAGGTGCAGGCTGCAGCCCCAGAGCTGGGCTGGAGGCTCCTACCTGCAGCGGGGACGGGGTGACGGCTGTCGTGAGGAGGGGCAGGCAGATTTAGCAAGCGTTGGCTTTCCCTGCTGTTTGCCTCTCCGCGGGCCAGGAGCTGGCTGTACTTCTGTCCCCGGCGAAGGGATGGGTCCCCTCGGCTTGCTTGTGGATTCAGTGCAGGGCCTCTTTACTCTTGGATGTGTTTGGAGTTTGCCCGTCGACATTTATTTTAGCTAAACGTGTTTGGAGTGAGTGGCATAGCAAGTGGTCTGCAGCCATCAGCCTTCTGTGTGCCAGCGGATGGCACCTCGCCGGGTCGCTGAAACCCCAGAGGCTCTGGGTGCCGCGGGGAAGGTGGGGATGGATGCTGGGACAGGTCCGCGTTAGTATTTCAAAGGTGCTGCACAGAGCCCAGGACCTGCGGAGCCGTGTCCGAGCAAGCCAAGGCAGGTGGGGCTGAGGCGCTGTTTGCCAGCCCGGCCTCGAGGGCCGCCCCGCGTGGCACAGGGCGCTGCGGCGGCAGCTGAGCGGGGCTGATCTCTGCGCTCACGGCCGCAGCGGGGAAAGGGCCCTGAGGAGACAGCGCTCCTTGATCCCCGGGGGGCATCACCAGGCGCCTTTGGGTGCTGGCAGCCCCTCGCTGCGCTGCTGACCCCGGCTGGGCGCAGCGGGGATGGGATCCGTCTCCCTGCGCTGCAGGAGCCACGGGCTGGCTGGTGTCCCCGGCAGGTCTCCAGGACGGCTCAGGGTGTGGAACGGGGACAGCCCCGGCAGGGCCCCTGGCGCTGGGGGATGGCTGGCAGCCAGGGTCTGTGTCCCCTCCTGCAGCCCTGGCACGAGCTGTGGGGGAGGATTGCTCTGGAAGGTCAGGGTCTTGGCCCCACTTGGGGGGGAAACAGAGTTTGTTTGATCTGCTGTGCCAGAACACACCTCTGCAGCAGGAAAGTAAGAGATGGACTCTGACTCATTAATTTTTATGTAAAATTGTTGGTTTCCTCCGGTTCTGTGGGCTGAGGTGGCGTGGGGAGGAACGGGGTCTTTATCTCCTTTTACACGTCTAATTATCTCTCTGGATATTAGTTGAGGATTCCTGGTTATGGGAGCTGGGTTATACAGTACATGATGGATGTTTAGAGTTTATTTATCGTGTCTTTTATGGCTAAGGCACATGCCAGAAAACTAAATAAAAGTCGTACATGCTGTACTCGCTGTGGGCAGTGCTATGTTTGGCGAGCAGGGACTAATATCACGGAATCACAGAATCATAGAATTGTTAAGGTTGGAAGGGACCTTTAAGATCATCAAGTCCAACCATTAACCTAACCTGACAAAACCACTTCTAAACCATATCCCCAAGTACCCTTTTTTTAAACACCTCCAGGGATGGCGAATCCACCACCTCCCTGGGCAGCCTATTCCAACGTTGGATAACCCTTTCAGTGAAGAAATTTTTCCTAATATCCAACCTAAACCTCGCCTGGCTTAACTTGAACCCATTTCCTCTCGTCCTGTCACTTGTCACTAGGGAGAAGAGGTCAGCCCCCATCTCTCTACAACTCCTTTGAGGTAGGGGTGGGAGCCAGTGTTCCCCGGCTTGTCTCCACAGGAAGGAGGGGATCAGGTTAAACTGGAATTCAAGATGTTTGTTCTTCAGATTGAAGGAGAGGGGGAGTTAAGGGTGGAAAAGGGATAAGTGGAGACTAAGAGAGGATGCTGGAAAGTTGGACTCCTAGATTCTGGATATCCTATAGGTGACCTTGAGCAGGCTGCATTGCATCTTCACAGATTAAAAGTCAAGGCACAAAGTGGGGTTCATGTTCCCTACCTGCCTCTTGTTGCTCATCTGTTAATGAGATGATGTGAGAGCAGGTGGGGAAGGGCAGAGCCTTCATCACCTTCAGGGTTGTTGGCACCAGCGTGATCCTGCCGCCTCTGAGCGGAAGGTGCCTTGCTGCAACGCTCCTCATGCTGCTGGGGTTCCCCTTGCACTAGAGTGGAAAGCACTGGTCCCAAACACGGGGCTCACGCCTGGGACCCAACAGCCTGGATCTGCCGCCCCGCAGCCCTGTTGCTCCAGCGCTTGGAAGTTCCCAGGAGCCTCCTGTGCTGGTACGGGAAAACCGAGAGCAGCAGCCCGCCTGGCTTGTCCGGAGCGTGGCTTAAAATGGAGAAACAGAACCCAGCTCAGGGTGGGCATGGATTCTGCCTTCCCGTTGGACTCTGGCACTGACGCGGTTTTGCAGTGTTCAGGTAGATACTGGAACAGAGGGAGGGTAGCTCTTTGTCTGATAGGGATGGATTAGTAAGTGAACTGTGCGACTGAGTGAACTCATCTGGGGAGAAGCAGCATGAGATGCAGAGCCTGATGCAAACTTTTAGTGGCTCACCCCCCTCTTTAATGAACACTGGGCTGGCACCGGTGGGGCGACAGCACTGAGATGGCTGGGATAGAGGGTTGTGGCATAGTCCTTGGGGGCACTTGCTCTGTCTGCATGTGTGCAGTCATGACGCAGGTTATACTGTATAACGGGCAAGTGCATGCAAATAACTGATAGGCTTGTCTGCACATGGGTGAGTTTTGGATTTCCTAACCCTTTGCCTCTGAAGTGCCTTGGGCTTGTGTACGTTTGGGTTTTGGATCTCCTAACCCTTTGCCTCTGAGGTGCCTAGGCAAGAGCAAGTGGTTCTTGCAGTGAGGGTGATCTGCCTTGGCTCATACCTGGTGAAAGAGTTGTGTGATGGCAGGCGGGGGAAGGAGGACGAGGAGGAGGCAGGACAGACCCTTTCAAGGAAATGCAGCAATAGCATTTCTTAAACAGTTGTTTGCAAGGCAGGGAGCTAGTGTTGCTGTGGTGTAATCTGGACGTGCCTGGCAGGGATGCACCGTAACTTCACTGGAGACAGCAAAGCATAAATAAGTCGACTCGAGGTAGCTTGTTCCTGAAGATCAATGAGGGGGAGTCTCATGTTATCAGCGGAGCTGCAGCTCAGAGAAGATGGCCAGGAAGAAGGAAAAGCAACCATGGTAACTGCTCATTTTCTTCAGTGAACACCTTTTCCAGGAGATCAGCATGAACTAGGAGGGAGCGTGTGCATCCCAGCTGCTGGCAGCAGCATTGCTATCTCTGCTGTCTTGTCTCCTCCCCAGTCCAGGCTGGGCTGGTGAAGAAGCGCTCTGGCTGCCTGGCTTGCCTGCTTGCTGTGGGCTTGTGGTTTCCTGACAAGGGAAGAGGAAGGCACCAGGGACTGGAGGTCCTCGTTCTCCATCTGGATGGTTCCAGCTTCATTTCTGCCCACTGTGACATGGGTACAGAGGCTGTGCCTGACTTTGTGCATACTGCTGGTGTTTGGGAATGTAACGGGTCTAGACTCAGATGCTGACAACTAGTAGTAAGCCTGGCTCTGGGTTATTCATGACATGGGTCTAGCCAAGACCAGCCCGTGAGATTCTTTGCAGCATATGGATGGATGCACTGCAGAACAGAAGCATTTCTGGACCAGAGTGCGGTACCTCTGGTCCTCAGCTGGTGGCACAGCAGCCCTAAGAGGTGCATGAGGCAGAGCAGAGCTGCTGGATGCAGCAGTGTGAGCTGTGAAATGTTCTCTCCTGGCCCCTTCAGTCTGGGCTGGTCTTGTGCCCTGGAGTCACCTCTGATGCAAAACCTACCTTCTGTCTGAAATCATTGCTGGGGGATCTTGTCCGTTAGAAATTTCCTGCTTTCTCTGCCATCCTTGTCAGCTCTTGACCCTGGCAGTATCATGCAGCAGGGAGTTTCCCAGTTGGTTTGATCTTTCCCATGAGCAGATCAGGGCTGTTCTCCCTGTCCTGCACTTCATCCCACCAAAGAGGTGACTGGTACCAGTGCTTGACCTCCAGGGCAGGGATGCTCTGACTCTGGTGCTAGAGGTGGAGCTGGGTAGCCTGTCACACCATCTCCTTTCTCAGGGTAGATGGTCTCCTGCACCAGGGTAGGTGGTCACACCATCTCCTTTCTCAGAGGTGTCTGTAGGTAGGATTAGGCTTCCCCTCCTTCCTCCCTTCTGTTGTCTCTGTAGATCTCAGCCCCTTTGCTCCCAGGGCCATTCTCATGTCCAGGGTCCTGCTTTTGTCAAACTGAACATGATGTCAAATTAAAGCCATCACAGGGACAGTTGGAGTGAAGCACCCAGTTTAATGAGGCAGCGTTGAAAATCAATAACTTAATTGCAGACATTTGATGGACTTTTATCCAATTTATAGTCCTCCTGCCCTGCTACGTGTAGAGCATGAGGACGTGGTGCTGTGTCTGGCTCTGGGCAAGCAAAAAGCACTTCCTCTCCCATGGCTGTCGTCCCTTTGCAGCTCTGTCTGCTGCAGAGATGTGCTGCTGCAGTGCGTGGATCAGGTCCTGGCTGGGAGGTCCCTCTACGGGCAGGAGGTGACTGTTACTCAGTGGTGGCAGGAAAGGGGCAGCTGTGGTGATAACATCTCGTCCCCAGCTCCTTCCCAGATGGTCCAGCAAAACTTTTCTGGGAGAAAAGCTCCCAGCTGTTCAGACCAGTGATCTCCTGGAGAGCAGGTCCTGCCTAGACAGCAGCGCCGAGGTGGCCCAGGGTCCGGTCCCTCCTGCTGCTCTGCAGGACAAAAGGGACGTTTGCAGCAGGGTCTGGAGTCCCGGATCTCAGGCCTTTGCGGGGAGGCAACGCTGCATTTGCACCCAGCTGTTCTTGTTTCCATCAGCACGTGTGAGTGATCAGCGTTGGCCCCTGCTCTCCCGTTCTGCCAGCCCCTGGCCCTGAGGTTTGTGTTGCTCTTCTCACCTCCTCCCTGACTTTTTGTTTTCCTCATGTCCCTGCTGCAGGCACCTCTGTGATGCAGGTGATGGCATCCGACGCTGACGACCCCACGTACGGGAGCAGTGCCCGGATAGTCTACAGTGTGCTGGAGGGTGAGCAGCACTTTACCGTGGACAGTAAAACAGGTGAGCAGCACCCAACTGGGCTGGGACCGTCTGTGTGGGGCGTCAGGAGACCAGACCGCGGCCACGCATCCTGCATCTGTTCGGTGCACGGCTGCGTGCCAGCAGGTCTGCACCTCCGCGCTGGCTGTTGGTGCTGTGGTACCCGTGCCGTGGGCATTACTGGGTGTTGGAGAGGAAGCTCGACAGCCCCGCGGGCTGCTGCCCGGCTCCCTGCAGTGCCTGCAGCAGGCAGCGCTGTGGAGCGAGACCTGCGGCTGCCAGCCCAGAGTGCCCAGAGCTCCCCTGTGCTCTATGCCCAGAGCACGAGTGCACCCGCAGGCACATAAAATCTCAGTGTGAAAGGTTTAAGTACTACCAGAGGGGCCTTACCAAAGGCTGCATTGTTATCACCAGGGCTTTGATTAAAGGTAACACTTTAAATTAAGGATCGGTTTATAAATGTTCTATTAATATTTAATGAAAGAACAGTAGAAGCTGCTCCATTCCTTAATAACTTATAATAGAGCCTGTTGTAAAATGCCTCTGTAATAAATCCCTGGCAGATGATGCTCTGACATACTGGTTAGAGTAGACCATAACCAGGAGATGTTGGGGTATATATTCTCCTTGCCTCCCAGGAGTGTGACTCTCATTACCCTTAATGGGAGCCTTGCAAGCTTTCTAAGGAGGGAAGACACTCAAATGCTAATAAGAGGTATTTAAGGCACAAAGCATGCAGTAAAGTACCCAAGGCGTAATGAAAAATTGTCAAAGGACGAGCAGGCTGGGTAGTGGCAGCTCTTGTTGGAAAGCTGGACAGCAAAGTCCCCCCCCCACCCTATTGCTGGACCGCAGTGACACAGGCTGACATCAGCCCCTGGGCTGAAGTGCCAAGTCTCTGTCAGGCTCATTTTCTAAGGCTGTTTTTATGTAAGTCAGAGTGAAATTTGTTCAGAGGCTCTGGTGTAAAGACAGTGTAAGGAAGGCATGTGTGCCTGAACCTCTGCATCTGCGTGAAACCATGCACCTCCTGAGAACCAGTCTGGTGCGCATGGGCAAACCAGTCACAGCCCTGACACTGCCACCAGCCCTGGCGGAAAGCTCAAATTTGGTAACTCCTAAGCACACCCGGCAGCGGAGTACGCGGTGGGTATGCAGTGGAAAATGCCATTGTCTGGAGAGAGGCTGGTGGGGTGGGTGCGCAAGAAGCAGCTTGGGGCTGTACCTGCTCCTGGCCCAGGAGCTGCTGCCCCCGGGCTTTCTTCTCTCCCAGATTTGTTTTGTTTTACTTTGCGGGCAGCAAGGGAGGAAGATGGATGAACAATGGGCTAAACACTGAAAATTCCAGTGCAGGTGAGATCCTGTTAATCTGAGTCAGCTTTGTGCGAGTGGAAGCCTGGCTGCTAGAATGAAGAGGGACCACTGGGAGCAAAATGCACAAGCCAGGACGTGCAGAGGCTCAGCTTCCTGCAACAACATTAATGCTCTGTATTAAGGCATAAACTAAAATGTGCCCTGTGGGACTGCGGTGAGAATTAATGTCACTCTGGGAATCCAAGCTTCTTGATTCCTTGACTTTTTGTGTCTTAATTCTCAAGCTGGTTGTTTCGTACAGTGGGGGGGGGTTGATTTACTGTTCTACTTCCTTGTGATTCATAAAAGCAAAACTGCTGATAGTCTGCAGAAGAGCCCTCGGCCCCTCTTGAGCATGTCTGTTTCCAGAGTATCTGGCTGCTAAGGCAGGTGCTGGGGCTGATTTTTTGGTGATGTCTGAGCCGCGAATAGCCTTTCGTAGCTGCCTCGCCTGGGCTCCAGGAATGGGGTGTGCAGCTCTGCCCGTTGGCCGCTTAAGATGCGGTCGCAGTCTGTCCTGCGCTGCCTGTGGCCTCGTGCCTGGCGTGAGCTGCGTGCCCCGCTGTCAGCACTAGCCTGCCTCGAGGCGCTGCTGGGGGCAGCAGGTACGGGACTGGCAGCGCCGAGGGGGGATGTCCTGTCTCTTCGGTACTTGGCCAGGAAGCCGGCACGTCCACCCAAGACCCCATCCCGCTCCCACTCTGCACTTGAATAGGTTTTTAGTGCTCCACATGGGAATGCTGCTCTGACTGCCCTGGGTGGCCCGGCTTCTGCCCTGAGCTTAAGATTTAATTAGCCATAGCAGCAGCATAACTCTCGGAGCCACCATTGTTATTAATGGCCATAAAAAGAACCATAAAAACCTGGCATGTTACATTTCTTATAATATATGGTAATGAAGAACAATTTGTTTTCCCTTTTTGGTTTTGACCTCCTCCTTCACCTTTTCTTGCAGGTCCATACACGCACGTGCTCCCTTGCACACCACCTAAGCCCATGACTCCTTCCAGCGCGGGTTCTCTCTTCCTTCCTTGCCTTTACAACCAGCTCCTTTCTCACTGCCCTTCATGGCATAGGTGTTGCGTGCACACGTGTGGTTTGCACACTTGAGTACAGGATATGGGACCGTGTGTAGGCTGCCTAGTTTGTCTCCTGTTCTTGGACGTTACTAGCAGTAGTATTCAGCTGGGATTTCGGATTCGATGGACCTTTCAAAGGCAGACCCAAACCGTCTGGACGCCATGCTATGCCAAGTCCTACCACTCAATAAGCCCTGGATTCCTGTAGCGTCTCACATGTCTTTTTGGAGGGGAACGTGCAACTAAATGGCCCCACTGGAATAGTGGGAGCTGCAGCATGGTGTTTGCTGGTGTCCACAAAGCTGTGGAGAATGATTCCGGTTTCAGCAGTGTTGACTTATAGTGGAAAAAAAAAAGAACAGCTGATGCATATGAGCTTTTCTTTTTTTCATATACACCACCCACTACCTCTCGTGCTTTAAGAACTAAGTTTCAGATGCTGAAACCGTCTGTTGGTTTGTGTTGTGTCCCTCAAATCAGGTCCCAGAACTCGCCCTGCGCGTGTTGAAGGTCTGGGCTGGCTTTCTTGGTGTATGAGTGGGGAACGCTGTATGCACAAACTTCGGAGGCATGATTTTCTGCGCCAGCTATGATAATATCCCCCAGGCTCCTTGCAAGAGCCCACAGGCAATAGTCATGTTTAGGCTTTGTGCTGCCTTCCTCGTTCATTCTCTTTGCAGACAGGGTGCAGCTGATCTTTGCCTGCTCTTTGTAAGAGATGAGCTGCATCGCACGGCTTCGTGGCTGCCCCGTTCCTGCTGCGGGAGGCTGTGCTTTTACGGTAGTCAGCACGAATGTCTGCTTGGCTGCTTCTGTCGGGGAAACGGCCGCTTCTGCCGTTGGGGTGAGCGCGCTTCAGCCTGACTGCATAGCCCCCCCTCACCCTGCGGCAGGCTGCGGGGCAGGCTGGCGACTGCGGGGGCCACGAGCCCCAGCTTTGCCCAGCAGCACACGGGTCGGGAGGTTTAGTGCTAGTTCCTATTCTAGCTCCAGGAAGCCCGTCCTCACCAAGATTCTTCTAACTTACGCTTTTCAGATGCTGAGATGACCACAGAGGGTGCGTGACTCCCAGTGCGTTTACGTGAGAGGAGAATTCAGTATGCATTTAAATTCGCAGGCCAAATATTCGTGCCGCTTTATATCATCCTGCACTCTCTGTACCTCCGCAGATTATTCACCTTTATGGGGCAAAGCTTTTCTTCGGCAGGCAGCCGTGCCTGCCTGCTCCTGTCTGTTCTCGTGTTCTTTGCAATGCCCTTTCTTATCTCTGGCCAGCATGGCTGGAGACTTGCTGCTGCCCCAATCCCTGCCCACAGCCTTAGGAGGAAACCTGAAAATACTCCACACCCAGAAGGGGAGCATAACCTGGTGCCCTCGGCTCCGGCAGTCTTGTTCATGCCTTTGCAGGGATATTGACTGCTACAGAACAATCACAGCAGGTAACGTCGTAGGACTCATGATATTTGGTGCTTTCCTAAAAGCCCAGCTGGTCAGTTCGGGAGTGTGCATGGGAATCTTGCTTTTTACTGAAAGGAAGAGGTGGTTCTTAAAATCCGTCATTCTGCTGTGTGCAGGGAAAAGGCAGAAGGGCTCGGAAGGCTAATTGAAATGCAGTCTGGCATTTATGATTACTTACAACTGCTCCTGACTTTCCTGATTTGGAGACTTAGCTGGTGAGGGCTTAGGTGGTACTTGCGCCAGGGAGAGCAGGACAAGAAATAATGGCCTGCTGGGATGAAGTCGATGATTACTTGTGTCCGGTCATTAGTTGTTTCACCCTTACCTGTCAGCCTTGCCCTGTTTGGAGGCCGACCACAGCACTAGTCTCGGGTTAGCAGGGGTAGACTGGGAGAGGAGTTGTTTCTGGGAACGTGCTGAACTGGGCTGATGAACTGTTGGATTTGCGTGATGCGGTGGTGGGAGGCAGCACGCGTTTCTCTGCTGCTCTTGCCAGTTTGTTAAAAATGCTCCTCAGTGCCTGGAAACACAGATACCGGTACGTGTGTGGTTTTGTGTGCACGCGGGTTTATGCAGGTCTCTGCCCCATCCCAGAAGCTTATTCACCAGAGCTGTGCGCAGGTACAAGGGACTCCGAGCATGGGTGATAAAAGTCTGCAGAGAAGCCACGCTTATTTAAGGTGATTGTTCTTATTAGCAAGATTGAATGTCAACAGTCCTTTTCAGAGACCGGTGCGGGAACTTTGGTTGGTTTGGGACCAAATTCCATGTTTGGTCATCTTGAGGAAATTAGAGTGTATCTACTAATATGCAGTGGGCATTAATATTAAATGCTGAGGGATTTAGCTGCTAAAAGAAGGGACAAAGGAAGGGTAAGCGCGCTGGCCCATCTGTCGGAGCTCACTGCAGGTGCCCCCCTCCAGGGCACTGCTGCCTCTGCGCTGGCATGGGCAAGGCTGATTCCAGCCAGGAACAAGGCCCTGCGAGGTGCTCCTCTCTGAGCCATGGCAGTAGCTCTGTCTCTGTGGGTGCTGCCCTGGAAGCTATGGAGCACACCGGTTTGAAAAGGACTTGGCCACCCGCTGTGAAAGGTACCACATTAGAAATCCGCAGGCTGCAGCATCCCTCGGCCACAATAGTTGTGTGACTCTGCACCTTTCCAGTTAACTTTAGCTTGGTTATGCTGATGCAACCATGATGTTTCCATTTCTAGATCTCAGCTCTGTACCTCATTTGCTGAAGAGCCGTGAACCTCCTGCACCCCATGCCTAGTACCTTGCTCAGACTGCCTGTAGTTTCTGCCTCCCAAATTGTCCTGCGCTGAAGGACAGGAAGGGGGCTGTGCATGTAGGACAGATGAAGTGTTGGTTCTTGGGGCTAAGACCACATCTGCAGTGGGCTGACCTCCTCCAGGATGTACGCTTCAAGCAGCACTTGTGTCTTGGCAGATATATTGGTATTTCTGTGACCCTGCAGGCAGGCGTGGGCACAGGTGAGGAATCTGCAGCCTAGTTGGCAGATGCCTTGCCACCCCTGGGCTGAGGCAGGGATACGTTTGCTTTAACTGACCAAGCTGCTGAGAGGAGTGAATCTCTTTGATCCGGCTAAATAGGAGGGGATAGAGAAGACAGATCCAGACTCTTCTCAGGCATGCACAGTAAAGAGACACAAATGGCAGGAAGAGAAAACTTGTCACCATGAAGGTGGCATTTCCATCCTTGGAGATACTCAAAATCTGACTGGACGTTGCCATGGGTAATCTCATCTGCCTTTGACGACCACCTGTTTTGAGCTGTAGTTGGACCAGGGACCTCGTGATAATACGTCCACACCATGACTTTCTGGCTTTGCACTTTGTGGCAGGGAACATTGTTGCTCCTGACTGCCCTCAGCTGGAAGGTGCCTTGTCCAGAGGGTCTCTGAGGATGTGGACATCGGAGCTAGAAGTATCTAAGAGCAGAGCAAAGCCCACAGTGATGGGATTCCTGGAAGGCAGTTACCTGCTGAGTGCTTTGTCCTGCTTTGTTTTTATCACCCAAAGAGTGTCTGCTGTTTGAGCAGATTTGGTGGTATTTATGTGATGCTGTAAGTGTCCCCTTGCCTGGTAATTATACTGATTAGTCTGGATCATGCTGGAAAGCCACATGTGCCTTGTACCAGAGGGTATGCCACCATGCGTCTGTATTATTCAACTATAACAGATGCTGACAAGAACTAGGGAGATGAGTCTGAGCTGGAGGTTGTTCTTTGGGAAGGACAAAGTTTGGCAGTTTTTCTGGCTGGAAAGGAGGTGAATTTGGGGAGATGATAGTGAGTTTTCCATGCTTTACATACAGCAGCGGAGGTCTCTGAGCCCTGAGAACAGGTCTGCTGCCATCACTTGCTGCTGCTTTTGGAGAGCCTCTGGGGGTCAGGTTTGGGGAGCAGAGGCTCTCCTGGCTCTAGGAGATGGGACCATGCAAGTTTGGTGCTGGTGGGTGTTTATGGCAGCACTTGTAGTGCCATATTGAAGGAATTGGTGTGGAGGATGTTTGGAGGACCCTGATTTGTCAAGGCCACTAGCAAATGGTAAGTGGTTCCTCAGCCTAAAAGACAAAAGCAGCCTGACGCTTGGGGTAGTAGCCTGGTGTGGCTCATGCAACTTTAGGGGGAGAAGCTTTCTCAGTGACAATCCTGCTGGGGCTCTTGGAGACCTGGGGCAAGGGGCACTTCATCTGCATCAGACCCTCACTTTTCCAGGGTGGACTGGACAAACAGCATGCGTCTTGGCAGGAGGTGGTTTCTGCTCACAGTCCGCACCCCTGTCAAAGACAAGGATTTTTTTCTGCCTCGTGCCACTAGAAGAATTGGAGACGGCTGGGGCCGTTCGTCTGCCCTGCACGTGCCAAATGGCCTGGACTTGCTCCCTGCTGGGATGGGTGACCTTGGAGCTGTTCTGGGAAGCGCCTGAGCACTTTCCTCCCATCTTGCGCGGCGTATTATGAGCTATATCATTATGAGCAGCTCAGTTAAGTCATTACAGCTTTGGTGAATGCATGAGCTTTTTCCCTCTCATCCCAATTCATCACTATTGTGCTGACATGAATCATTTTCATTATAAAATGCTTCAGACCCTGTTAATTAACAGAATTGCTTAAATTTCAATGAGATAGTGCTTGCCCAGAAATAACGGTTTTGTATTCATAGTGGAGTGGCAGGAGAGGCCTTTAAGCACCACGGGCTGAGGCCAGTCCCGTGCAACCCTGGGGAGATGGTGCTTGTGCAAGGCCAGTCCTGCCTGCTCCCAGATGGGACACGTGCCTGGAGATGGCTTCATGGCTCCTTGTTGGTGTGCCAGCAGCCCCTTTGGATGAGGTGGGGTGGGACTCCTGGTCGAATGGCTCCTTCTGAACAGCCCCAGGATGAACAAGGGAGCCCGTGCAGACCCTGAGCCCCATCACACGGTGTTCTGTGGAGGGGTTGGGATGCTCCCTAGCAGAAATGCTGCAGTGCTCCGTGCCACGTCTCACCTGCATGCTGGCCAGGAGCGTGGACCTCGGTGATCGAGCGATAGAAGGGTTTGAGAGTTCCCCACGTGTGTAAACAAGCAGATGCTGGAAGTGCTTGAGAGATGGTGGGTGAGACAGAGCCTCCTCTCAATTCATAGGGCTGAAGGCAGTGTAATTACCCGGAGTCCCCAGGTAATTGCAGAACCAAAATGACAGAGAGACAAGGGAAGCTGGGTGAAATTGTGCCTATCCATGAGAGCTGGGGAGCTGCAAGGATCTGAAACGGTTGTTATGTCTTTGTAATAAATCCTAACAATGATAATTGTTGGAATAATTGCTAGTTTCAGAAAGCAAGGAGAGATAAATGTCTCCAGAACAAGTGTTGCCAGCTCCTGCTGCACCTGTAATGTCATGCAGAGGCCGGGGGGATGGGGGTGATTTCATCCTCCCAGCTCAGTGGCATTTCTGACTGCCTTTGGGCCACCACACCAGTGGCTCCTTGGTGTGAGCCGTCCACCCACAGCCTTTGTCAGGAGGTGCGCAACCTCACGCCAGACACATGAATGGGGAAACTGTGGCAACCCACTGGCTGTGGAGGGCTGATGCCTGGAAGCCTCGGGGTACGTTTCTGAAGCCACATCTTGTCTCCTTGCAGCCTGCTGGCCCCCAGCTCTCCCCTCCACTGTGCTCAGGTTGTGCTGAAGGCTTCCCAGAAGTGTCTGCCTTGAGCCAGGTGGCTTGGACGGCTGCGATGCTCTGCCATTGCTCGCTTTGTTGCGTGTCAGCAAATGTCTTGCAAATTGCTGAGAGCAATTGGATGATTCTCTGCTGTTTGCTCGGCAAGGGAGAAGCTCCTTGTTCCCCCCAGGTCGGACCCCCTCGCTGGAGACCCACACCACGCAGCCAGGCAACTCCCAGCATCTCCCCTACCACCAGGCAGGATTACTGGTCAAACAAAGCAAAGGTGGATTTTGCAGTTCACAGTAGGAGAAGGCAAAGCTAAAGAGAAAAGCCTGGAAGAGAAAGCAATTACAAAAACAGAAAACAATGTCTAAATCTGTGGGAATGTTAAGAAACTGGGCTGGAGGGGATTTTAAGCGGATTCCTAGCTGTTCTGGGGTGTTGCTGGTACAGTGGGACTGGGAAAGTGCCACTAGTGACCTTGTATCTCTGTATGCACTCATTGGTGCCCCTGGGGCCACCTCAGGGCAGAGTTGTTGCTTTCTTTCATTCTCAAAATATTTCTTCTCTGCTTTGTTTCCATGTAAATGAAACACTCCTGGGTGACATAGGAAGTCCTAACTTCGGCCATTCACAATGTTTTCTGGGTTTTACTGCTCTTTGTTTCTTGTTTTACATTCCTTTATATTTTAGTTCTGGTCATTTCCCCCAAGCCCAGATGACTACTGAAGACATATAAACACTGTTTTTGGTTTTTTTTAAGAGACTTAATTTGATAAAAAGTACTAACATACCATACATTTTGTTAAGCTTTACAGTCTTTAGAGTATTCTCAGCCCCTGACACGGAGCATGTAGATCATCTCTGGTCTCCTTAACTTAGAAGGACGCTTGAAAACGAGGGGGTTTGTGCAGACAGACTTTTGGAAATACACTGCCTCTCCTCATTCTCCAAATCAAGTAGGGGGTCCCTCCAGGCACGCTTGGGCCACGAGGCACCTGTGAAATGGGGCTTGGCACTGTGGGATGTTCTGTTCGGAACGCATCAGCAAGCCTGGCTCCTGCCTGAGCAGATAAGGATAAGTGGGCTGTTGCGGATCTGTGCCAAAGGGGGTTCGTGACTCAGCCTGGGCTTTTACACAGTCTTTCTGTGCAAACCTTGAGGCTGGCCGCAGTGCAGCCCCCGCACCACATCTGGGCAAGTCCTCTCTCTCACTCCTGTGCCTCTGGCCCCCACCAGTCCTTCAGCCAGGCTCCCAGCCTCCCTGGAGAGAAGTACCAAACTTCCTCTGAGCTGGAGGTTAACCCCGTCAGAGGTACTGGCAGCCCGCAGCAGAAGCAGCAGTCAGGAACTTCTCATGCAACACGCCTGCGAATCGGCCGCAGAGACTTGCTGGGATCACGTTGAGCCTGTAGCCATTCCTGGGCTCCAGGGGGAATTTCAGGATGTTTCTACCTGGCTGACTACCTCCTGGGCTTGTTCTTCTCTCCAGAGCCCTTTTCTCCCCTCAGTCGGCTTTTGCTTACATGATCTCTGTGAAGGCTGCAAAAGGGTTTGCTCCCTTCCCACCGGGGCCCAGCAGGTGTTGGTGTTTGTCGCCAGCGATGTGCTCCTGTGGCAAAGGCAGCCAGCAGCACCAGGAGACCATCACCAGTGGTCGAGGAAGGTGACCCGTTCCTTCTGCTCAGCACTGGTGAGATGGCATCAGTGCTGTGTCTGGTTCTGGGCTGCCAAATATAAGAGAGATGGGCATACCGGAGTGAGTCCAGGGAAGGGCCATGAAGATTGGTGAAGTATTGGAGCATCTGCCATATGCGGAGAGGCTGGGAGATCTAGCTGGTCCCTTTTAGAGCTGGGGCTTGGACGAGGTAATCTCCAGCGGTCCCTTCCAGCCTCACCCCGTCTGTGACTCCGCGGATGCTCTGCGACCTGCCTGTGCTCACGCTCTCCTGCCGGTTTCCAGGTGTGATCCGGACAGCCGTGGCTGACCTGGACCGTGAGACGCAGGACCGGTATGAGGTGGTGATCCGTGCAACGGACATGGCGGGACAGCTGGGTGGCCTGTCTGGATCCACCACAGTCACCATCGTAGTCACCGATGTCAATGACAACCCACCACGCTTCCCTCAGAGTAAGTCCTGACAGCAGTGGGGGGTGAGCACTGGCCCTTGTCCTGGTCCTGGCCCCTCGTGGGTGGTGGGACAGAAGCTCAGCTCCCAGCACAGCCTGGCACATGTCTGCAGGGTGAGCCAGCCCCGCTGCTCGTGCCGCTTGCAGGGCGGCAGCACCAAGGTAGCGTAGCACACACGGCTCCTTGCCTGGGTCTGAACGCGTCCCAGCCTGGCAGTGTGATGGAGGGGCAGCTGCCTTGGCTGAGCCTGTCCAGGGCGCCAGACAAGACGCCCCGCTCCCGGTGCTAGTCCTGGGGGTGAGCAGGGCTGTGCAGTGGGGAGAGCAGAGCTGACCCTTTCCTGATCCCTCTCTGAGCCATGCTGGGGGAGAAGGCAGCCTGGTCTGTCGCACTGCTGTCCCCTGGGAGCTTGGGCAGGGACTCGGCTGCTGGCCTGGCCCCTCCTGGCTGCTGCGTCAGAGCTTGGCACGCTCTGCCCCTCCGTGAAGCTGCTCGGCTCACAGACAGCAGCCTGGACATAGAACAGCTGTTTTTCACGTTACTGCTAGTGGCCCGTGGCTCAAGCTTGTGTCTCCTCTAGGACCCTCCCCAAACGCGGATGCTTCTGCGAAGAGTGGGCTGTGCAATCTCTGCAGCGCACACCAGCTGCAGACCGGCAGCGCGTGGCTGGCAGACCAGAAAAGGGCGCTGCAGCTGGAGGAGGCTCAGCTCTTTAGCTGCATCTTTTAGAAATTAGAAATGGTAAAGTTTGCAAAGAATCAGAGAACACTGATTGCAGGGCAGTGCCCCCACGGAGAAATCAGCCTTTACTTCACCCGGAACCTTGAAATATCAATGTTCCCCAATTATCTTCCCTCAGCCCTTGTTTTTGGCTGAGGAACGTGTTTCTCCTGGTAGGGCTTTCTGGAGTATAGGCACTGCAAGAGTTTGAGCAGCCCTTGTAATCCAAGGATTCCCCCAGGGAGGTATGCGAAGGGCTGTGTCAGGCTGGAGGGAGTTCAAAGGGAGAAGCAGTGACCATCGTACCTTTTTCTCCTCCAGAGATGTATCAGTTCAGCATTGTTGAAACTGCCCCTGTGGGCACTGCCATCGGGAGAGTGAAGGCAGAGGACTCTGACGTCGGGGAGAACACAGACATGACGTATCAGGTGAAGGATGAGGAAGGGGTGGAGATGTTCAAAGTCACCACGGACAGCAATACCCAAGAGGCTGTCATCTCCGTGCAGAAGGTGAGAGATGAGGAAGGCCGGTTGGGTAGGGAGGGCACAGATCTCTAGGAGGGCCCTTTCCTTTGGGGACTCCTGCTGCTGCAGGTTGAAATAAACGCTCCTCTGAGTGTTGGTCTAGCAGTAGCAGTTGTATTTTTGTGCCTGCGGGTGCAGGGAGAGACCTGCCTCTGTTCTGCCTGGATGGCAAAACGCAGACCTGTGTCTGGGAGGAAAGGCTGAAAAGGAGCAGCAGCACAGTGCCTGCTGGAGCCCGCTCGGGGCAGCTCCCTTGGCGGCAGCGAAGCGGCGAGCCGTGCATAGGTGAAGCCGTGCACAGGGCTACGGAGACGAGTGCTTACGGCTGTTATTGATAGCACCTGTTAGGGGAGAAATATGCCCACCTAATTCCCACACCTGACCAGCAGCACTTTGACTGTATCTGCTTTTGGTGGCAAAAACAATCAAGCAAACACTTGATGCAGGCAAGAAAGAATGATTGTTCACCAAGGCCACTGCATTCTGCTCGCCTCCCCTGTAGAAATAATAGCGGGGTGATTAATGATCAAAACCCGCTCACTTGCAGTACACAGTGTGCTGTCTTCCCAGTGAATCCTGGCCGCCCGTGCCCTGTGCAGCCTGGATGTCTCGTTGGGAGTCCTGGGGGGAGTCGGGTGGAGGCTGCTTCTTCCTCCTGCCCCCCCTTGGTGTGGGTGCTGCTGGTGGGAGGGCAGGGCATGGGCACAAGAGCACCCAACCTCCCACGGAGGTGCTGCCTGGGGAGCACGTGGCTTTAGTGCTGCCCCCAATGTCTCTGGGGAAGGAAGAGGGGCACCAGGGGGGCTCCTCGGGCTGGGGATGGCTAACGCTCTCCTGTTGTCTCAGCCTCTTGACTACGAGTCGAAAAAAGTGCACACCGTCGTGGTGGAAGCCCTCAACAAGTTCGTGGACCCGCGGTTCGTGGACCTGGGCACCTTCCGGGACCAGACCATTGTGCGGGTCTCGGTGCTGGACGTCGACGAGCCCCCCGAGTTCCGGCCCCCCTCCAACCTGATGGAGGTGCAGGAGGACGCACACGTTGGCTCTGTTGTGGGGGTGGTCACCGCCCTTGACCCGGACACAGCGAACCATCCTGTCCGGTAAAGCAGCCGCCTAAACCTCGCATCATCTTCCGTCCATTGGTGGGCATGGGGTCACCTGCAGGGGACACACGTGGCCGGCTTGGGGGGGGCTCATGGCCATGGCTGGGGCAGAGGGGAGGTGACGGCAGAGGAGGAGAGGCAGTGCAGGTGGAGGTGACAAGAGCTGCATGCGTGGCCAAGCGTGTGAGTGTGTCCTACGGGACAGGCAGCTGGCAGGTGAGTGGCAGCCTGTGCACAAGCAACAGGCAAACAAGAGAAGCCATCTCGCAGGTGACAGATACGTCACTGGCAAGTGATGGGTTTGTGAGCGGCAAGGGAGTGTCGGGGAAGGTGGCCGGGGGATGCTTGCATGTCCTCGCTGCTGACAGCGAGGCATCTGCAGTGGCGCCTGACCCAGGCGAGATGAGCGACCAGAAATGACAGGAGGGCAGCGATGAAGGATGACAAATGAGGTGGGACTTGGGAGGTGCAGAGCCACAGCTTGGCTGTGTGTGCGTGTGTGTGCATGTGTGCACAGGGATCAAAGATCAGAGGAGTTTATATTTGGGCAGAGGACATAATCCAGGCAGCAGCTTATCTGCACAGGACATTTCCCATTTCCATTTAATTTGTGGCTAAAGAGATTGTTACCTTGTTAAATTGTTATTACCTAAGGCACAAAGCAGCTTTCTGGCTCTGCCAACTGGCCTGAGTCACGAGCAGTTGGGATGGAAAGCTGGTGTTCAGAAAACATCCTCAATGTGTGGAAAATTTCCTTGAAATGTGTGTTCTCATGCCAGGTGACGGCAGGGCTGCAGGCACCTTGTGCACAGCCGCTCGCTTCAAATGAGCAGCGGTGGCTTTGCATTTGAGAGCTCTGTAGGGATCCTGTCCCAGGCAGCAATAAACTGGGACACGGTAGGGTCAGGGATGTGGGATGGAGGAGGACATGGCCAGGGAGGGCTCAGTTGCAGTACTAATCCCCTTCGATGATGTCCCCGCACAGCCGCTTGAGGTGCTGAGCTCCAGTGCTGTGCAGCTATGGGGAACGCAGTGGTTCAAGGTGGGGTGAGGGATATCTCCGGATCTTCATGGAAATTAAGATTGAGATGTTTAGAAAGCTCAGAAAAGAATTTACACATGGAAAGCTGCCATCTACAGATGCCTGGCAGCTAGCAGAGAGTATCGTGTCACAAAGCTGGATGCTGAAATTTGTCTTTGGGGTGAATGTGAATGAAATCAGCCTTCGCCTGCCAGGAACTATGTATGTGAGCGTTGCACCACTCGCACTAGTCAGTGCTGTCTGTTGGACTTATTCTTAAAGTTCCTCTGCTCACCTTGTCACGTGGCTACCCGCTCTGTTCAGGCAACACGTCTGATTTCTTTCTTTGTGGCCCACCCTGAGCATGTGGCTGCCAGCTTGCACTCTTCAGATACATGCAGTCTTTCTACACATCTGTGTGTGTGTACATGTGTGCATGCGCTTTTTCACTTGACTGTTTCTAGCGGTGCTACAGAACAGAGATTTTATTTCCTGATATGTAATTGTAGGAAAGGGGCCTTGGGGAACAGAACTATTCTTATTCTCATTTTTCCTTGTTCTTTGTGCTGCTTCCCTGTGGAGCTTGTTGCATTGTTTGCAGACAGAACAAAAGAAAGCAGAGGAGGGAGGCTTTCTACTGCTGTGCAGAAGGTGATGGGGACTTGGAGCAGAGAGAAGCAGATTCAAGTACTCAGCAGGAGCAAGAGGGTTAGAGCCCAAACTTTGTTACACGATTGTCTCTCTTACAGCAAGCTTAGTGCCAGACAAGGCAATGACTCGTGCTCGGGCACGAGGGCCTAGCCAACAGGACTCCCAGGCATCTGCCGCAGCTTGGGGATTGCCATGTGTTTTTCCTTGTCGGGCCTGATGCATTCAAATACGTGTCCTCCCTCCAGCTATCCCCGGGCAGGTAGCTCATTCTGCGCGCCCCGTGCTCCCCTGTGGCATTTGATCTCTACCTGTCCGTCTCTCCGCTCCCCTGTGCTCTTACAGCGCCCGCTGTCATGAGCAGTGGCAGCTTCGTCCCTTTGTGATGCTCCCTTGGTGCTTGCCTGGGGCGTGTGTGTAGGTGAGCCTTCCCCCCCATTTTAACATGTACTGAGTGGAGACGCCGGTCTGTGTTGGTCACACCGATGTGGCACCAATGCAGGAGGAAGGTGCTGTTGGATCTCTCCTGCTTTCCTGTCCTCTGGCTCGCCAGGTAATCTAAGAAGATACTTTGCCACATAGGCAGCTGTTCACAGCTTCAAAGTGGTGCACGAAGATTAATGCAAGCATCCTGCAGCACTCTGCCAGGATGTGACACTCACCTGTCAGCAGGAGACGGCAGTAAGTCACCTTGCACTTCAAGTGTGCTACTCCAAAGTACAGTCACAAGAAGCCAGCACTTGTACTTCACCTCTGATACATTAGAGAGCACCTGGTCCTGACAGCATGACCAGTGTTTGATCCTCAGCTCCTTGAAGTTGGCATGAACCCTTTCAAGTCGCTGCAGTTCAGTGGATCCCTTTAACTTCCCGATCCTCGTCTGCTAGAGGTGGGAGCAAAGACATGGCTGTGTTTCTGTGGTAGCTGCTGTCTCCTGGACTCTGGTCTGTGTGTTGGCTCTGTGCTGTAAATAGGGGAGAGCCACAACCTTCTGTCATGATGAGATGCACTCTCCCCTTGAGGCAGGCAAGAACAAGGATTGCCAGAGACAGCAGAGGAAAAATCAGCTCTGTCAGCATTTCCAGGTCCTGCTGACACCAGGCTGCCAATAACGAGGTTTGGGAAGTATTTTTAGCCAAATGGGAAAGGAGATGCCCTTGGCTCTTTGTTTTCATCCCCAGGCCAGCACAAACAGGGCTGTGCAGCTTCTGCCGCACCATCCAGCCTGAAGCGGCTGCTGGAGGCACATTTCAGCCTGGCGCTCCCCTGCCCTCCTGGTGATCTGCTTGTCCCACAAGGATGTGGCCCGTTGGTGTTGAGAATAAATCTCTTCCAGATGAGCTGGGCTTGGTTGCAGTGACCTGTTACGAAGACACGAGGGTTGAAAGGGCATCCAACTCCTCTGTTCTTGGCACTGCTCGCTGCCCCTCTCCCAGCTGCATATGGATATAGAGCCCCTGGCAGCCGCTTGCCCGGGTGGGAGGGGAGTTGGGGCATAGGGTTCCTGAAGAGCACCCCATCTCTCTGGGTGAGCAGCCCCAGCTTGTGGCTGCTCAGAGGGACACCCTCCCTCCGGTGCCGACGCTGCGAAGCAGGGAGTCATGCTGAAGTTCAGCGGGGCTGAGGGGCTGCGCGCGTCCTCGGGGGGAACAGGAAAACCCACCATGGTACAGGCAGGAAATGCCTTTCTAAAGGATCGGTGCTTTTTATTTTATTCCGTCCTTGTTTGTTGCCTAACAAAAGCTGGAACCACTCTTTTTCAGCAAGAATTTAGTTTCCAGTTGGCTTTTTGGCTTTAGCTGTACATTTCCTGGGCGTAGTGCAATTTTTCTCAGTTGAGCCATTGTATGAGGTAATACAGTGATAGACTGTCTGTGTACGTGAGGCTGTTTGTATGGGAGCCTTTTGTTTTTCTCTCTGCAGTGGGAGCCTGTGCTCTGATTGTGTGCATTCCAGGCTTTATCAGCACTGGGAAGACGTTGCTTGGGATTTAAGGTTCTCAAAGATATTCTTGTTTGGCATTCACCAAATCCGGAGACAGGTGTTGGACATGGGCATTTTATAGACTCCAACAGCACAGCAAGAACTACAACCTGCTTCAACACAAAAGGGAGAGGAGGAAAAAAACAAACACAACAAAAAGCTTTTCACACAGTGTTTGAAAAGCTCCCTATTAACAAAACACATGGCATAAAATGTGCTTCTTGTTGCGTTCAGGGGGAGAAGTGAAACAAACTGCTTGAGAAATGCATTCACGAGGAAGATGAGCACCAAGAAAGCTGTCTGAATTAAACAGTCACTTGTAACATCCAGACCAACAGGCAGTGCCAGCAGGAAGAGAGAAAAATGGATTACAAGGTCCGCATCCCAATCAGAGCTGGGGACTGCGGTTCCAGATACAGCGCACCAGCCAGCCTTAGGAGGAATGGGCATGTGTCCTCTCTCTGGGTACCTGGAGGACCCAGGGATTAATTGTTTCCCCTTCCCAGGTGAGAAACACCATTTGACTTCAGTGGGACAGATGAATACGAAGCTGGACTACCTGAAGTGGAGAGGCTTGTTGATGGTCAGCACAGACTTTGGTCGGTAAAGATCGAATTGCACAAAATGATGGAAACTGAGCACAGCAGAGAGCTGCTTGTTCTGGCTGCTCTAGCACAGGGTTAGCCATAAGCTCTTGGAAGGGGAGGTCTGTGGTTGTGTAGGGCAGTGTTGAGCGGGTTGATCTGCAGCTCTGAGTGGGTTATGGCTGTGGCTTTGGGGGGGCAGATGGATATCCCTGTGCCCCCTCAGTCCCCGACTCCGGTGCCAGCCTACTGCTCCGGAGCCCCCACAGCACTTTGCACAGAGAGAGGTCTACAGACCCACCTGGGACTGGCAACCTCCAAAATCACAGTGTGCAGAAGCCGGCTCAGCCCTGCTTTCATGGCAAATGCAGGCGACACTCGGAGCTTTGTCCCCTTCCCCTGGCACAGCGTTGAGAAGGTGGCAGCTCTCTGTGTAGCACTGGTGACAAAGGGATCAGATTTCTGGTTTGGTTTGTGCCCTGCCAGAGGGTATGGGCAGTCAGTCCTCAGCAGACAATTCTGAAGTGACAGAAGACAACCTTAGAAGCAAAACAATTAGAAATGTAAGAAAAGGTTACCAGTGGCACGAGGCAGAGCGCTCCCCTACCAGCCTCCTGCCCTCTGGCCATGCGGGCAGCCAGTATCAGACGTTTCCAGGCTCAGTGATGTCTCCCATCACTAACTGGGTTTTTCTGTGTAGCTATTTTTTACAGACATCTTTGTTTATGCAGCAATGACATGAGTGTGAACAAAACAGGCATGTGCTTACCCGAGAAGCAGGGAAGGCATATGGAGAGTGAAGTACCATCTTGAACTCTTAACAGTAGTGGAATGGAAGAACAGGGTGCGTTGGAGGTCAGGTGGTGTGGGAGAACAATGGAAGCAGTTATGCAAATGCATCAATTATGCTATTGGAAAGATATTAGGTGTTGTCATCCCGGTTTCTGTTCCTCCCTCCAGCAGTACATTGGACTGATGTGTACAAGTCAGTGGCCAGACCTCTCCTTTCCCTTTGCGGTGAGCGAGCACAGAGTGGATGTGAAGCTGCAGTACGTGCCAAGACAGTGTCACTGTCCCTTCTGGAGCTGGCTACGTGCCTGTAGAGGCTCTGTTTCCAGCTGGGAGTTGGGGCAGAAAATGCAGGATGACTAGGAAGTCCCTGGCAGTCTGTTCAGAGATGCCTGGGCTCGTACCTGGCTTTGTGTGGCGGATCCCCATCGCCTCTAGATGCAAGGACGGGGAGGAAGCCAGCCACATAGATGCAGAACATGCCTACAAGCAAGCGCTGTTGTATTTTCTCTCTCATCACCCTGTCTGTCTGAAAGGGAATGAGCTAGGGAGCATATCTGGTACTGTGTAACACTTTAAACAGCGTAGAAATGCCTTTGTATGTGCCTCCATCAGAGAGAGCTTCCAGGCTGTGTGGATAGGTGCCTCTCAGGAAGCACTCTCATCTGCAGCTGGTCCCCCCCCAGGGCATGGGACAGAAAGGCACGGAGGCGTCGGATGCCTCTGGGCAGCGTGGCAGTCCTTGCGTGCAGAAGGTGAGCTGGTGTTCCTCGGCTGCGACCCATGTGGATGATGCACCCGCTGACCACAGCCGGACTGTGCCAGGAGAGATGCAAGCACTTGGGAAAGCCGCCCCACAGTGTGTGGAGCACCTCCACGTTCCAGAATGTGCTTCTAGCCTAGAGCCTGTCCTGCTCTGCTCCTCTTGTCTGACATGGCTTCTCAGAGCTGTCCTGTTTCGTCAGCCTTGCAGCTTGCTTTGTCCCTACATTTATCTTCCTTCTGTTGTTGGACATGTGACTGAAGGCTTTAATTTATTCACAGCCCTCCTTTCAGTAATTTATCCTTTGTACTCTTTGCTGTCTTGTATTATTTAATTCTGTAAAGCACTCTGGGATGCAGTGTGTATGAAAGATGCTGTACACAATAACATTATGCTGTATTGTTTGTGATTTGTGGGCCTTCTGGATTTCTAATTCTGATTGCAGTGGTGGTGTTTGTTATTTGTGTTACGGCTGTGCTCGAGGGCCTCAGCTGGATCGGGCTTCCCTTCCAGTCCCTTCCCCAAGGAGCAGATATCTAATTGTGCCCTGATTTAATGTTAGCTTGTTTTATTCTGTGTGTAATGTCTGTAATGGTTGGAAATGCAGGACGTGCCACTGGGACTGATTGTGTGGGCTCGTGGTGTCACGGATAAGGTGCAGGGCTAAACCCCAGTGTCTGACTCTTCTGTGAGCTGTGGCGCTGCCCTTTGGGAAGAAGTGGGAGTCGTGCTCTCCAGAGGTGGCACAGGGAGCGGGTGGGCTGTTGATGGGACGCCCAGGGAGGGGGCTGTTTGGGGCAGCACTGGAGCAGCTGAAGGAGAAGAGTGAGAGCTGTGTGTGAAGGGTCTCCGCTGAGCAGCTGGAGCCGGTCGGAGCTGGAGGAGCTCTTCAGCCCACTCCTGTGAGACTGGGAAGCCCAAACTAGGGCACATCTCAGGGCTGCTGGGGATGGTGTGCTGTGTTGATTGTGGGGGTGCTGGCTGTTGCCCACCTCTCTGCGGCCAGGGTTCTCGCTCCAGTTGCATAGGCTCAGTCTGGATTCAGAGGAGACCTTGCCATTTGGCAACTGCTGCAGCTGCAGTTCAGGTCATCTGCAGGTCCAGCTCACAGCGTGCCCGTGTGCTGCTGTACTGTCCTCCAGGTGTCTCGCTTGGGTGGGTGCTGTAGCAGGATCAGGAGAGAGGGTGGTCGGTGAGGTGGGATCCTCGAGCAGAGGTGCCCTCTTTCAGTTTGGGTTGGCGTTTTTCCTGAACCTGGAGCTCAGAAACTTTCCAGACTCATGGGTGGAATTACAGCCCATGATTTCTATATTGCTCTGTCTATCCTCAGCATAAGGTTCCCATCAGAGCAGGTTTTTCCCCTTGTCTGCAGTCTGTGCTTAGTTCCACTTTATGCACCAAAAGCTGCACTTTAATTTTACTCGAGGGCTCTGGGCTTGCAGCCTGGTTGAAAGATGGCTTTTGTGTACCGTGCTGCAGCAGGGGAAAAGTGAGAGCCTGTTGCGTTAGATCTCTGTACTCCTGGGGCTGATGGTGAGGTTGGGCTTGGCACATCCAGCTGTTCACAGTTTCCCCTTTTGCCTGGTCTCAGGTACGCCATCGACCGCAGCACAGATGCAGAGAGGATCTTTGACATCGATGCCAACACAGGCGCCATTGTGACAGGAAAGGTCCTGGATCGGGAGACGGCAGGGTGGCACAACATCACTGTCCTGGCGATGGAAGCAGGTGAGATGGAGGAGTGCTGTGTGGAGCAGACACTGTGCTGGACCGGAGCGGGGCAGAGGGGGAAATATGGGTGCCTTCACTGCAGAGGTGACCAAGATGCAAGTGTTAATTAACACTGAAGTTAAAAAAAAAAAAAAAAAAAAAAAAACCCCAAACCTCAAGAAACANTCTCCCTAGACAACCTAAAAATACTCTTCCTGACTCGAGCATTATTAAGGGAGCATGGTCGAATAGTATATTTGATGAACACTAATCAAATTTGTTATCTATGCGCCAGCTCTGCCAGTCATCCCTGTGCAGCTCGCTCCCTGCGTTCACACCTGCTGAGTGGCTCTGGGGCCTCCCGGGGGGTCTGTGTTCACATCACCTGCATCCCCCCAGTCCAGCCATGTGCTGTGGGTGGGTGCCCCATCAACTGGAGCCCTGTGGCACAGATGGCTGCCAGTGCTCGCTTCTGCTGGGGGCTCACGGCTGTACCTGCCCACTGGGTTTGTGGCTCTGGATGCCTCCTGTGCCCTTCCTCCTTGGTCTCCCTGCCCTTGGTGTGGCTGCAGGCTTGGCAAGGCACAGCAAGCAGTGGATGGGAGGTCCTGGCACTGCAGTGGTGGCAAGGGGCTGTGGGGATATTGTCCCTTAGCCCCCCGGTGCTGGGTACGGGGAGCAGCGGCGCTGCCAGGGTTGGTACCACCAGGCTGCTTTGGCTCTGGCCACAGTGCTCGGTCTCACCCTGCAGCCCACCAGAAGTCTCAGGCAGAGGATGAGGTGAAGCTCTTTTGTCCTCTTGTGAAATTAGCTCCTTTCTGACCCTCCCACGAGAGCCCTGGTGATGGTCTCTTCCTTCCCTTATGGCTGTGCTATCCTTTAGCCTGTATTTACAAGAACTGCCAAATCTGCTCACACCCAGCTGGGAGAGCCGGGAGGGAACAGCTTAGTGGCTCTGCAGGTTTCGTTAGTTTATCTTCCCTGCATGTGCTGGGGGCAGCGGAGCCTGGTGTGGATGCTTCCAGCAGAAGTTCTGTTTGTCTTTTCTTCTCCAGTTAAGAAAGAACAGAACAAACCTGGGTCCTGCTGCTCAAAGGAGCTCTGAATAAACTCCTCTTCAGGAATGAAAAGAAAATAATAGCAGCAAAGGGCAGGCTTTGCTTTCCTGCGGGTGTTCCTCTGCGGGTAGGAACCTGTCCTGGGCGTATCCTGCTGCCCTCCATCGTGTTTGCACAGTGCCTTGCCTCATGGGCTCCGCAGGTCCCCACGCGTGATGGTGGATCTGGCCCCGTGGGCCCCAGGGAGTGCTCTATGTTCCTTCTTTTTTTCCGAGCCTGACGATGGAGAAGGGGTTTCAATCCCAGGCACCGTCCTGGGAAGGAGAAAGGCATTGCCATATTCTTCAAAGTTTTCCACATTTTTTGGATGCGCGAGTCGCATGGGCAGCCTGGGACCTGCTGTGCTCTGCCACCCCATGGCAGCTGGTACCAGGGAGCTGCTTTGGCTGCAAAGCACCTTCTGACATCTGCAGACATGTGCCAAGACCTGTCTGACTGTGGGAAGGAGCCTTCCCTGGGTTTCGCTCCCAGAGACCCCTCAGGAGTTCTGATTCTCATTTCTTTGCTTGTTCTTGAGCAGAGGGACGCCATTCGCATTCAAGGAGCCGTGTCAGGTCCTGACTTATGGCCCAGAGATCGGTTCCTGCTGTGGGGTCATCCTACTGAGACGGCAGCCATCCGCTCTGGCAGGGCTGGGCCGGGAGAGGAGGGAGCACCATCCCTGGCCAGACCCGCGCTGCCCCCGAGGGAGGTCTCTGGCCCCGCTGTGTGTCCCAAGCCCCTCTCTGTGCTGATGCTTTGTGCCTGCTGGCCAGGGTGACCTCTGTGCCATCTGGCTGTGGTGCTGTCATGAGCTCTGCCAGGCATCAGGCAGCGATGGGCAGGCGTGCCGGTGCTGCCCAGCCACACCGGAGGGAGGGTAGCCCGCTGCTGAGCCGCGGCGTGTCCGGGGGCTCCGCGGGGAGGCTCTGCCAGCAGTGGCCGGGGAGGAGGGGATCACGGTGTTGCAGCACAACTCAGCATCCAGAGGAAACTTGAGGTGACAAGAATCAGAAGGACAATATTTACATGCAGCGGCTAGGATTTCAGAACAAGTCAGTAGATGCTGCGGCTCCCCTCCGGCAGGGAAGCCTGTCAGGCTGGATCGCTTCAAAACCCGGGGAGACTCTTCAGCGCTCTGCCTTCTCCCGTGGTGAGCTCTGACTCATCCGTTTTAACTGCCCAGACATTCCTCCCAGTGACATTATCCTTAACGTTTTGTAATCATGAAATATTAATGACTGATATTGAATTTAAAGTACAATTTATGTCTGAATCCTCTGGCGGAAAGGGCAGTTGTAAAGGTACAGCCTTCCGAGTGATAGAGGGGTTTCGGAGTGGGGCTGTGCAGCATCTGTCATGCCATACCTGGCGCAGTGGTATCAGCGTGGAACACGGGGCGGCTGGGAGCCTCCGCGCTGGCGTCGGTGTGTCTGGTACAGCAGTTCCATGCATGCAGGTGTCCGGAGCTGGTGGGGCCCTGTGGTGTTCACCATGGGCATGCAGGTTGCAGCTGGCTGACACAGGGTCTGCTGCACCGCCAGGAAAGATGCTATCAACTCCGGTGGAGGCAGGTGATAAAATATTCTTCCTCTTTTCCTCAGCGAGATGTAGACTTTGCAGAAGGAATGGAGCGAGCCCACCAGGCATCGTCCTACTGGCCGGGCTCATGCCTGGTGCCCCAGCTTGTCGGGGCTGGTGGGAAGCTGTGCCCGCTCGATTCCCACGGCGTATGGGTACATGGCTTGGAGCGCGTCGCACCCTGCAGCCTCCTCGAGCTGCCCTCCCTGCCTGCTGGCAGGACTGTCCTGAGAAGGGCTTAACGAACAGCAGCTGATGGAAAGCTCACCCGCTGAGAGCACTTGTCCCCGCAGGCAGCCTGTCTGTTAGGTTTGAGCAGCTCGACACAAGAGCTGTCCCCCCACCTTTGACAGCCCCGTCTGGGACCTGCTGCTGCCGCAGCAGAGACCGCGTCCAGGGTGCATATCCCACCTACGGATAACGAGAGAGAGAGTGTATTTGCATCTGAGGAGCAGTAAGAGAAGCTGCAGAAGGTGCCTGGCTGCGGAGGAGCGGGTGTCCCCCCGCGGAACGGGCTGTTCCCAGCGGGAGCTGCCTCGGCCAGCTGGGGTCCAGCAGAATATTTGGCCTTGCATCGTGGCAGCCAGCAGGAAGCATGGGGGCTGTTCAGCAAACCTGGCCTGGGACCAGGCCAAGCGTTTCCAGAGATAAATCTTCATCGCGCTCGCAAGCTGTTTACCTTCCTTGGGCTAATATTAGCGATTCTCTTCCTGTTTTCCTCTTTGCTCATGTAAAATGATGAGGCCTTGACTGCTGTGTCCACTGCTGGTAATTGAGATGATAAATCTTCCTGCTGGAGACTGGCTTTAATCAGAGCATTGTGTTTGGATGCGATTTAATGACTCTCATGCTGCTGAGTTCGGGCAGGACTCAGGAGAGGTGAGAGCCATTTATATGTTACTTGGCTTAACTGCTGCTTCCCCTCAGCTGGGAGCCACGTTTTCGGCTCCAGCTTCTGCTGTAGCCGTCTGTGTCCGACGAGCCGTACCCCTGGCATGCCTCTGCCTTGTCCGTGCCATCAGCGCTCCGCTTCGCAGTCAGGCAGCTGCGCTGACATCTACGAAACCACCCTGTGCTTCACAGCCAGGGCGCGAGTGCTGGAAGGCAGAGTGGCCCATCCCAGTCTTCTGATCTGCATTTTGTTCTCCCAATTTGCCGAGATAGTGAGGATTAAATTCCACTCTTGCCTCTTCTGGCTTCCCTACTAATGTAAAAAACTTGAATAGAGTGTTGTACCAATCTGGGCTTGAGGCGGAGGAGAGTGGGTCGTCCACTGTGCCCAACAGCGTCCACGAGCCGTGCTGCCCCAGGTGCTGCAGCCCCACAGCCCGCAGGGCTTTCCTCAAACTGTGCTTCAGCCCCCGGGAAAGCTGCAGAGCACCTTTCTGAGCATGGTGTCACTACGTGGCTGTGTGCGCAGGCAGGAGTGCAAACGCGACGTGTGCTGCAGCGCTGGTTGGGTTTGGAGCTTCACAGTAGAGGTTTGGGTATAAAAATGGAACGTGCTTTATTGTGAGTTTGTGTGAGGGTCTGGCAGGGTAAGGACTGGATCCCAGTGCAGTGGTAACCGCAGATTCCCTCGTTTACTCCCGCAGCAGGGGTGGCCGAGCATCTCGGCAATCCCTTCCCATCTCTGTGAGCTTCTGCTGCAAAGCTTCCAGTGTTTGCGAGCAGTTGCCCAGATCTGCTCGGTGTCAGTCCTGCAGGCAGTCGGCTATCCGGAACGCAGGGAGAGGACAAGTTGTTGGTATTTTACATCTGAATGTTTAAGACAAGAATGTCGTACTGTTCAGATTACTTTAATGGTTAATTAAATTAAGGAAAAATACTTTGGGATGTGACTGAAGGCTCAGCTGGAGCATTTGAGGCTTGGCCTCAGTGTCACCATGCAGCAGGACTGTGGCTTTCTCTGCTCCAAAGCCAGGATGCTGACCGTCCCGTCCTGTCCTGTCCCGTCCCTGCACTACCCATCCCGTCCATGCACTGCCTGTCCCACAGTACCTTGGCACGGGGGTCCGTGCTGTGCTCCCTGCTCGTCCCAGCCTGCACTGTTTGTAGCATTGAGGAAAGTGCAGATGCTGCAGCATGGAAGTAATGGACAGAACTCCGTCTCCCACCCCCGGCAGGCTCCAGCGGCTCCGAAATAATTCAGCCCGTGTTGGCAAAGGCAGCTGCCAGTCATCAGCCTGGAGCTCCTGTACTGCACTGCTGTGTTTCCAGCGTCTCCCCCTTGTTCTGTGTATTTTCCATGTCTCTTTCCTCAGTCTTTTCAGATTAATAGCATTCCAACTCCTGGAGGAAATGCAGAAAAACGGCATGTTTAATTTTAATTTAGGAAAGCGTTTAGGTAGCAGCCTAGTTTCCTCGCTGCTGTCAATCAGGTTTTCTCAAGGCTGACATCAATTAGTTTAAAAATATTGAATGTAATTTTGCCTGACACAACATATTGCAGCCACTGCAAAATATAATTTATTTTAGAAGAAGAAATAATTAAACTAATTTGCATGTCAGTCAGCTGAGCTGGAATACCGAGGAGAGCTGCTGCAATGGAAGAGGACTTTTTTTTTTTCCCTCTCCGGTCGCACTCAGCCTGGCACGTGCAACCCTCCTCCCGACCACCGGCCGGGTGCTGCTTGGCAGAGCCCTTCGAGGGCGCCTTTCTGTGCCTTCCCGCAGCCCTGGTCCACCCAGTCTGCTGTTCTTCCCAGCAGTGGTACCCACCTGCCGAGCATTTCCTTCTGCGCGCCGGAGGATGTGCAGGGGTACGTGCGCACATTTCTGTGTATGTAGAGGAAGCACAGGTCGGGGCTTTTGGCCTTGCAGATGTGAAGCCTGCATTATTTAACCTTTCATCACAGATGCATTCCAACAATCTTACTCGTGCTTCTGACCACCATAAATTCAGTTTATGCCACACAAGTTACAGAAAACAGATTTCAGAGATGTTTTGGAGATTATTTTTTTTCAAATACATCCAAACATTTTTCATATTTTCCACCCATAAATCCAGGTACTGGCTCAAAGGACGAGGGAGGCTGATAAAGAAAGCATTTGAGGAACCTTCAAACGGATCATGGTACAGCCAAAATAAAAAGAAGCCCATGGGTGCCTCACTGGAAGAGCAGACAACGATGCAATGGTTGCATTTCTAACCTTGATGTTCCTAGAGATGTCAAATTTTAACCCTGTCACTGAGCCAGGAGTAAGCGTGTGCCTCGGGCTTCAGCAATTTTGGAAGGGGCAAAAGGAGAGCTTTTTCATGACAGAGTGCATTTAGAAAGGACAACTGTGCTTTGAGCTGTGCTCAGGGGAGCGGGATGTTAGTTATGGCTCTGGCAGAGGGGTCGGCGCAGGTCCTCGGCACTGTGCCATGGTGCATGGATGATCCCACTCGCGTGCACGGCATAAAACACTCCTGGCAGCTGCTCGCTGATGCTGTGGAATAGGACGGACCTATGGCTATGCCCAGCCCTAAATACGCTGCTCGCATCCCTCCCGACGAGGCTGAGGGAGGTCATCTTGAAGGGAAGCTGCCATGTCCCAACCTGGCCCTGCAGAGCCGCCGTGGCACACGCCATGCTGACAGGTCCTGGGGAGAGTTCGGCAGCACCGGGATAGGCTCCCGCTCGCAGCCGGCTGGGGCATCGTGGGGTATGGGGGGGAAGAACCGCTCCTGCGGGTCGCGGTTAGGAAGGGGAAGAGATGGGGTTCTGGGCTCTTCTTCCTCCCTTCTCTTTCTGCCTTTCTCTCGGCAATGCCTCCAGGGCAATGCCAGCTTGCTTCAGAGCTGAGCAGCAGGGATGGTTATTCATCTTCCTGCGGGCTGAGGAGGGGGTGATGAGATGCTGCCGTCCTTCTTTGTGCAGGAATTGAACACTTTTTCCTCCTGCTCGTTTACGGCCCCGGTGGGCACCAGGCGCACCCCTCCGCCTCCCCCCGGGCTCCCCGCTGCCTCCCCCTCCCTCTCTCCCTGAAAGCGATTGCAGTTTATTTCACTGCACCAACATGCCTTTTAAAATAACACATCGTTCTAGGCTTTTAGTCACGACTTCTGCCTCCCTCCCCCGAAAACAACCATCTAATCACCAGAGCAGCTGGTCTGGGTGAGAAGGAGTGATAACGCGAGAACGGGGTGAAGGCAGCTCTGGGGAGGGGGCTTAGGTTCCCAGCTAATTATGGAGCAGCGCTAAATCTCCTGTCCCCTGGGTCCTCCCCCACCTGATCTGCGGGGGCCAGCATTAATTTTATAGACAAACAGGCAGCAGAGCTCTGCCCGAGCGAGGAGAGAGGCATCGGGTCTGTCACAGTTGCAATCTCTGGGTAAAACAAAGGAGATGGAGTATGAGGGAGTTCTCATTTCTGGAAGCACATGAGGTGCTTCAGAAAACATTAGGCCCTCCAGAGTGATTTATAATCTTACAGCGGGGGCTCAATGTACCCTTGCGGTGCGTGCCGTGGGGTAGAGCAGCACTGCAGTGAGTGGAGCCGTAAAGGCAATCTACGTCCCATGTGCGGAGTGAGGCCGGAGCAGGACCTCCATGCGACCCCGAGGGAGGGGAGCGGGCTGCGAGCCCCTCAGACCACTGCGAGCCCCCCGGACCGCTGCCTGTGCAAGGCACGGGCCGGCGAGCGCAGGGGTGACAGGGCTGCCCCAGATCTTCCTGCATGACCCCGCTGTGCCAGCTGGCAGATGGTGCCCAAGTTCAAACTGCTGATGGCAGTGCAAAAACGGGTGTCAGTGTGCAAGACCCGGGTCCCAGGGAAGGAGCCTCGTGCCTTGACAGGGAGCGTTCAACCCCAGGTCACCTGGGTGCGGTGGAGGTGTAGGTGGCAGATTTCATCACCACCCTGCGCTCTTAGCTGATCCCAGCTGTTTCACCTCCCGGCTCTGCTTGCTCGCCTCTCAGCGGTTGCTGCTAGCCCCTGGGGTGTGAGGGTCAGGATCCAAGTCAGGGGGTGATGTTCTCGCATCCAAACTGGCTTGTCCCCTGCTTGTCTGCAGCACAGATGCTTATCGGTGGTGACTGACCTTCATTGTGGGGACTTGCTCAGGGCTGCTCAGCTTTTCCAGGGGTAGATCAGGCCAACAGCAGCGTTTTGGGAGTCCTTGGTATGCAGCCCAGCAGTTGGGTTTCTTTACCGGAAAACACGTGTGGTGAGGCTGAGTGATGCTCTGTGGGTGCTGCTGGCCCACAGACGGTGTGTGCCATGGGTGGGCAGAGGCGAGGAGCTGTGCGACCCTCTGCGCTGGCAGCAGTTGTGTGGCTGCGATGGCCTCCGGATGGACAGACACAAGGAAGGTTTGCTCCCTGCTAGCGGCAGATGGCAATTCCTGCTGAAGCTCTGCTTTTTTTGTTTCAGATAATCACTCACAGGTATCAAGAGCATCTCTCCGTATCCGTATCCTGGACGTGAACGACAATCCGCCCGAGCTCGCCACCCCCTATGAAGCTGCTGTGTGCGAGGATGCCAAGCCAGGCCAGGTAGCGGGTGTCCCCCAGCCCTTCTCATGAGTCTCCGTCAGCGCCTGCAGCAGTCTCGTGCTGCGAGCAGCGCTCTGGACCAGTGCCAGCCTGCCCGTCCTTCCCCTTCTGCCTGAACATCTTCCCATGCAGCCGCTCTCACACTGGGAGCCACTTTGCTGGTGTCCTACAGCTAAACCTGTCTATAAGGGCAAAGGCTCATCCCTCACTGTGGCAGACGCTGGTGGTGCTCTGCTGGGCTGGACCGTGTGAGCGGGGCCCGTGGGAGGGGCTGCGGAGGCAGCGCTGATTCTCACCTCTGCTTTCTCCTCACAGCTGATCCAGACAATAAGCGTTGTGGACCGTGATGAGCCTCAGAGTGGACATCGTTTCTACTTCACGCTGGCACCTGAAGCCACCAACAACCACCATTTTTCTCTGCTGGATATTAAGGGTAAGCCCTGCTGCACCCTGCCCAGTGCAGGAAGGGAGATGGGGCTGTGGGCTTACAGTCCATCCGTGCCGGCTGGAGCTCAGGATGCTTTGGGCACCCTGCAAGGCTCCTTGCCAACCTGAAATGGTGGGACTGGTCAGCTACCAGTTTGGATTTCCTCAAGGAGGCTCTGCCAGCTTTCTTCTGTGCTGCAGACAGGTCCAAAACTCTTCTTGTGCTGTCTGGTTAGCCTTTGATGTTTTCAGGGCTCTTGATCCCTTTCTTGATGTGAAATGTCCAACCTGCCTGCAGGCAAGGAGGTGGTGTGGATTTACAGATGAACACGCTCCAGTTTTGAGCATTAGGATTTACCCCTCTCCAAGGTAAATCCTGGACCCACCGTGCGGGTGGGCAGCCCCTGTGCCCCAACAAACGGGAGCAGCTCAGGAGTCCTGGGAGGCAGAGGGGCCATGCAGCAGCCAGCCCTCGGCCGTTGCGGGTTACCTGGGACGTGGCCAGCAGTGCCGGATTCCCCGTTAGGTGGTGGCTCAGGAACGTGGTTCCCCTGCATTTCCTAAGGCTCATCCTGTCCTTTGGGAAACGCAGCCAGGCAGAACCCGGCTGTTCCTCTGGGAAGCTCTGGGGTTCTTTGCGCCTCTGGGCTGAGTGGCTCCTGATGACTCGATCCCCATCTGCTGCTCTAAGCGATGGGGTGCGACGCAGGTTTTGCTGGCTGAGCTCTGGCTGCCAGTTGGCTTTGTGGACTGCGAGGTCAGGCTGCGTTTGTGCGGATGATAACAATCCAGAAAGGTAGTTATCGGGCTCCTTCCTATTTTTGACTGGTGTTTTAGATGAATTTAGATGCTGATTGCAGCGGTATGTATAGCAGGGACCCTTGCAGATACCGGCATCTTCTCCAGCCAGATGTGCGCTTATTTGTCAAGGGGGCCAGCCCAGAAGGAAACCAGCAGCCCACATTGAAATGCTTCTTTGTTCTGGTTTGTGGGTGTTTTTGAAATGATTTTTTTCTCTGTTTTTGCAGTTTCATCTGTCAAAAGTCTGATTTAGATTGTTCTGAGCTTATCAAAGGAACCCTCTGCTGATGTAAGATCCCGCTTGCTCAGTTTGGTTCAGCATTATTAGGGATAGCCAAAATGGAACTTGCAGCAAAAAGCTTCAGACATAATCGCAGAAGGACCGATATTGCTTTGTGTCCTAAAAAGTGCAGCTGTCCCTGACCCGAGTCCCTCCCCCTGCTCTGATGGGGCAGCTGTTCACGAGACCTTTTGCTTCTTATCATGTAAGCAAGCTTTAATCCCCTGCAAGATTTTTGTCCCACGCCCAGCGATTAACTTCCTTCACTTTCTTTGAAGGACCTTATGAAAACGTGCTGAGTTACACCCCGGTGTCTGTCCCTACCCAGACCCCTCCAGAAGCTCCGAGGGGCCCGGGGCTGCGCTCCCTGCTCCGAGCCGGGATGTCTGCTGCGGCTGGGTTGCGATCCCAGAGCCATCACTGCTGCTCCTCCTGCCTGGCAGGAGTGACCTGGCCAGGGGTGGCTGGAGGTCAGCGGGGGCTGCTTCGCTGCCTGGTGCTGTGTGGGAATCGCCGCCCGTTCGCTCAGCCGGGATTCACCGGCAGCAGCCCGAGAGCTGCCGTTGCAGGAGGGTGCGGGACGCAGGTTCACACGCCGCTATCTCCTCTGGAGCTGCTGCTCTCTTGAGTGGGATGAGGCTTTCATTGCACGGGGTAATCCTTCGTGCTAAACGATCCCACAAACTTTGCATGTGGTGCAACACTGCATAAAATGAGTAAAAGCTGGCATCACCTCCCGCCTTCTGTTCTCAGGAAAACAAATGCTGTTCCTGCAGGGTTATTCCCAGGGTGTTTGGAGACCCTCCCAATTGCCAAGCAATGCTGTCTTCCACAGCAAGAGGAGGCGGCTGCCTGTGCAGATGGAGGCACCCCTCATTTCTAACGTGTGTGCGTTTTGGTGTCATCTCCCTTCCTTTGATTTTTTCCCCCCTCTCCTTCGCTCCAGTCCATTGAGTGCCCTGGGTGCGCTCACCTTCGCCCCCTGCTCTCATGGGTTCCCTTGCTGCATCCTCCTTTGTCCCCCCCGTTGCCTCCCTCACGTGCGTTCACCCCTCTTGCACTTGTCTCTGCTCCTCCATATAAATATCAGTGGTGACAAACTGCTACCACCAGCCCATCTGTTTCTTTGTACAAATTTGTAGCCAGTTTTGAAACGTGATTTATAAATATTGCTTTTGCAGCCAAGGAGTGACACTGATGGATGTCAGCACAGATGGATTCACTAAGCTCTCTCTTAAATCCTTCTTCTCTCTTTTGCTTTGCACCTACATCCCTCGGCTCCCGCAAGGCAGCAGAAAGCCACCTCGGGAGGGTGACTTGTCCTCAGCACGGCAGGGACCAGCATCTCCTTGGGAATGCTCCCGTCAGGGTTCATCAGGAATGGTGATCGGCAGATGGGGAGCCTGGGCGGCTCCGGCCAGCAACGAGTTAACTGCGAGCTGCTGGAGAGATGTCCGAGGGGTCGAGCGGTCGGCTGCTTGGGCCGGCACCTCGCTGGCAAAGCTGACCCCGCAGGGGGCTGGAGGAGCAGAAGGAGTTAGAGACAATTAAATGTTAAAGAGCAGAGCCCTGTCGCAGGGGTGGGAGCAGAGCCAGGCGGGGTAGCACTGGAGGGGATGCTGAACGCTGCCTTGGCTCTTCTAGGGCTCCTCGTGGGCAGCGTGGAGGAAGGCTGTGAGGGCTTTAGGGAAAGCCCAGGGTGATCGATGGGGCAGCCTGTCCATCAGATGAAGAGCTTGTGGAGTACCTGCTAGTAAGTGGGCGTATGGCAGTGGTCACAGGGCAGGTCTGCTGCAGCCTGATACCGCCACGACGCAGTCAGGACACTGCTGCTTGCCCAAAACCTGTTGGGTCGGTCCCCAGTGCACCCAAAACTGCCGGCAGTGGGGATGGCCATAGCAAAGGGCCCGCAGTTAACACCCGCAGCCCTGCTCGCCAGCTCCCGGCAGCACGCAGAGCTGCCTTGGCTCTGATGCTCTGGGTCAGAGCCACAAGAGCAAAAGGTGACCCTGCAGGAGACCTTGCGTTACCTGAATTATAGCTGGTTTGCACCAGTCAGGCTTTTGGGAACTGTGCTGTTTCCTACCAGCATCTCTCTTTCATTGCTTTTGTTCTGTCCGAGGGAGTGCTGAAGCACTTCTTAATTCATCAGACAAGGAATAAATGTTGTGTGGTAACAACGACCCCAGTCCAGAAGGAAGATGCCCGGCAGATGAAATGCCTAAAGGAAGAGAAAGAATTGGAAAAGCTGACCTCACCCAGGTCCAGTTGGTGCCATTCCAAAGGCATTCACCATCCTCTGCCTCCTAACTCACCTTTTGCTGGGCCTTTCTGGCCTGAGAAAATTGATTACAGAAGAATCAAAGGCAATTAAAGCCTGAAATCATGTTCTCCAAGAAATGCTAATTGTGTTGGAAGGGATGGTAGAAAGCATCCAAGCCCAGCAACCTGGAAGGGGTGCTAGATAATATGGAGCGACACATGGAGCTACTGACTCCAGAGCTCAAGGGCTAGGCAAGCAGATGTCTGAACTCTCTGCAGGTCTCATTAAGAGCGTGTAATGGGTGATAGAAGATCTGAAAATCGTAACAATCAAAAGCAAAATGTTTGGATTTGAGGATTGCCTCAGGATAGAGGAAGCCTCCTCCAGCCCCGTAGGGATGCTGTTCACGGCAGGAGCAGCACAGATGCTGATCTGACAGGGGGTGAAAAAGAGCATCAAACCTCCGAGGGGGCTGAGCAAAAGGTAAATGAGCAGCAGTGGTGCTGTGGCCTGGCACCCAGAGGATTTGGGAGGAGGAGGTAAAAGGGAAAAAACGCATTACTCTCCTACCAGCTGCACCTGCCTGGGGCTGGAGCGATGGTCTGCTCCTTTTGGGCAGCTCCAGCGGTAGCATGGCCATGGGCCTGGTGGGGAGCCGTCTGCACCTCCCTGGAGCTGGCGTGCCCGGGCACCGGAGCTGCAGAACAACTGCCGGAGAAGGGGAAGGCAGACGGTCGTGTGGCCCCAGGAGTGTGGGAGAGGGCAGGGATATCGAAATCCAAACTGGAGGCAGCTTGCTCCCTTCTGCTACCCTAGCGCTGTTCAAGATTGAGTTATGAGAAGGATTTATTAGTTCTGTCTTTGAAGCTGCCAAGAGCCTCTTTGGAGAGGGAGTCTGAGAGACTTAATTATTTTTTTTATTCCTAGTGATGTTACGCTACCACCAAAGTATATTGGCTTCCTAAACTTCTTTCTTACAGCAGTATTGACTGGTCCCTGCACACACTCGACCCACATTGGTTTCTGCCTTGTCTGCTGACTTGCTCCTCAAGCAGGCAGAGGTGCCGTCTCCTGTCCATCGCACAAGGTGATATGATGCGACACGGGATAACATCACTGTGTGGTCAGGGAGCGGGTGGCATAGGGAATCTGTGGAGGAGATAGTTTGTGTAGCAAGATGGCAATGATAGTAAATGGTTTGGCTTGGGGCTTCAGAGGACACGTGGCACAACCCTTAGAGCGGTGTGACCGTAACACAAAGTGCACCCGGGTGAGGACTGGGCAGGAAAACATAAGTGTGGCAATCCAAGCTTGTCTGTGCAGGAATGCTGTGGATTACCGTCTGCTCAAATTTCAGTACCACCTCCTGGGAAACACTGCTCCTCAACCTCGTGACCCTAAAAATGGACTTAGCAGAAAGCTGCTACAGTGGAAGAGACACGAGAGGCTGCAGGGCCAGCCCTGCCTGGCTTTTCCTTGCAACGATTCGGGCTGTGCCGATACTAACAAATCCACACCAAGACACACATCCTGAAGCAACTGCCTTGGGTCAGCTGCATGTAAAGAAACAACTGTACCAAGAGAAATGATGCTGTTTTGTAGGAGGTTGCTTCGGATGCATTTTCCAGGATACATTTTCCCAGATCTGGGCAAAATTTTCTTTGCTTCTGTGGTCAAATAGACTACACTGCATGGCAGCAGCGCTGCTTTTTCTGGAGTATCTCAGAAGGGAACACAGAAGTTTGCAAGCAACAGGGGTGTAAACGCCCGACAGAGAAAACAGTTTGTGGAGCCGTGGGCGCAGCGGGTGGGCAGCAGGGAGGAGGCTGGAGCTGTCTCAGTGCCTGGAGGGGGCTGGTCTCTGCCAGAGCAGGGTCTGGCTGTGCAGCCCCGGTGAGCAATGTCATAGGTGTAAACGTGACATTTCTGTGGATCTCCCTCCTGTAGGAAGTGCTCATGTCACCCTATTCAAGAGAGAAAATGTTGTTTCATGGTGTTTGAAATAGTGTTTTGTAGTCGTGATTTTTGTCTCTCTCCCTAGCACCAAGTTTTGGGTTACGGAGCAAGACCTCAGCCCCTTCCTGAGCTGAGGTTTCTCAGAGCAGAGCTGTCTGTCGTGCTGCTGATATATTTAAGTACTGGCTGCTTTATTTTGACTTTGCGGGTTAAGCAGTGAAAATATTTCTCCTTCCCATACTCGGAGGTGAAGGGGCTCAGCGGTGCAACGTGCTGTCTGAGCGGTCTCAGCTGAGCTGAGCTTAGTGGCTGCCTCTCTGCGACTTGGACGTGTATTTCCCCTTGATTTCTAGAGACTGTTCCTAAAAATACAGTGTGCCTTGTGGCAGGTCCCTCACAGGAGCTGGAGCTGGCTGTAAACAGAATGGGAGTCGCCAGCCTTCTGCTGCATTTCCAGAGAGGTGAGGAGCTGGTGCTACGCCTGCATTTACGCAGCCCTAAAGAGGTGCTCGTGCGGGCGGCTGGGAGAGCTCCCAAGCACAGTGGTTCATCACACCTGGGCCAGAGATGGGCTGAGTGGCACGTGGAGGTACACGGCTGTATGCACGAGGATCCTCCGAGCCAGGATCCGACCACGAGCACAAGCTGGTTACTTGACTGGTGTGACGGTGCCAGCAAAGGCGACCTTCCTGGGCTGAGGGCCAGAGCCTTTCGTGCTCACAGCAAGTGGGTCTGTCCCATTTGTCCTGTGGCTTCATCTCCACTGGGTCTAGCTGGGCTAGCTAGGAGTCAGTCCTAGCCTCTTGCTGAGATGGTGCCATTAACGTTATTTATATCTCCCTGCTATGCTGCAGCAAGATGAGGGAGCAGCACCAAATTAGATCTTGTTACCTTTGTGCAAACGATTAGCGTAACAATAATTTATTTTTTTTTCCTAGCTCATCCTTGGTAGGCAATAGGCAGCTTCTCAGCAGGTTCTGCTGCGGGCAGGCTGCCACGCTTGCTTCAGCTTCCTGGCTGCCCGGGGGGCTGGTGCTCCCCTGCTCCTCCTGACGGCTCTGCCGAGTTGCCTCTGTGCTGGGGCCACGTGCTGCTCCAGGAGTCTCAGCCGCGGTGGCAGATGTCCTGCAGGACCAGGTGGCTGCCCAGGCAGAGGGTCTGTGGTCCCTGCCTCACATACAGAGAAGCCAGGCAATGCATGTGATGCAGCAAGATCGTGCTCTCCGCTGTGGGCAATCCCCTCCACGGGCTGGCGATGCTGCAGCACTCGGATCACGGCTGACTCGAAGCATGGGTCGGTGCTGGGGCTGCAGCCTTGCAGGCGGAGCGCTGACATTGCATGCAGTATCCTCCCTTCTGAGGCAGACTGTCCCCAGATCGACTCGTACAAGCCTTTGCCTTACTGCTGTCTTCTGCTCTGTGCTCCTGAGGATGTTGCCTGCTTGAAGTCTGCTGCCCTGAGCAGGGATGAGTGAGGTTACCTGGAAAATTCCCTTAATGGATAAAAGATGCTACATACAAAGGAAGAGTTTTTCCTAGTGACCTGCAGCACAGTTCGGTGTGCATGAGTAAGATCTGGTTTTGAATATCACCCTTGTGGCATTCAGTGCAGCCTCCAAATGTTGGCTGGTGTGTTCTTCTCTCTGGTGTCTTTGCCTTTCCCACGCTGAGCTCTTCAAGGCAGACCTGTGCTCTCAGATGAACTGGAAGAGATGACTTTCTCCCTGTCTCCTTTATGCTGGAACCCCAGCTCTCCCCAGCTAGGGTGCCAAAGGCTCCGCTCTCCCCAGCAACACGGCCGTATTCTGGCAACACAGAAGACTCTGGTGGGCTGAGTCCAGAAACCTGATGATAGGAAGCAGCAATCTGGTGTTTAGCACCACGACAGCTGAGCGCTGTTCTGGGCACAAGCCCGTGCACTGCTGCCTCCCCTCTGGGCACAGACAGCCCGTCTTCCTCGCTTCTGCTGCACCTAGCCACGCTCGGCTCCGGCACACACGGGGTGAGCTTCACCTCTGCACTCGCGTGTCAGCACGGGGGGGTACGGATTGCCCCAGCTCCTCTTCCAACCCGCCCTGAAGCAGAGAGCAGCCTTGCCCTCGCTTGGCCTTTGCTGGGGTTGGTTGCAGCAGTCCTGCAGGCAGGTCGTCTGTGCCTCTGCCATTTGTGCTGGCAGAGCTGGGCGAGGGCTCAGCACTGGGATCCTGGCCCCCAGCCCCGAGCAGCTCGGGGGGTAGGTGGGCTCCATGCTCTGCTCTGCCCCGGCTGCTGCGCGGCGTCTCCAGGATCTGCCCCGCTTCCCATCTGGCCAGTGGATCTTCCCTGTCCTGCGGCTCGGCGTGTGCCTGCGGCTCGGCGTGTGCCTGCCCCTCTGCTCTGCTCTTGGCTCGCCTCCTGTCCCCGCCGTGCCCCGTGTGCTCCCGTGCAGCACCCGATCCATACGGCAATTTCCGCGGTGGCAGGCAGCCCAAGAGCCAGAATTAGAATAGATGTCTTTTCCGATCGAAGAGCTGATTGATACAGAAAGGGGCCAGTCCAGCATAAATCAGGTGCAATGAGGAGAGAGTCTGTAGACAGCAGCACCTTGCTGTGAGCGGGCCAATCTACGTTTTATTAGATAAAGACTGCAGACAGTCGGCAGCCACTTCTGACATCTGGCCGCACTCGTTCAGCTACTGTTCAATCCCCTCCCCGCTCTGCTGCTGGCTGGCAGCGAGTAGCACACATGAGCAAGGAGCCGAGCTGATTTTTCGGTCCCTGTTCCTCCCCTCCCTCCTCCAGGTCGTCTGGGCGCAGCTGCTGTTTGGGTTCATCTCTGGCGCCCGGGCCCTGGAGGGGCCCACGGAGTGGCCGTGTTAATGGGATCGTAATGGGTTATGCTGTGCCGGCTGAGCCCCTGAAACAGCAGGGTCTGAGCAGATGGGGAGGAGGATGGCTGGCTCAACTGGGAGGCTTGGAAGGAGCTCTGCCTGCTCCTTCAGAAGTTACAAAGGATCCTGAGGGTATTTGGCCCTCCGGCTGAGGCAGGACCCTTCACCCGCAGCTCTCGGGTTTGGAAGCAGTAACTGCTCTTGCAGGTTCAGTGCCACCTGCAGACCCCCGTCCGCTCTGGTCTCCATGTCAGCAACTGGTTTTTATCCTGATTCCTGCTCTGTGCCACCCTCGGAGAGTCTTCTGGAAGGTTTTTTTCCCCTCTCTCTGCTCCAACTGTGTGGTTGGTCAGCATGGCTCAGATACCCATATGCTGTTGCTCCTGTGTCGGGTTCACCGTGCCCTGGGTGCGCTGGCCGGGGAGACGCCGGGCTGGCCCCAAGGTGCCTGTCTAAGGAGAATGTGCTGGAGCAGAGCCGGCCACCTCCAGGCGCTCGGGCTGCTGGGGGGCTGCAGTACAGGGGAGCCATGAGCCGGCTCCCTGCTCCCCCGTGATGGAGAGGAGGGAGGCCCCACCGCCTCTTTGGGCAGTTGCTGGAGTTGGCACACGAACAACCCCTGTTCGTCTTGAGTGCGGATGAGCTCCTGGTGAGTCCTGCTGGCTGTGCTATGGGGGTGACTTTGCTGTGGTTTTACTTGTTCCCTGCAGACAACACGGCTGCGGTGCACACGCAGAGAATGGGCTTCAATCGCCAGGAGCAGGACGTGTACTTGCTCCCCATTTTGGTGGTGGACAGCGGCCCGCCGGCCCTCAGCAGCACGGGGACTCTGACCATCCGCGTCTGCGGCTGTGACAGCAACGGGGCCATCCAGTCCTGCAACAGCACAGCCTACGTCGTATCAGCTACGCTGAGCCCCGGTGCCCTCATCGCACTGCTGGTGTGCATCCTCATTCTGGTCGGTGAGTGCCCGCCTGTCCCCCGGCTTCCTCCTGTCCTGTCCCTTCTCCTCTCCACCCAGCATCACACCAATGAGCGCAGGCGGTTGCCGTGGGCACGGTGCCGGCTCCTCTGCCACCTGTCTCCTTGCTGGTACCTGCAGCGTGTGGGGCAAGAAGCCTGGCTCTCCTGCCAGTGGGGGACCATCAGGGAAGCTCCCATGTTTGCCCCAACTCCCACGTGCTGGGCTCGCACGGCAGCCAGAGCCGGGGTCCCTGCGGACAGGCAGGTGGGCTGCTGCCCAGCGGAGGCTGGAGAGGTGCTGGCTTGCTCCCCGCCTCACAGGGCAAGAGCCGAGAGCTGCTCGCAGGCTGCCGTGCCATGCCCACAGCAGACGGAGCACATGTGCATCCCAGCGTGGTGGCCAAGGGTGGCAGATGTGGTGCGCGCAGATGTGCTCTTACATCGGACCATGGGGATGGTCAGTGTTAGAGTGTGCGTGAGCGTGTGGGCAGGATGCTGAGCTGGGGTGCTCGCAAACCAGAGTATTGCCCACACCCTGGGAATGCTGCTGCCACCACTGACACACTGGCAGAAGCTTGTGCTGGGCCACCATGGCACAGTGTGAAGGTGCAGGGGAGGTGTGGGCTTGTGTGCGCGTGGGAAGGGTCTCTGAGAGAGGGGTGTTGCAGTGCCCTCAGGTTTAGCATAGGGCAGTTGATGGACGCTGCTGCTGAAAGCCCTCCAGCATTGGTGCGGGCTCACAGCTGGCTCCTGAGGGCTGTCCGGACATCTGTGGAAGCCAACATGTTGTTCAGTGAAGTCTCCTCTCCTTGGCACAACTCTGCTCCCCGTCTCCTGCTGTGTCTCCGTTTAGAAAACCCTTTCCCACAGGGTGCACTTTACACTGGTTTCATTTTCCAACGCAGCGCAAACAAATTTCTGCCTAATTGCCCAAACGAATAAAGTGCACATCGGTGCTTTAAAGGTGATGGGATGAATGGATGATGATCCGGGACACATCTGCGGCTCATTGCTCAGGCTCTGTGCCATCTGCTCCACATTCACCCTCCCAACATTTGGCTGCTGCTGTGATTCATGCACCCCCTTTTCCTACTCATCTTCTGCAGAATCCATCCGCTTGTCTGTCCAGCCGTGCGTTCATCCATCTGTCCCTCCTGTCTCAGCGGTCAGGCTGCATGGGAAAGGAAGCTCCCGGTCTGCACTGGAGCCCGGGCAAACCTCTCTCCCAGCCAGTGACACAGCACAGCTGCTACTTGATGAGCCTGGCTGATAGGAACGGGCTGCCGGCGGTCTCGGCTGTGGGGGTCCCTGTGCCGGAGGGTGCTGTGCCTCTGCACCCTGTCGCTGAGCACCGGCCATCCTTGCCCCGGCAGGAGCGCGGCTTGCACAAGCCCCTGTGCCCATCTGACCGTCTCTTCCTTTCCCAGTGCTGGTCCTTCTGATCCTCACACTGAAGCGACACCACAAAAGCCACCTGACATCCGAGGATGACGAGGACATGAGGGACAATGTCATCAAATACAACGATGAAGGGGGTGGCGAGCAGGACACAGAGGCCTATGACATGTCAGCCCTGCGCAGCCTCTATGACTTCAGTGAGATCAAAGGTGGCGACGGAGGCGGGGGGCCGGGAGAGGGGGGCCTGAGCGGAAACCCGGCTTCCGAGCTCCATGCCCTCCCGCAGTGGGTGCAGAGCCCGGACCTGGATTTCTCCGTGTTCAGAGACTATATCTGCAAGAAGGTGGAGCAGGCGGACGAGGACCTCTCCGTGCCGCCCTACGACTCGTTCCAGACCTACGCCTTCGAGGGCTCGGACTCCCCCGTGCCCTCCCTGAGCTCCATCAACACCTGGTCCAGCGGCTCGGAGCAGGACTTCTCCTACCTGGGGGTCTGGGGGCCGAGGTTCCGGCAGCTGGCAGCGCTCTACGCTGGGCGCAGGGGTGAGGAGGACAGCGAGGAGTCCTAGCCATCCCGCCAGCACCTCGCGAGGCTCCCGGCGCCTCCTGGACTGGGGCTCTGTGCCCATGAGGTGCCATGCGGGGACAGCGTGCGCCTCCAGCCGGGCACCTTGGCTGCCGGAGAGGGGCTGCACCGTGGGGCCGGGGAGTGCCGGGCGACGTGCTCCTTGGCAGCTGCCTCCTGTGCAGGGCACCTCTGCACCCGCACGGCAATGCCGGGGCGCCCAAAGGAGCTGCTGTGGCCATCGTCATCTCCTTAATACCAGTCTCCATTAAAGCACTACACATTAATTTAAGAAAGAGAAAATCTAATTCAAGAGAGTTTGGAGGGGGTTTCTCCCCCACAAATTATCATTTAAATAGATCTGTTCAGTGAGCCCAGTTCAGGAGAGGAAGAGTACACCGGGAGCCTTTTGTCGTCTAAATTGTTTTTGTCACTTGAGTCAGAGCATTTGAAGTGCTTTGATTTCTTTAAGAGCTTTCCTTGCAGAGGGAAACAAGCTTTTAACTTCTGTTCAGCTTTTTCCCCCTTAGGTTCACTAGCTTTTTGGAGTCCTCCTTCTCTGCGCGTGGGCTCCTCGGCAGCATCAGAGGGAGCGTGCGGCACTGGGGATGCACGTGCTGGATGCAGGCTCCGGGGTCACATCCTGCACGGAGCGACCGCTGCACCAGAGTTCACTTCAAAACACACTTTGCCTCTAAGCTGCAATTGCTTCACCTCTCAGTTCTTAGACCTTTCTTGGGGTTATCAAAGATGCTTATGATTTTGAAGGGGCTCTCCCTGCACAGCGGACGTTGTCTGTAAGGTCCCCGTGTGCCCCGGTGATGGACAGGGATGCCCCGTCTGCCGCCGAGGCACGGTGCTGTGGCCTGAGCCGCGGAACAGCCGTGGTGCTGGGGAGCGCCGTTGGAGGGGCACGGAGCGGCACTCCCCGGGTCGGCTCTGCCAGCCCCTCGGGGCAGGCTGGGCCCGGGTCTGCAGGGCTCTCGGCCAAGCGTGAGCCTTCTACCAAATGGCGCGGGCTGCGCAGGGCAGAAGGCGGGACGTCAGCACACCCTGGCCTTCAGTGGTGGGGGAGAGCTGCATCCCGGCTAGAGGATCATGCTGTAGGGCGCAAGAGAACCCCAGCTGTCTGGTTTGGAGGGATAATTCCTGCTTACACCCAGCTGACAGCAAAGTATCACCATCAGCAATAGAAAAGCCATCCCCAGGACATGGGCATGAGGCCACATCCCGCTGGCACTGCTGCACGGCCGAGCTGGGTGGTGCAGGCTGGGCAGTGGGTCTGTGACACCTCGGGGTACCCGGGGTGTCCCCACCCCAGCACGGTGCCCTGCAAGAAACCTGCACGAGCTCCCACAGCAGCGCTGCCTTTGCAGGAAATCTCTGGTTTCGAGAGGCAGATCAGGAGGAACCATCGGGATGTGCCGTTGCTCCTCAGGCTGCACATGATGCTGGAGGAAAGCGCTCGGTGCCCTGCGCCTTTCCAGTCTGCCGACTTCCCCTGGGGCAAATTGAGCAGCACTTTGAGCAACACCCCCCGGGCAGCTTCTCAGGCTGTGCTGGCTAGTGCAGCTCCTTATCTGTTCCTGTTGGAAAAAAAATCAATTATATCATTGATAGGTAACTGATAAGGTCTCCCAAGGCCTGACACATCCTGGGCTTGTCACTGGGTTTGTCCTTTTAGTTTAGCCACAGACAGTGTTTTCTATCCTTGGAGAAGGTTTAAATGTAAATGTACCCACGTGTTTATTTTTTACTGTGTTTTGCTGGTGTTGGTCCTTTGGCCGCAGCACGAGACCTGACAGCGGAGAAGGGCAGGACACGTCTTTGCCGCGGCTCCTGCCCTCAGCTGCTCCTGCCCTCGGCTGTTCCTGCCCGCTGCTGCCATGTCCACCCACGCGGGAGCCACAGCTCAGCTTTCGCGCTGGGACCGGGAGCTGCTCGCTTCTCAGGGTCTCTCCGGTCTCCCCCGCAGAGGAGGCAGCAGGCGCCTCACTGCTGGCACCCACGCTCCGGCGTGCTGCTGGTTCACTGTGATGATGCTGGGAAGGCAGCGGGGCCAACGGGCTACTTCATGCTGGCCCTCGAGTGCTGGCTCTGGCCACTCCGCCTCAGGCAGGTGATGCCCCAAACCCCGGAGCAGGAGAATGGAGAAAGCCCTCTCTTTCCTCAGGAACGTGTTCGTCTTTTCCCTCTGGGCTGAATAGCTGTGCCCTCGCCCCTCCGGAGCTGGCCCTTCCTCTAGCAAAAGTGTTGTGCAATAGCAGGGCTCTGTCCCTAGGAGATGGGGCCTGACAGGGTACGTGTTTAGTAACCCTCCCACCGGGTTATTCTCCATCCCCGACCAGCCAGTCCTCCCCAACACGCATGCACGCACGCTTGCGGTTTAATTTCTATCCCACGTGTAAATATGGGAGGAGCGCAGTGCCGAGCGAGCCGGCAACTCCACGCAGTGCTGCCCCGCGCTCCCTGCCCACCCGCACCCGGCAGGAGGAGCTGGCAGCTGCCACAGTGTCCGATGGAGTCACTTTGATTTCCTTTCTCTACCCAAATGAAATTAGGAGGTTGATTTCCTCACCCTTGTTATTTTTTCAAGGTCTTTCTAGGACCTGGAAATAAATGATTTCCTTGTCGTCTAGCCTGAGTCTTACTTGCTTATTTTGTCTTGTTTCCTTTCCTCATATTGCACTGTCAACATGGTCCCATCAGCACCTTCCCAGAGGGACTGGGCAGGCTGCCTCGCCGGCAGGATGGGCCACAGCACAGCCCAGCGCGGCGCGTTCCCTGCCAGGAGCCAGCAGCCAAACCGCCTGCCTCCTGCAGAAAGTTCCCACCAGCAGGATGCTGCTTCTCTAGCTTCTTCCTGATTTCCATTGAAATGCTCATCAGAAAAAGCTTCTTCAAGAGAAGGGTCAGTTATTCTGTCTGAATTTGAAGGAAATGATGAAAAAAAATGCCCTTGGCTTTCACCATCTCTTCAAGAAGAGAAAGACGGGTTGTGCTTTAAGTAGCACGAGGTGCTGGGTGCGTGCTCCAGGCTGGCTGCAGTGCCTGCCTGCCGTGTCTGCTCCCAGCAGGAGCCACCCCGGCATCGAGGTCCGGGGTCTGAGCCGCCACAGCCAGGCACAGGCTCCTCAGCTCAGTCCCAGAAGCACTGCCCCCATGGGAGAGCAGCAGCAGCAGCTCGTCCTGCGGGGGGGTCATCGTTCCCTCATCCTGCAGAACAACAACAGAAAGAACAAGAGGCAAACTGCACGCCAAGCGACAAAAGAAAGTCTGATGATGCATCTTCACGGTCTTCCTGTTTCAGCCAACAGAGTTCCTTAGTGTTCTTTAAAAAGCGCATCTTCAGTGTTGTTCTCTTGAAGTTCATGAACAGCCTTGTAGCTGACCAGCTGATCTCTCACGGGCACGGATCCCGGTCATGTACTTCTTCCCAGTCTCAATACAGCTGGGAATGGGTTGTCAATTGTCAACGGGTTTTGTTACCATGACCCATTCTCATGTTGGCAATGGTGTGTATTACAGCAGCGTTCAGTTATTAGCTGCAGCAAAAATCCCCCTCATACTCAGTTTTAATACTGAAATGATGCAAATAAATGACACTCAAGCCTGACCACAGGTAAATCAATCGCTGGTGGTTTTCTTGATGGCAAGGGGCTGGGGAACGAGCAACGTGTTAATGGAAAACAAGCATGAACCTCCCTGCCCAGGAAGCCTGGTCAAGGTGTGCAGCTGCGAATGCTCTGGCACTCGTCGGTGGTGGTGGCACACCGCAGAGGGCTGGATGTGGCACACCACAGAGGGCTGGATGTGGCACACCACAGCTGGATGGCACAGAGAGAGGGGGATGTGCGCTAAACTCTGTGGTGGCATCAATGTAGGTCGGCAGATAGCACAGGCAGAATTTAAACCTCTCCATAAAGCGACAGTCGTCTAAATAGCATCTTGCAGTCCTCGCTCCGAAACAGACTTATTGATCCCTGAGGTCTTTAAGCATTTCTGTATCCTTCACCATCCCTGTGCCTCCACTCCCATCTACTCACTAAATGTTGTGGAAGAAACATCTGGTGACCTTTGACGACAGCAGTTAGTGGGATGCTGCAACAGAAGGGAGGAGTCTTGAGGCCGGAGGGTTTTTCAGACGTGCAAGGTGTGCTGCCAGACCTCAGTGTATGCACTGCTTTTCACAGTTGCAGCGAGTGCCTCTAGAACTGCCAGCCTTGAGGAGGCCTTTTTGCGAGCATCATCATTAATTGCCCCCCCACAGCAAGTGTGTCAGCTGTGTGCTCCGGCAGTTCTGGACACATCGGCCAGTTGTTGTTTGCAGAGGTACTGATGGTTGCTGGGTGGTTGTACCCCGGGTTTTCAGCCCAGGACCTTAGCAACAAGAGCTCTCATGTTCCAGCTGCAGCCAGATGTGCTCTCTTTGACTCCTACTGTCCAACTTCAGGCACGCAAACAAGCAGCCTAGCTACCCTGGAACTCTGGGGATCAGGTGTGCTGGATTGTCCTAGGAACTCCCCATTGGCAGAGGAAGTGCCTGCAGTTCGTGTGCTCCTAACGAAGGAGGTAACAAGTGGCGAGCATTGAGTGTGATGAGCCTGGGCCATGCAGAAGGATTTGCTTCTTGATATTGTGGAGGAATGGAGAGAGCTCAAAGCAACAAATTGCCAGCCAGAACCAGACCCTTGACTACAAAAGAGGAGGATTATTGAGAGCTCTGATTGCAGAAGCATCTGTGAAGATGTTTTAAGAGCTCCATGCCCCCTCAACGCAGCCCCTTTTGAGGAAATCTTTCTATAGCAACTTCTCTCTCTTAGCAGTTGCACAGCAGCCTCTGGCTTCTTGCAGGGCAGGGCAAGAGCAGGTTGATCCCCTCCTTGCTTCTGTAGGAGAAGAAGCCAGTCCTGCTCTGTAGACTGGTGTCCAGCGACAGGACTGTCTCAGATCCAGGGGCCGAGCTGGCCGGCTGGGCAAAGCCAGGGGCTGCTCTGCTGGCGAGGTGGAATGAAGATGCTTCTTCCAGGTCAGTTTTCTCACATCAGGGGCAGCCCCGAGGGTGTGGAACACACAGCACCATGGGCCGAGGGCTCCCAGCTCGTTAACGACACCCGCATTCGTCTGTGTGGAGCGGGGCAGTGGGTGCACAGAATAGGTAGTCTCTGGGCGGAGCGGTCCACTGTAGGACCAAAGCAGTGCGTGCAGAGGACACTGCCGCGTGCTCGGAAGGTGATGGCGGCGGTGGGAACCTGTCCGTGCTGTGCCCTGCGTGCTGACACCTGCAGCTTCGGGAGGTTCTTTGCCTGAAGGCAGTCGGCTGCAGCCAGCTGCTTTGCAGGAGCAGAGCACGGCAGCTCCGGTGGTGCTGCTTTGTCCCGTGTTTTCACCAAAGAGTGACTGCTTACCGGGTGCCCTGGCTCTTGTGATGCTCCACGTCCTTGCACAGGGCAACTGGCACCTGCGTGCGAGTCACCCCTCACTAGCCCGTTCGGAGGCTGAGGCATGACACCCGCCGCACGGGATGCAGCCTGCGGCTGTCTGCTGGCAGAGGACGGTGGCATTTGCCACTATCACGTTCTGAACGAGTCCTGCAAGGTCGGCGCCCCTGTGCTACATCGGCGGGTGGATAGCACAGCTCCGCTCCCGGCCCCAGCACAGGGACGCTGCAGCGGTCACCTCTAACGCCTTCGCTCTGAGCCACGGCGAGCTCCAGAAGGCAAGGTGTCCAAGCCTCCTCCAGAGAGTTATTTACAAAAGATGGATGTGATCTGCTGGGATCATTAAGGGGAAATGAAAAAAGGGCAGTGATATGTGCACCCCCAGGAGAAAAATACATCTCTGGTAACAGAGTGCAAGCAAGGCCGTGTAAGCCTCTGCCTCCCGCTCGCGTTGGTAATACGCTGCTCAGGAAGGTGATCACTTTTCCCCCCATATCCTCCAAGGAAGCTGCTCTGTCACCAGAAAGCTGACTCCTTTAACCACCTCTGCCACAGCTAATATCGCAGCTCCCTGCATCCTTTCATTTACTGAGCCCTTGAGCTTTCTTTAGGGTTGGTATCAGACTCTCGCTGCTCAGCATAATCTCAGTTTTGTATCTCTGCTCTTTGTGCTCAGTGCAGACAGCAGCTGTCTCTTGTCAGAGGTTCCTTGCTGCGCCGTGGTGCTCCAGTTTGTGCTCTCTCCTTTTGTGGCTCCGCTGCCTCCCAGTCCATCCCAGGAATGTTTCCAGCATCCCGGAAGTGCCCTAGGCTCGTGGTCTGCAGCAGCAGGTATTCCTTCCCACTCACTGGCAGGGATGGGAGCTGAGTTTCCAGGCAGCTGTCACAGCTATGTGTTGCCGCAGCCAGAGAAGTTAGAGAGAAACAAAATAATTGAATTTTACTTGGCCTTGGAGTCTTGCTCCTGGGCAGTCAGTCAGTGGGGCGGACATCTCCACCTCGTCTTGCCGAGCACACCGCAGCAGCACGGTGGAGAATGGGCGTTGCTGCTGTTTGCCAGGACTGCTTCCCACTCAGGACACTGGTGCCGTGCGGGGCGGCCAGGCTGGCTATCAGCCATGCACACATCCCAGCCCGGGCTTTCTCCCGGCCTCACGGTCCTTCTCCGGATGGGCATGGATTTAATCATTGTTCTTCAAATTCTTAGGGAAAGACCTTGGGTTTTGCAAAGCCAGATCCAACACAGGTGGGCAGAGTCTGAAGCAGTTGGGATACGCGGCCATTGTACCAACACAGCAAAGCAAAACCAGGGAGCCCTGGCAATAATCGCACAGCCCCAGCTTCACAAAGGACCTCAGCCTGCCCTCGCCGTTGCCCTCACCGATGCCGGAACCCAGGTGTGTGTGGGGGTCAGCATCTGGCATTTCATATCACAACATTGGGCAGCAAGGAAGGGTAGAATATGGGAGCAGGAGCTGAGTGCCTCAGCATTTGCCTCTCCTGGGCTGTGCAGCGTGGCACGCTGCCCATCCGCCTCTTCTGCTAGCGCGTTTGCCAGTCGTTCGTGGTTAGGATGCCAAGCGGTGGTTCTTAGACATCCCTCATCTATTGCCAGCGACAGCGAGTGTTTGTGGCTCGGGGATTGTTAACTGCCCTGTCCAGCTACACTGCGGTTTTATGGACATATATTTTTCATCTCTCTCCGTCGCTGCTGTAGAGAAGCTGCTCAGGTGAGCATGAGTTAGCCTAGCTGTTCGCTGGGGGTGGGGGGAGCAGACACCAGCCATTTCTAAGCAGAATGCCTCCCTTAGCTAGTGTTTTAACCATGGTAATTGGAGAAGTTTTAATCCCTCTTCTGCTGGGGGAAGCACGCATCGCTAACAGAAACGATCCACCCCGACTTATCCCCAGCTGAGTCAGCCTACAGCAGCTTCCTCCGCGGTCAGAGGAGTCACTCACCTTTAGCCAGGAACCAGGCAGCTGTTGAAATCCCTTCACATTGCACGCAAATTAGGCATTGAAAATACTCATTACAGCCAACATGACACGCCTTCATTATTCCAGAATAATTGTCTGAAAGGCTCAGCTCGCAGCACAAGCTTCACTTGGTGCAGAAATGTGATAAAAAGAAAACAGGAAGTGCAATCAATGCTTGTAATCCTTTTAAATAAAAAGGTACTTGCTAGTAGCTGCCAACATCTTTAAAAAGCTGTGATTTCCCTGGAGAGAGCCCTTATCAGCTATGACTGCATGTCATTCTGGCTGTCTGTCAATCCATCAGACTTCAGTGCCACTGACATTAAGAAGCCAGGCGTTAAGATTATCACATTTAGCCGTAATGTAGCACAGATTGTGTTGACATTTGGAAAGTATTCCACCACAGGAGCCATTTGACTTCAATACTTTCTTCCCAAAGAAAAAAAAAAAAAAACAACAACAAAACAAACTGCTTTGAACTGTGTCAGGGAGGGAGCCTGCTCTGCCTGCGAGGTGCTGGGTGCCGTGCCACCCTGCCGTTGCGGTGGGGAGGAGGAGGGCGCGATGGCCGCAAGCAGGAGGGACCCCGGCACACTGGGCTGCTTGCGGCTTTCTTCGGAGCTCTGTCAGCCCACAAACGTCGAGTCCCGGCAGGGCTTGCTTTTTGGAGGTTCAGCTCCTGGAGCCGCTGCCCAGCCCTGGGGTGAGGGGGCTGCTTCCCAGAAATGCTGCTCTCCGGTTCCTTCGCCGCAGCCGGTGCGAAGCACGCTTGTACTTTCGTTAGCTGAGGAGGTGTCCCCTGCGCACACCCTGTGCCAGCAGGGACCGGGAGAGCAGCATCCTGTGCACATACCATGGGGACAAGGGCTCCTTCCCTCCTCCTGGCATTCTTCCTCCTGGGAAGGCAGCTCTCCCCGCAATGGAGAGGGGGATATTCCAGGCCATGCGCTGGGGGCGCGGGGGGAGGCTAGGCCATAGAAACAATGGTAAACGACCTAAAATGAACTGATTAATCTCTTTAAATAACTGTGAAACCATTTTCCAGAAAAAGTTAATCTACTCTAAATGGCTCTGGTGCTTTTCCTAGGCTCCAATCAATATGTGGTCGCTTGCTTTTCATGTGTGATTCACAGTAATTGCAAAAGAGCATTTTCTGAAGAAAATTACATTCTGCAAGCAGAAATGCAAAGAGACACTAGGACCAATTAGCATTAAATCCCAGAACAAGGCATGCTGTTGGGTGCACGGGCGAGCTGGAGATGCTGCAGCGTCACAGCTCAGTGTCCTGGGTTCCTCTCTGGGAAGTCACTGGAGGTGCTGGAGCGTGTTATGTCCAGCTGGCTTGCTCGGGAGCCTCTGCCGCTTCTAGATCTGACTGCTGGGACCCCAGCCTGTGGACCCTCAGCCCACCAGCTGCAGAGGGAAGGCGGCTGCAGGATTATAAGGTTAGGCAGAGACACATCCCTTTCCTGCCACCACAGCAACAGCCATTATTGTGCCCCGGAGGCAGCCGGACTCCCCTGCCAGGCTGTCCTGTCCAGGGCCGCACAGCAACACTCTCCCATCACCCTGTGGATCATGCTGTGGTCCAGGATGGGCCCCTGTGTGCGGAGCCAATGGAGCCCAACGGCAGGTCAGATCCCCAGGTCTGTCCTACCCCCTTCATCTCCTGCTGAGGTTTGCATGTGCCGGGTTTGCCCCATCCTTGCCTATCCTGCTAGCACGTGCTCGCACAACCAGCTCTGGTTTGCTGAGGAGGGCTGGTGTGGGGCAGACAGGCAGATGGGTGGACGGACAGATGTCCCCAGCAGGGCAGAGCTTTCCCAAGGCTGCCCAACATGCGGTGCGGAAGTCCTGCCCAGCCTCGAGTCGTGGCTGCCTGGCGGGAGGACAGGGACCCCCTTCTAAGGAGTCCATTGCTTTTCCGTCACCTGCTGTAAAACCAGAGCATAATTTTCCAGGATGTCATTCTAATTCTAGTGGGAAAGCTTATTACTTGTGATTTACCCATAGAAAAGCCTGGTGACTTATGACTGTGTATCTGTGGGTTTGCCCATCAATCCATCACAGGGGCTGCGGGCGGGCTCTCCGCAGGGCAGGGGGAGCACGATATGGGGACTAAGGTGAGCATGCCACTGTGATTGACATGCTGCTTTTACCATCCGTAAAGCTTCTGACATATTCCTTTTGGCTCGGTGCAGATCCGCACTGCTGAGCTCCAGCACAAATGTCATTAAAACATGTTCTACCCATGGTACCTATAAATAATTGAGGCAGCAGGTCTGCACTAAGCTCTGTGCTGCAGCTTTGTGCTCCTCCAGTGAGGGGGCCAGGAAGATGACCTTTCCTTCTCCCATTTACCATCTTTGAAATTAAGGGGTGCCTGGCACTTCGTCCCCATGCTCATTTCTCTTGTTGGATCCCCCAGGCCATGCAGGGTGCTCCCAGGGCTTGGGGGGGGTGTCTGGTGCGCTCCCTGCAGTGAGGTGAGCCCAGACTGGTCGGGCTCCAGAGGTTGCCCTGAAGGGCAGCCAAATGGAGGGTGGTGGAGAAAGCCCTAAGTGGTACCTGGCTCCTGCCCCAAGCACTGCCATGTGTGGATGGGTGGGAAGTGCCTCGGACCCAGGCAGAGGGGTCCAGTGGTCTCAGTGAGCCAGGTCACCTCCTGCTGATGCCGGGGTCGGCAGCCCCTGCTCCTGCGCTGTCCCAGCCAGCTTCCCGGTTCCCAGCTGCTGATGCCCACCACTCCCCCACCTGCGCAGGGTTCCCAGAGCTGCCCAGGGCAGTGCCTGCAGGTCTCACTGCACCGGTGCGTGACCTGCACAGGTGTTGGTGAGTAGTAAACACCATCTGAAATAGCTTAATGCACTCGGATGCATTTCCAATACTGTCACTAATTATGTGGGAAATTCACAAGCCTGGCAGGGAAACCCGTGGCTGAGAACGTTTGTCGCTGCTGTGGCCTTGGCAGTGCCTGATACGAAGCAATCAGTCCGTGAGCACAGCTTTCCCTGCCTGGCCAAGGCTGGTATGAGCATCCCATCTCTGTGCAAGACCCACCAGGCTGCTGGCACTGGGACGGTGCAGTGCCCACCACCCATCCCATTCACAAGACCCATTCCTGCGTGTCCTGGCACAAAGGGTAAGTGCCATCCTTGATCCAGGCTCTTGCAGCCCAGCAGGCACTGACCGTGGGCTGGCAGATGAGCTTGCAGGCAAGGCACCAGCGTGGGACAATAGCGTGGGACAGCAGCAGGCTGCTCAGCCCCTGCGAGCAGCGGCCTGTCTCTGCTGAGAGGACGAGCTTACACCTTCAGCATCAGCCCCCCGACACCTCCCGTCACGCAGGTGCTGGCTCCCTCCATGCCCACGAGCAAGTTGCTTCTTTTCTCCCTTCTCATGACAGCCACCAGCTCCCCCGTGTCAGTGGGAGTCATTAGCAAGCCTGACGTTGGGAACATGCAGTATAAATACAGAGTGCTAATATCACCGCTTCGCAGTGCCGGTAGCGGTAATCCCAGCGTGACGTCGTCTCCCCCCAGCAGCCCGTGCCCTGCCGCCCCTCAGCCCCACCAGCCTGCAGCCAGGCTTCTCCCAGCTGCCTCACCGCTCCCTGGGGTTCAGGTGCCCACACGTGGGAGAGAGCTGTGTCACGGCCACAGGCGGAGGCGTGCAGGAGCACCCCCCCATTGCCCAGCACCAAGGCACGCACGGAGCCGTAGCCAGGTGTTCTGGTGATGGAGGAACACCCTTCTGCCCCAGCGGCAGACCTGTACCACCATGTCCTGGTCCAGGCTGGCAGCATGGGGAAGCAGGGCTGCGGGTGGCTGTCCTGCCCCCCGGCACGCACGCCTGCACAGCGGTCATGCCTGCACCGCGGTGGGCACGTGCAGAGGCAGGTGCTGTTGTCTGCGTGCGGAGGCGTGCAGCCATGCAGAAGCATGTGTGTGCTGAGGCACAGCCGCTACGCTGTGCAGCATGCGTATGCCCTGACAGATCATGAAGGTATATTAAATAGCAGCTGTCGGGCTCTTTCTGAGCACAGCGGTAACACAGTTGGGACCATTGTGATGTCTTCTTAATTTAAACTCGTGTTGTCTTTCAGCCACGTGCTAATGAGGGCTAATGGGGAGATCAGCTTGCTGTTTGCCAGCGTCACTGTGTGCTTTGCCACAGCCCTGTCACTCCTGCAACCTGGCTGTCCTCGCCAGCCGGTTCCTTTCCCTGCCTTGCTGCTCCAGTGGGGAGGGGGACATGGGGTCTGCTCCCCCGGGGAGCGAGCTCCAGCTCAGCATGTCAAAACCTGCTCCGCTGAGCCGTCTTCTCCGACCACGGAGCAGCAGGACTCATTTGGGCAATTAAACCTCCTTGTGCTGTTGGTGGGCAGCCCCCGCGGTCTCCAGGGCTCCCCTGTATCGCAGCATCAACGGCCCAAGAGCCCTGACCAGACCCTGTGGCTGCCATGCCCACGGTGGTGGCACGGCCCCTCCTGCCCCTGGTGCCCCAGGACAGACGCACCCTTGGGACCCTCCCCGCAGAGAAGGGGCAGCTGAATGCTCGTGCAGTCCGTGTCAGCCCCTCGTACTGCCCCACCGTGCCTCAGGGTCCGCACAGGGCACAGCGGTCTCTGGTAACCAGAAGTGTTACCCTGCTGGTTTGGCCATGGGTCGGTAACTTCTTGTCACCTGCGTGCCCGTCCTGGCTTGCGTGGCTGTGGTGCTGGTGCTTAAATCCCTGTTTCACAGGGCTGCTGTAGACTTCAAAGGATGGAGCTCTGGGAGCAGCCGCAGGGGCTCATCATCCCCTCTTCCTGCCTGTCCCACACTCCAGAGCTGCCTGCTCTCCCCGTCCACGGCCGCAAGTGCCGGGTACGCGGCAAGACCTTGTCCCAGGGGCTGCAGCAGGGACCCAGGAGCGCCGTCAGGCACAGCTGGAGGATGGGCAGCCCAATGGGTGCCGGTGCTGGCCATGAGGAGTGGGAGCAGGGCGCGGGAAGCTCAGCCGTGCCATCATCCCTGGAGCTACTTCTCCTGCCAGCCCAGTCTCCCCAGCCCTGCGTAGCACTAATCCACATATTTATCAGGATTAATGAAGCATGCAACAAATGTATAGGCGAGCCAAAGCAAGCAGCAGAAAGACAGAGACAATGGATGACAGCAGGCGAGGGAGGAGGAAGATAAGGCCGTGTATTGTGCAGACCTGGGGAGCCGTACGAAGCCACATGTGCACTCGCTGGCCAGGGCTGCCCACGGGCAATGCACGCTCCCTGTGTACACACTCCCAAATACCTGCGCGGACATGCCAAATTTCTTCTGTTTGTTCATGTCTCTGTGGACGCAGGCATAAAGAAAAAGAGAGATAGTCTTACCAGAGATCAGCCATCAATGTTTAAAAAAAGCCGTCGAATACTAACACAGTCACTTACACCATATTTGCATACTTGCTTAATAAAAAATTATGGCTGTTCAAAGCCCAATCATTAATTACCCAGCATATTTTCTTTTAACTCCCTCCCTTTTTTATTACAGACTAAGCTGTTTTCCTGCTTATTCAGCAAAAGCTCCTCACTATTCCACCAGGACAAGACGTGCAATAAATATGTACTTATTAAGTGCGCGTTACAACTACACAAGCTGAGAGAAGTAATAACAGGCCCAACATAAAGCTGAAGTATTTATGCGTGTACCTAGGGCCACTTTAGCTATTTATTTTCACAAAGAAATTAAATTAGATAGTTTGATAGCTCTCGGTGTGATTATGGTGGGAATTTACACGGGGCCCAGCCTATCAAGTGGAGATGTGCGTGAAGGAACAAGCCTACGCTGAGGACGGGCTGCGGACGTCCTGCCAAGCCCCGCGCGCAGGGCAGGACCCTCTGCCAGGACAGCACGATGCCCCGCAGCGCCCGGCCGACCTGCCCTGCCTCCCACGCCAGGCATCCAGCGGGGACCGTGGGCAGCGAGGACACAGCCCCACACGCACGCTCACCGCTGGAACCGCGCAGCCACGCTTTGTGGGAAACGCGGCCCTTGGAGAAAAACTCGCGGGACATGGAAGAGGAGCAAGTTTTCTCGGACAAATTGCCTTTTAAAAGCATTTTCGCTTGAAAGAATCACAGCGTCTTTGTGAGTTGTGAACTCTCATTCCTTATAAACGCTTTTAGACCAAAGACGTGACATCTGCCCTGGACGGGAGGCGGAGGGGATGTGCGGGAGGGGCCGCCGGAGCCCTCCAGCCATCACCGCCCTGCAGGAGGCCCAGCAATTAGTGAGCTACCTGATTAGCGCTGATTGCGCACCCTGCCGTCCCCCTCCTTACTCCTGCCCCTCCCCGAGCCCGGTGCTGCCTGCGGCGCTGCCTGCGGCGCTGCCTGCTCCGCCCCGCCGCCACCCCGCACCGGCACCGGGGGCGACAGCGGGGCACAGCGGGGCGCACCGAGGCCGGGGGGGGGGGGCACCGATCCCCGGGAGCCACCAGTCTGAGCCCTCGGGGCTGGGGCCGCCTGCAGTTCCCCCCCTGCTTTCCGGTGACCGTCTTCCCCTGTGGTGCCTGATGTCCCCCTGTGCCTGTCCTGCAGGTTCCTGATGTCTCGGAGTTATTGAAGATGGGATTTTTAAATAGCACGGAGGATGTACAAGTTTTGCAGCGTCAGCACGGGGGAGTGACAGGGAGCTGCTGGGAACCAGCCCAGCCCCTCCGGTGACAGTGTCCTTTAATTAGAATTGGTAAGCTGGCATCTCCCTCCCTTGGCGCTCATCATCTTGCAGTGGGAGAGTGGGCACCCCAGGTCCCATCCTGCCGGTCCCCCGGACTCAGGCACAGCCTGCTCTGCCCCTCCCTTTGCACAAATTTTATCTAATCAAAACGAAACATTGGCAAGATGCCTTCCAAGGAGGCAGAGGCATCTCTTGGAGAAGTGCCCTGCGCCTGCCCATCCAGGCATCCCGTGGCGTGGTGGTGCCTGGTCACCCTGTGCCCTCTGGCAACTGCTTCCAGCGGGGGCTCCCAGAGAGACCAGAGGCTTCCAGGGGGAGATGGTGGTTGCTGGCAGAGGCAGTCACAAGAAAACCGCCTCTGCGCCGGGGCACGGCTGGGGTGGGAGCAAGTGGACTGAGTGATGGGGCCAACAGTGGGATGTGCCGGCTTGCCAAGAGGAGTATAAGAACCACTGCTCTCTGGTGAAACAGGAGGGAGCACAGCTCAGCAATTACAGCACAATTAGCTCAAACAGCAGGTTGATTGTAAATTGCAGCTCTGTGCCAGCTACAAGTGCGGAGCGAAAGGCAGGCGGGAGCACTCCCGCAGCCCTGCTGTCTCTGCCGGCGGCCCGAGCCAAGCTGGGGGTGTAGGGCCACGGTCCCCAGCATCCCCCGTGGGGTCTGCTGGCACCCAGCCCCACTCCCCCACCATCTCAGGCCGCTGTGGACACAGGAGAGGTGGTGAGGAGCGCCGTGGGCTTGCTGCAGCGTGGTTCCTCTGTGGGAGGGCTGCGCGGAGTGGCTTTGCAGGCAGCCGGTACAACTGCAGCGGCGGATGTTGTTGGTCCTTCCCGGGGCGCCGGGGAACGTGAGCCACACTGCCTGCCCAGGAGCATCCCTGCTCTGTGCCGGGGCTCTGGGGCTTGGCCCATGGTGGCCAGGACTGCTGCTGGCTCGGGGCCCAGGATGAGCGGTGGTACCGACTGCCTCTGTCATGGAGCCCCAAACCAGTTTTCCAGAGAGCAGCAGCCTTGCTGGGAAGCTGGTAGTGGTAACATCCCTCCTGCACTCAATGTGGGGAGCGGGTGAGGGGGGGGAGAGAGCACTTTGCAGGGAGGGGACCCCCTCTGCCCGGTCCCTGTGGTGGCAGGGAGGGACCAGGCTGAGCGTGGGCTCGTCTTGCAGGAGCTGCCGCAGCCCAGCAGAGGAGCGTGGGTGTTTTGCTGGCAAGGGGATGAGTGGCAATTAACGTTTGCTCTTTTCCTGGGGATGACCCTGCCTCAAAGCAGACTGTTCCCTGGAGCTGTGGGTCTCCGAGATGCCAGTGCTGATCTGCCTGGAGTAAACAGGACAGGCACTGCCAGGTGACAGGGAAGGGACCCCGCGCTGGAGCCCCACGCGCTTGGCTGTGCTGGGGGGAACCCATGGCACAGGTGCAGGAGGGCACAGCACTGCCCACAGGGATTGCGGCAGCCCCCGTCCCCAGGGACGGCACCCCTCTGAGGGATGGCCCGGGAGCAGCTCCCAGCCGGCTCTGGGGATGGCCGTGCCCTCAGCGGGGTCTGTCCCGCAGATTGTGCCGGCGGTGGGACTGGCGTGCGTGGAGCCACGTGCTCGGCAGGAGTCAGCAGAATGTCACCGCGTCTGTGCTGGGGAGGGGCAGGAGGGGCCCCTGTATCCTGGCTGTCCCTTCTGCGTGGGACGTGGAGGGGCCCGGGGCTGGTGGGGGGGGCAGCGCCTGTCAGCCTGCTGAGGCTGATGCCTTTCATCTCCGAGTTACTGGCTCGTGTCAGGGCAGAGCTGGAAATGTCAGGGACTGCTGCAGGGTGACCGTGCAGAGTGGCAGATGGTCAATGATGGATTTGTCACTTCAGATTCAGGCGGCTTTTAAATATTCAGCAGAATCGGAGGTGACAGCTCATGGCAGCAGGCAGAATTTCTGTACGTCTCAGTAAGACCTCCCGGCCCCCTGGGAGGGGGAGCACAGCAGGACAAACCCTGGCACCTCGAGGCAGTGGCTGGGGACAGTGCAGCCTGGGACAGTGCCGTGCTCGGCCAGGGTTCTGTGTGCTCCCTGTTGCTGGTGACCCGGAGGCGGCGCGGGCATGAGGCCGGTGCTGTGCCAGGTCTGCCCCTGGCTGCCCCCTGCGAGCTTGGGGGCTGGAGCATCCATGCAGCACCCGTGCCGCCTGTGGCCGCCACACTTTGTGAGCACCAGCCGGGCCGGCGTGTGTCTTGTGGGCGCTGGGGGCTCTCGCCAGCTCTGCGCAGCGGGTTGCCGCATCCCAGCCCTTTGGTGATGGCTGTGCAGCCATGTCCCGAGGAGAGGTCCAGCAAGCAGAGGGTCCTGGGACTGGAGGAGCAGGGTGCCTGTGGGCTCGGCTGGGCATGCGGAGTAGCCCAGTCAGCAGGGAAGAGAGATGCAGCAGAGCCGCCCCCCGGAGAGACGTGCCTCCAGACAGGGAACCTGGTGGCCTGTCAGGGCGTGCACAGATGCTCTGCAAACTCACAGTGGTAGCAGCATTAGGGCAGGAGCCGGGGTTGCTGCGGTGCTGTGCAGCAGTCAGCAGGGCTGCTTGGGGCCAGCACGGAGCAGGCTTGTCAAGAGAGATTCTCCTTCCAGAGCTGCCGGCAGCAGCCCTGATCCCACCGACGGTTATGGGGGAGCAGTCACCAGCCAGTTCTTCCGAGAGCTTAGGAGAGCCCAGCGGCACACGCTGTCCTGCAAATACTGCCTTCTGCCCGGCCGGAGTCCCTGCGGGGTGCGGGGAAGGACATACCCCTGCAGAAGGACACACAAGCCAGCATGGGAAACATCTCCTGTTGCAGGAGGAGAAGAGCCAGGACAGAGCCCTGGTTGATGGACGTGGGGCTTCCCCACCCTGGGGAGATGCGTGGCTATGGCTGCACTATAGAAGCCAGCAGGGGAGGGAGGCAGCGAGGTCAATGCACTAACGAACACGCAGGCCTTTGAGGGCAGGCGATGTATTATTCACTCTGCATCCCGTGTGCCTGCTGCCTAGCAGAGAGCTCTTGCCCATGCCAGCTTGATTGGCTCGGCTCTCCTCGTGCCGCGGCTCATCAGGTGGAGGCCCTGACTGCAGGGCGCTGCCGACCGTTCGCATTTTCATCAAACTTTGCGAACGGTGCGAGTCCTCCTCCGGTGCTCACGTTCGCCACGTGCGCAGGGGTGCCTGCGCGGCACAGCCTGGCTGGGGGAGATGAGCGGGGGCAGACGGCACGCTCTCCTCTCCCCGGCCTTCCTCTACTGCAGATGGGTCCGTGGTGCGTGGCGCTCATGCAGCCCCGGGTGGGGGGGACACCGCCAGTTCAGTGCCCAAAGTCCGGTGCAATGAGGGACCCCAACCAGGCAGGAAAGAGAGCAGTAACCTCCCTGCCTCCTCCCCGGCGCACGCCCTTGCCATGCCGAGACGCCGGCTGGGCTGCCATGCGATGCTCCGGGGTGGGCTGCACTGTGCGGGGACTGCCCCGTCCCGCAGGGACATCACCCGGTGCGCAGCGCAGCACCCTGCCCCAGCAAGGTGTCCTGGTTTGAGCAACACAGGTATAATTTCTCTTCTAGTGCCTGGGAAAACTGTACTTTTAAAAGACTCTGGTGTCTGAATTTTTGAAAATATTTACTTTACAGCCAACTATGGTAGGTGGGTTTCAAGGTCTCAGTGTTTTGGAGCTCACTTTCAAGGTCTCAGTGTTTTGGAGCTCACCAGGTGCAGGGATGAGGAGGAGCAAGACGCGGGCACTCGACCCAAGCTGGGCAACAGGGTTATTTCATACTATGAACATCACATTCAATACAAATTGGAAAGTTTGCTGTGAAGTTCTCTCTTCCTTGATGCCTGTGACCCTGAGAACTTCTTTCCCCAGTGCCGGACCCCTGAGGCCACCCCTTCCTCCTGAAGCGGGAGCACTCCCAGTGTCTGACATTGGCTATCACTGCTGGGAGTGCACAGCTTCCTACTGGTGTGATTGGCTGAGTATAGTCCTTGTATATTTTATATTGGTATCAGGATCAATACTGGTTCTTTAGTATTATTAATGTTCATTTTTTAGTCTTATTCTATCAAATCTGTTTATATTTCAACCCTCAGGTTTCCTTGTTTTTTCCCGATTCCCCTTCCTGGCTGGGGAGGAGTCATTGGGTGATAGAATAATTGTCTAAATGACAATAAATTATTGTGGATTTCTCAAACCATAACACAAGGCAACACTGACTAGCCGGCCAGCCTTCCCCCAGCCTGGTGCAGGGAGAGACAGACCCCGGGGGAGCACCTCGGCTCGGGAGCGTGCTGGGGAGCCTGGCAGACCCAACTTAGCTGCCAGGGGCAGAACTGCAGCCCCTTCCCACCGCTTCCTCTTCCCTGCCAGGACCATGATAGACAGTCAATGATTAATGCTAAAGTAAAGCCAAAGTGGTACCAGCCTTTCCCACCAGCTCCAACCTTGAGAGCGCTCTGCTTAAACCAGTGACGCCCCAGGAGCCAGCGTGTTCACAGACCACCCCAAATGCACCCCACTGTCTGCAGCACTGCGTAGTTTTGCGGAGCTGACTCCTCTTCATTACCGTTGTCTGTTGTCAACAGCTTGTGCCTGTCTTCTGCACGGTCTGCGTGATTGCAGCAGCTTCCAGCAGGACCTGTTCTCTGCAGCCCAGCCCAGTGCCAAACTCTTCTTCGTCCGTTAGGTGCTTCTCTGATCAGCAAGCAGAAGGCAACTTGCTGGCCAGCCTCTCCTGGAAGAGCTGAGCTTGGCTCTGGCACTAACCCGTGCTTAGAGCAATTTAATAGCAGCAGCAGGAAGGGATGGGAAATTAATTTTGGTTGCTGCCACCCCTTCAGGTCACACCTGCGGGTGCATGCATGGTGCCACGAACTGCGATGTGCTGGCTCCCTCCTTCCTCTGCTCTCACAGCTGCTTGAATTTCCACACCCTGCCTTCATCACTCCTTAAATTAACTGTTTCTTGGCCATCAAACACTGAAAGGACTGCAGTCTGCTCTGCCCAACAGGCTTTTCCCTTCTGGTGATGGAAAAAGCATGAAACTGTCAAGGAAACCACGGGCTATAAATCAAGGGCGGCAGCAGCATCAGGCAGCCCTTGGCTCTGAAGAGGCAGTGCAGGACTCGCTAGCAAAGCTCAGGTGCTTGGTGGTAACCATCCGGGGCACTCACAGCCCTGAGGGATACAGGAGGAAATTGCTGTGGGACTCTCGCTCGGGAGCAAAGTCAAGGCTTTACCGCAGATCCAGAGTGGCTGGCCAGCGGAGTGTCAAGCTGGCATCCCACCACGTGCTGTGTCCCCCTCCCCAAGTGGCAGAACAGGACGTGCCCCAGCACAGCCCGGTGATGGTGGGGCTGTGGGGGGGACGCTGACCAAGGCAGTGGGGCTGAGCCCTCGCCCCGCAGAGGGACACGCAGCTCCAGCTGGGTCTGAAGAGGTTAAATCTTTCTAATCGCTCAGTAAGACCTTCTCTAAGAATTTATCTACTTTCCGCCTTCCAAGAACATATGGATAAAATCCCCCTGAGCGGGACTTACATTTATAGCATCTATTACTGAGATCAAGGTTAATCCAGAGTAATCTAATGGGGTGAAAAGGACTTTATATAAATCTGTTTTAATCTACAGGACATGATAGCCTGACAAGGCCATCGGAAAACTTGTGCGCCACGGGCTGGGGCAGGGAGAGGTGCCAGGGTTGCTCAGGGGATGCGCGAGGGCGAGTTGGCTCGTCAAGCGTCCGCATCTCCGTTGCGTGGCGGGGCAGTGTTAGGCAGCCGGTGGCGCTGGGATGTGGCTCGCCAGGCTGGAGCTGTGCTGGCTGTCCTGGTGTGCAGCTGCTGCTGGTGGCTTCAGAGAGATTTAGTGGCTCTGTCCCTGTCGGGATGTGGTACCATGGGACAGGGAGGCTGTAAATGCTCTTCCTACTAAGTTATGAGCCGTCCCTGGTAGGTGTAATTTATCCGCGCTTGGAGAGAGGGGATGTTCAGCAGACAGAGGCAGAAGGTGAACTTCACACGGCTCCAAGTGCTGTGGCTGCATCCTGCGTGCGTGCCCCGTGCTGAGGACCAGTGCTCCGTCGGGGCCCGGTGCCTGCAGCACTGTGCACTGAGTGCTGCCAGGCAGGCAGAGCAGAAGGACTTCCCCCGCCGGGATGCCACGCTGTGGTCCGTGCTGCACCCCATGTCTCCCACAGCCAGGCCAGCATCACCTCTGCCACCTCTGGGCTCGCTCCAGCTGCTCCCCATGCGAGTCCCGCAGCACTGCACTCGGCGCCTGGGGATGCACAGTGCCCGCATGGCACTGCCTGCCCGGGCCAGCGAGCTGCAGGAGCGAGTCCTGCGGACACGGGAGGCCAAATAAGACAGTTCTCCAGAGCATGGCATGTCGTTTTACATCTGCTCAGATGGAGACTAAGTTATACAGGTCCCTGAGTCCCAGACCCGCCAGAAGACAGTATCTCAGCTAAACGATGCAAAAATGATTTAATGGAGGGAACTAATCAAGGAATCCAAGAGAGACTGCTCACCAAGGGCTGATGCAAGATTCAATTAAACTGCAGCCTTTGTGGGCTCACCATTTTAATTTTCCACAAATTAGCTTAAAAAAGGTATGGAAATGAAGATATTAGATTTTTTTTTTAAGTCAAAAGGAAAAATCCTTTGAGGATTATATTAGCTATTTCGCTTTAACAAACATCATTTCTATACTCATTTTCTTGTTTTAATCTCAGCTGTTTCCATTTCAGCTCCAGTGTCAGTGTTTTGAGAACAAGATGAGGAAGGCTGTTAACTTTTCCAGGAGCAAGCCCTGCAGCCCAGCTGCCGCAGCTCCCCAGGTTCCCACACCGCTGCAGCAAGGGGGAACGCTACGGCACAGGCAGCCCTGCCCGTCCCCTCCTGGGGCGGCTGGGTCCTGATGTGGGAGCACTTGCTGCACCTCCAAAGGAAGCTTTACCACCCGACTCTGCCAACCACCGCAGCAATGGCGGGTACAGCTCAGCTCTGCAGTGGTGCAGCCGGCGGCGGCGGCACGGCTGCGTGGGACCGGCACAGCCGCCGGATGCCCCATGTTTTGCTTGGGACCTGCAAAGCAAACCCATCCTCGAAAATGCTGTCCCCGGTGTGCGGCTGCATCCCTGGGGACTCCCGGGGGGGCAGCCCCCGGTTCGTTAGCGGCAGCCGTCCCTGCCCCACGGTAGCGATGGAGATGTCTGCCTGCCCAGCGCAAGGGCAAACTCCGCTCCATGCCTGCCTGCACCCAGCTGGCTGGGCAGAGGCTGGTGGTGAGCGAGCCCAGTGCTGGGGCAAGATGGGGCCGTGGATCTGCTTGGGGCTGTGGCAGCTCTTGGCTCCAGCAGTCCCACATCTCCTGTAACTTCACCTGCTCTTGCCCTCAGGCAGCTGGAGATAAACATGGAGCAACAGTGTTGTGTGTCGGCTGTGATTTGTCTTCTGTGAGAGTGTGTCTTGTGCTAAGGATCTCCCCTGCATAATAACAGCTGCTGTTACCGCCGTGCCTCCACTGGGATCCACTGGGCTGATGCGGCCATCCTCTCCCCACTCCGTGCGGCACAGCCCTTTGCACCGGCTCCTGCTCTGCCGGGTGGCTGCATCACCGGGCTCAGCCAGAGGCTGCTCTCCATCGGGAACGGTGTCTTGAAAGCGGCAGGGCTGGTGGCCGGTTCACCAGGCTTTGCCTGGGCAGATAGCCTGCTTCCCACCCCAAGGAACCATGTTCCCATCCCTGGGTTCACTGCTCCTCGGTGGGAAACGAGTCCCCGGCAGCATCGCTTACCATCACGGGGGCTCGAGCAGGACCGTGGCGGATCTGGGAAGGGCCACCTTGGGCAGGGCTGGCACGGCCAGGCCACAGCCCCAGGCACTTACCACAATGCTCAGGAGCATCGTCCACACGTCCCCTGCTCCCTGCCCGTCCTCTCCCCTGGATCAGGATGGCTCCTGCTCCCACTCTCCTCCCACCACTGCCTGTACCTCTGGCACTGCCCATCCGGGTCCCGCACCCACCGTCCCACCCTGCTCACACCCTCCCATCCCTCACCGTCCCCTCCCTGGCAGCATCATCCAGCTCCTGGGTGACCTTCAGCTCATGGCTCCTGGAAGCGCCTCCCTGCCCCCTTCCTCCACGCCTTGAGCTGGAAAGGAGCTTCATTTGTCACTGTCTCTTTTAAAAGGCCCAATCTCTTCCGCGGGGTCACCTGGCTGCTCTGCCAGCAACTCCTCGTGCTGGCACAGCTCTGCTGCAGCCACCACAGCTGCCAGCCTGGGACACGTCATCCCTGTCCCCTCGTCCTTGGGGTCCTGCTGTGGTCCCCCTCTCCCCATGGGCAGAGCAGCGCTCCAGGGGGACCCTGGGGTGGCTGCACCCCCTCCCCTCGGCCAGCACAGGGGGCTCATGGAGCCGGCACAGCCGAGCCCGTGGGACCACAAGCAGACCCTCCGTGCAGCAGCAGCCCCTGGCAAGGGCCGGGCTCTAGCCGGCACGACGGGTGGCTCTGGGGTGGCAGGGCTGTCCCCATTGGGGTGCTCGCCGCTCTGGGAGCCCCACCACTGGCTGGGGGTTTCCACCAGCCACGGAGAGAGGCGGCAGAACAGGCCTGTGGCTCCTGGCCGAGGGTGGCTGCCGGGGATGCGGGGCCTCTCCAGCGCCGCCCTCCAGGAGACACTCCCGGAGCAACAGGTTGTGAAGTCCCGGCTTCGTCCCACGGCGCGGATCTGGCAGGGGAGGCTGTGGCCGGGACTCTGCCACTCCACAGGTCCCTCCCCGCCCTGCACACGCTGAATGGAGCTCAATGCAGAATTAATTTGTCATATTGACACTGATCGTTTATTACGGAGCAGAGTGGAGCCCATTCATTTGAACAGAAAACATTTCATCTTATCTCCTGCCTTTTCATGCCTCAGCTCTCACTCTTTAACCTTGGACAACGAGACATTCATAATTTCCTCACTGGCTCTATGGCTCCTTTAGATAAGAAACTTATTTTTTAATCTTTCTTTCTATTGAATTTTAAACATGTTCCATTACAAAACCTGATGCACATAACAACATATTTCGCCCAGCATTAATGTAGTCGCGTTGTGCTTGCAGCCTCCGCTCTGAGCCAGACTCCCGGCCCCGCTGTGCCCCCCGGGGTCCGAGGGCCGGGGACCACTGCTGCTTTCTGAAATGGCCACAGGGGCTACCCGCAGCGGTGCTGGGGCCCGTCGAGCACCCGGTGTGGGGGACAACATGCGTGTGGGGGTGCTGCCAGCAGCCGCGGGGAGGGCGCGCGCGGGTGGCTCTGCCCACGCCGGGGATTGCAGCCTGGCGGGGCTGCACGAGAGCGGGCGGCCAGAATTGCCCAGAGAGGAAGATGCTGTGGCCACCTGATTATTTCCAGCGGTTCCAGTTTGCTCTAACATAGTCTGAGGTTGGGGGGGGGGGTATTTGTTGTTCGGGGACAGTCACCGGAGAGGCGCTGCGTGACTGGGAGCCTTTGCAGCCCCACACACGAGTCCCACTGCAGCCTCGGGCACAGCAGTGCAGGGTCTGGCTTGGCACGGGGCCACAAGCGGCCGTGGAGGGACTGATCGCATCTCCAGTCCACGTAGCCACCGCTCCAACGCTAAATAGCCCCGTCAGGGCCCCTACAAGGAGAGGCCATGGAAAGCCGTGTGCAGGAGAACCGCATAGATAAGGCTTTCACCTCCAAGGCTCTGCTGAAAAATTAGGGATGGGAGGTGGGAGGGAGCAAATTGAGATAAATGAGCGTGCTGCGTGGCATCCTGCCCACAGGATGCTGAAATAAAAAATCAGTAAATAAAAAATCACCAGTCTTTATCTGGTCAGAGCCTGAATGGGCTGTGTGATAACTATAACGGATGAGCCTGCCGTAAGGGCCTCAGAGAGGGACCTGCCGTCCCTCACCGCTGCGCGGGAAGGCACCTGCCTGTGCTGGTTTGCCGGGAAAACGGCTGCTGTGTGCGTGAAGGGCTGGGGCAGGCGGCTCTGCCGCGGCACAACGGGCCCTGTCCCTCTGAGTGCGCCGCACTGGCTGCCGTGCCGGTCCCAGACGGCTCTGGGAAGGGCTTGGCTCCTGCCTCAGCGTGAAATGCACTTTTCCAAGTCGTCCTTCACAGCGAGGGAAAAGGCAGATCAGATGCCGAATTAGCCTGCGAGAGCCGTGTTCCCGTCTCTCTTATCTAACTCCCTGTAACAAGCTCTTTGCATTTATTCTACCAAATGTGCTGCAGAATTGCGTTACAGCTCATGGCTGCGAGCCATCTGTGGAGAGAAATCCAGTTATACCTTGTATAATAAGTTCCTGACAATCTTACAGAGGACTCCGGGTCATAAAAGTCTCCCAGTTTTATCGCCAGTAACAGACACGGAGAGAAATTAAGTTGTCTTATCAAATTTAGATAATATATATCCCTCTGGAGTGGAAGGTTTCTGATGGATCTGTTACAGTATTAGAACATTTAGAGGGGTGAATAGAAATGCACAGCGAAGGGTGGGAGAGCACCGGGGAGCAGAAAGCCCCGAGGTACCCAGGGAGCTGGAGTCCAGTAGCCGCCGGGCAGAGACGGGCCTTGGGGAGCCCTTGAAATGCAAGACGAGGTGAAGGCTGTTTGCAGGCAGGAGCTGCGCTGAGACACGGGCTCTCCTCCTGTCTTGCTTACCTCGAGCGCTTGCACGCCATCTATTTATGAATGCAATAACCTCCAGCAGTCCTGATATGCAAACTCCTTCCCCGCTGCCTCCTGTGCTAGTCGTTGCGGGAAGATGGAGCCACAGGACGTTTGCGAGTTTCGAAGTCCTGGGGTCTGCTGGAAATCAGCAGCAAAGCCCTGCAGGGAGGCTGGACATGGGATGTCTCTACCGCGTATCCTCCATCCCTGAGGTGCCATCAGCTTTGGGACAGTGCACTGAGTCCCCTGCAGCTTCCCTGCTGCGGGCAGGCACGGCAAAACACCCAGCACAGGGAGGAGGATCCCCGGTGCCAGGAAGGGTCCCTCTCCCACAGCCTTTGCAGGGCTGGTCGGCACACGGTGAGGTCCCGGCTGGGCTCTCCCCGCCACTGCTGGCAGAGAAAGGAGCTCTGCTCCACTCAGGCAGCAATTTTAAGCTCCCTGGAGAAGGGTCTCCTGCTGACCCCGTTGCCCAGGGCTTGGCCTGGTCCCTGCCCCTCTGGCTCGGGTGCGAAGATTCCTGTGGCCGGGCACACGGGATGGGGACACTGGCTGTCTTGCCTGGCCTGCAGCCCCACGGCCGAGAGCTCCCTCCCGGGGGACGCGGCTGGCTGTGGAGACGGCGCTGATGGCTTGGGAGGGCTGGGATCCTCCGCACACCTGCTCTCTGTTCAATATTTAGTTTTCTGTAAAAGCAGAGTGCAGTAGTCATGGTAATGAAGCAGGCTGGCCCGGCATCGCTGGCGTGCCATTTATTAAGAGCTGTGCAGTCTCAGGCACTGGGGATGCAGATGCGTGCCTCCCCTGAGATCCCTGTGCTAATAAAAAAATGAATCCTCACTTACTGATCTCTGTATTTTTAAAGACCGGTTACTCTGTCTTTTCATTTTTTATTCACTTTTTAAAAAACTATCTTGCCCTTCAGTGCAGAATTATCTTGTTTAGCGCCATCGTTACTTTAATCACAATTAGCTTTCCCACTCCATTAATAAGACTCTAAATGGTGCTAGATCATGGGAATGGGTTTTCACAGCCATCCCGGCGTTTTGCTGGGTCCGATGCCCAGGGTCTGTTCTCCTGCCAGAGCCGGCGGCCGGTGCTCACCGTGCCACGCGCTCTTCCCTGGCCCCTGGGGTCTCTGAGAGGTGCCGAGCCCCGCGGCCGGGCGGGCTCCGGGGACGGGAAGGCGCTGGCAGTGTTTCCCTGGCAGGCTGTACAGCTGGGCTGGAGTCGTTCCCGCTCATCGCGGCAAGAGCGGAGAGGCTGGGAATTAGGATTTAACCAGAAGAGTGGGTCAAGAGCCTGCCTCGCCTCCCCACATCTTTTCTTCAGAGCATTTGGTGAACAATGCATGCAGAAGGCTTTTTATTTTTGTGTAGAAACGTGTGTCTAATGAATTAGCCACGGATTGCAGCCTAACATGGGTAATTTACACTGAACATTCGCTCGCTCAGAATCATCCATCAATTTCTTACCACATTAAAAACGACGTCCCGCTCTGGGAGTGCATGGCCGGTGCTGCCCCCCCAAGACTCCCTCCCAGCACATCGCTCGGCGCAGTGCGACTGCACTGGTTCCCCTCTGCAGAGTGGGGGGCTGGCGTGCCGCGGGCTCCGATCCGGTCCCTGCACGGCTCTATGGGCGACGGGCCATGCCGTGCCTGGGACCCATTGGCACAAGACAGGCAGACGCGAGGATGGGTGCAGGCTCCCCATCCTGCAGCCTCTGGCTGCGGGGTGCCGGCGGGGTGCGGGGGGAAGGGGGATTTGCCGTGTCCCGTCGGCCGCTCCAGCAATCTGGGAGCAGTGCCGGGTGGTGCAGCAGGGTCCCAGCCGGCCGACACAGCCCTCATCACCCCCTGCCCGGGTGGAGGGCTGGCCACGGGTAGCAAAGCCCCTGCCCCGAGGCTGGGCACCGAGCGCTGGGGCCGGTGGGGAGCCCTGCCGTGTGCTGAGCCTCCCCCAAAGACCCGCATCCCTTCATGCGTGGTGCGGCATGAGCTTAATTTGCTTGCCTGGGGACCAGCACCAGACCCAGGGGAGGACACCAACGCCAGAAGCCACCGTAGCGTGGAGGCATCTGCAGCGGGGCATGCAGCGGGTGGGGGGAGCGCACCCGTGCTGCGGGGCTGGTGCATGGCCGTGCCCGGGGCGCAGCGGGGATGCAGCACCGGGCTCCCTCCTCCCGCTGGCCTGCCCGCCACTGCAGGGACACCCTCGGGGGGAGGGATTACATGGGGGAAATATTGGTGCAGATGTAATTGCTGAGATAACTGCTGATTGTGGAGTTTGCAGACAAAAAATAGAGTGGCCGGGGTCAGTCATAATTGGTAAATATTTGTCTATCTAATCAAAAGGCCTTTTAATTAACAATTTTGTTCTTGCAACTGGTTTAATTTTTTTTAAGAACTTCTGCAGGAAGTCAATTAGACCCAACAGATGGTGCAGAACATCCCAGCATCAGCACATCCTGCCATCTGCCACCGCTGGAGAGCGGGGCGGCCCTGCCAGACCCACGCACCCCGTGGCAGCCCCCTTCCCCGGGACAGGGCAGCCGCGGACCCTCACCTCCGCCACGGAGCCACAGACAGGGGGTTCCCCTCAACAGGAGCCATGTTCAGCTGGCGATGCCGCAGGCGCAGGGGGCGAGCGGAGGGGCCAGGGCTGCCTGAGCCACGCGTGCTGGGGCTTTCGGGGCTGCAGCTTTGCCCGGGGTTTTTGCGCATCTCCCTGGGAAGCTCTTGAGAGCCCCGGCCCTGGGCAAGTGGCAAGCAGAAATGGCATCTCTGTGCTCTGCTATGCCTCAGGGCTGGCTCCCCGGCAGCACCAGCAGCTGGCACAGCTCGGGGCAGGCATGGCTCGCTGTGCCAACAGGCGCTGCCCCCTCAGCTGAAGACCGTGACCTGGTCCCCCTGCCCTCTCCTCCCCGCAGAGCTGCCCAGCATGTGGTCCCCAGGCGGTCGGTCCCTGTGAGGCTGGAGCAGAGCTGCCTGGTCCTCGGGAGAGAAATGCCTGCAGGGACGCAGGGCACTGCCGTGCAGGGACGCAGGGCACACGCTGTGCAGGGACGTCGGGCACTGCTGTGCGGGGACGCAGGGCACACGCTGTAGAGGGACACAGGGCACATGCTGTGCAGTGACATCGGGCACTGCTGTGCGGGGATGCAGGGCACATGCTGTGCAGGGACAAAAGGCACATGCTCTGCAGGGGCACCAGTCACACGCTGTCCCGTGTCCCCCCTGCCCTCACGCTGCCCTTGCCTCCCTCCCTGCAGGCAGGGCTGCGTCTCCGTCTCCGCAGGTGAGCTGGCAGCGCCCGCACCTGCGGCTCTTCACAATCAGGAGATTGCTTTGCACAAGAGGCATCTGACGTGTCTCTTCCTCAATCAGCTGCTCTTCACGCCCAGCTCCGTGCCACTCGCCGCTGATTGCCCTTTGTCTCCTGCAAGGCTGCACTCTGCAGCGGTGCAGTCAGCGGGGCCGTGGCGCTCTGGCAGCAGGCACAGCGCTTCTCCCAGCACGCCTCTGCCCTCCTCTCCCCATGTTCCCTGTGTCTCCCGCAGCTCCCAGCAAGGGCTCTCCCAGCTCCAGGGGCTTATCCCAGCACGGGCTGGATGGGAGCCCCTGGCATGGGCTGTCTGCCAGGCGCTGGTTTTGGCTCCGTGTGGGTGCAGGGCGCTGCTGCTCCTGCCCCGCTCCCTGCCCGCGGGAAGGTGGCCGGAGAGCACACGGCTTGCCAGTTCTCCAGGTCTGTATGGAGACAAGGCGTGGGGTAAGTGGCTGGTCCTGCAAATGGCAGGGCAAGGAGGAGACGTGGGCAAGCTGAGGGCTGGGCTGGGCACAGCGCAGAGAGCCCATGCCCCAGGGGTGAGCTGGCAGCGGGGCAGGACAGGGCACAGCCACTCCGAGCATCACTCCTGAGCCATGCCGCTGGAATGTGTCCAACGCAGCAGGGAGCAAAGCACCTAAATCTCTCCTGCCAGGCCCTCCAGAGATGTCCCCCTTTATTCACAACTGCTTTTTAATTGCCTTTTGTCAATTACAACGAGATGGATCGGGTTCCTCAGGGAGGCAGTAATTAGCGCAGGGATGAATGCAGAGGCAGCCAAGCTCCCTCTTCACACAGCAATGGTGATTTGTAAACCTGTCACCGAGACACTGAGCTCGGCTCCCTCTCGCCGCCGCACAGCCTCGCAGGGGCAGTGGGAGCGCCATGCACTGCACGGGGAGCCACCCATGTCCACCTGGCCCCCCCGGAGCGAGCAGGACCCGCGCACCCACCCCAGCCTCTCCCTGCAGAGACCCTCGCCATGCCCCCCATGCGCGCAGGGCTCAGCACACAGCTCCATGGAGGAGGGGTTCGGCAGCCAGCATCCGGGCGGCGTGCACCCTGCCGAGGGGGAACGGCCGTGCGTGTGGGGCTGGAGGGGTGAGGACTGGGGCACAGCACCAGGGCAGGCAGGACCTGTGCGAGCAGCTGGGGAGAGGAGCTGCTCCGGCAGGCTGGGGAGCAGGAGCCCCTCTGGATGGGACACCGCTCCCGCCAGAAAGAATTAACACCTACAGTTTCCAGCTGGCTGTGGCCAGCCTCCTAATTAGGTTTGGTGACAATGGCAATTAGTCATCCAAGTTCCTGGTGCAGTTCCTAGGGCCTGCAGGGAGCTCCGACCAAGTCACCGCTTTCCATGCAGCATCTCCAGGCGTCCTGCCCGGGGCTCAGCCAGCGCAGATGCTCCACCTGCTGCTGCCTGGCCTCCGTGGCCGACTGTCCTTGAGCTCAGGATGGTCTCACTCATGTTGCCAAAACTCATCCCTCCAGATAACCTGGTCAGTCATGGGACAACCTGGGCAGTGGTCGGCTTGGCTGCACCCAGAGGCACAGCCTGCCAGGGGCCTGTTCTTGCTCAACCTCGTCTCCTCCTGGCACTCACTGATATCTCCCATGTGCGTGGGCGGCACAATCCTGCTCCCAGCTCTGCAGGGCTTTGGGCATCGGGGGAGGATGTGGCCACCAGCCACAGGCCATGACCAGGCTGCAAGGACAAGCCAACGTGCCAGCCTGGCCTGGCTTAGATAAGCCTACAGGATGCTGCAGAGGATGGCATCGCCCGGCCAGTGCTGGCATGGGTCCAGCTGGGATGCTCCCAGTGGGAGGGAGCTGTGCAACCCCCGCCGTGCTCGGTGGCACCACAACGCGCGGCGCTGCAGCCTCAGCAAGTGCAAGTCGCATCCCCAACCGCGTCTTCCCAGAGTGAGGTCGGGGCAGCGCAGACAAGCATCCTGCAGCTCTCGCAGGTGACAGGGCAGCGGGGGACAGCCGTGACCGCTGTCTGCCCCACTGGCTGCGGAGCTGGGGAGAGCCCCAGCAGCTCAAGGCACTGCAGAGACTTGCCACGGAGGCAGCGCAGGGCCGGGGCAGGAGGGAGGGGAGCAGCCGAGGAGTCCCCGGCGCAGGCTGCATGCCGCTGGCTCTGGGAGGGTGCAGGCTGCTGGAAGGTCCGGCTGGAGAGAGGCGCAGCCGAGCCCTTCCCGCCATGGGGCTCTGCTCTACCCTGGCAGCAGCATCAGCCGTGCCCGCGCTGGGACTGCTGTGGGCCACCGCCTGCTGGCCCCAACTCCCCCCGCACCCTCCCTTTCTGCTTCGTGGCTTTTGTCTAATTCCCTACGCCCCTTTCCTATTTTTCTTCTTGACAGAAGAAGCAGGCTCATGCATCTAGAGACTCCACAGCCCTTTCTTGTAGCTGTAGATTAAATTTCCTAGTGCAGTGTCTGCTGGCCTCTGGCTGAGTCAGTGTGCGCGGGTGTCCTCCCCGTCCCCATCCCTGGTGGTGCCGGGTCCTTGGGAGAGGGTCTGTGCAGAGGCACGGGGCAATCCCTGCCAGTAGAACAGAGCCCAGCGGAGCCCTCCGGGCCACAGCTGTGGGCAAAGAGAAGGGATAAATCTTGCATGACCCCAGCAGCCAAACTCTGCCGAGCATCCCCCAGCTCCCGCTTCCCTTGCTCTGCTCTGTCCTTGACCCCGGGGAGGGTGCAGCGTGTGGAGGGAGCCCGGCTGCTCTAATTAAACCATGTTTGCAAACTCCCATGGTAAGCATCACTAATTATAATTAGGGAGAGCAGATCTGCCTTCCCTGCCTCTGGGAGACGTGAACAAGCTCCCTGCACGCCGACCGGGCTTGGAGGGCACTGAGGGCTGGCACGTGGCACCGCTCGGCGTCCCCTGGGGTGGGCACGTGCCCCGGAACAGCCCCTGTGGGGAAACGGCCCCATCGGGAGCCCCTGGGCCGGGGGTGCCAGGCCAGGGGCAGGGTGCCGCGGTGCAGCTGGCAACGAGCCCTCCGTCTGTGCATGGCGTGACTGCCACCCCGCTCCCTCGGCACGTTTTCTTCATGCTTGAACCATTGGCCTAACGATTTCAGGTTTTTCCCCATTTTCCTGTATTATTATTTGTCGTTGTTCCTGTTGCAGTTCAGTGACCATGAATTATTGAACGTCTGCTTGCTCAGTAACTCTTTACTTCCACCTCGGCACACTGCTGCCTTGCTGCCTGCACGGGATGGCCGCCAGCTCCTGCCCGCAGCCCGCTGCCACGGGACCCCTCGCCACGCTGCGGCACACGCAGCCCGGCCCCGCTCGCTGGCAACGCTGCGGGCGAGGGGCTGCACGGGCTTTTGGTCCAGCAAAATGGCTTTCCTGGGCTCCGCTTCATCGCCCACGGGGGCTGGGGAAGGCCAGGAGCCGCTCAGCCGTGGGAGCCCTGGGTGAGATGTGGGCAGCGCTGGGATGCACTGGGGGCCGTGCGAGCAGCGGGGGCAGCCAGCTGGAGCTCACTCGCTCCCTGAGTGGATGCGACTCAGGCCGTTAGGTGCACATGGGGCTGATTTAGGGCAGTGGCCACCACATCCCTCCCAGGTGGTAAGAGGAGGAGAGAGGGGTGCTGCCTCCCTGCCTAGCCTGGGGCGGTGTGGTGGGAGGAAGCCCAGCCCGCTCCTCCAGGGAAGGGAGTCTAACGGGAGGGAGCAGTGCTCCGCAGGCTGGTGGAGTAGGCAGGCAACAGGCAGGGAGGGTGCAGGCATGGTCTGGCTCTGGGATGTGATGGGTCTGCGCTGCTGCTGAGGACCGCCGTGGGTGCCCGGACCACCGGTTCCCTGCAGCTGCCTGTGCGTTGCTGTGCTCATTCCGTGTGCCGCAGGTGAGTCTGCTCCGCTTGCCGGGTCCAGCAGGGCTGGATCCCCCAGGGCCCCCGCAGTGCTCGCCTTGCCCTTCCGTCCTGTCTCTCCCAGGGCTGGGCTGGTGATTGTGGCTGCTGCAAACACAGCACATCTGGCTGAGCCGCAGAGACCCCAGGTGCTGGGACACCCCTTCCCAACAGCCTCGCCAGCTTGCCCCAGCAAAGGCGGGGGCTCTGCAGCGAGCGCTCGCTGGGTGGTGTGGGTGGGCATGAAGAGGACCTGCCCAGCATCCCGTCCCCGCTCTCAGGAGTTCTGTGCCCGTCAGTGGTCAGGGATGTGCTGGTGCTCACTGAGCTGGCCCAGTGCTGGAGGCAGGAGAGGGGCTGGAGCTGGGGCTGTGCCGCAGCGTTTGCAGGAGCGAGGAGGTTCTTGGTGCGTGACAGTGTCTGGCCAGGCCACCAAAGCACGTGGAAGGCTCAGGCAGAGCCTGCTGGTGCCCTGGGGTTGCCCAGGGCAGTGGCACAAGCGGCTGCGGATGAGCGAGGGAGGCTCTTGCGGTGCCCAGCCCTGCCTGGGAGGACAGGGCTTTCCCAGGGCCGGGGAAACTTTTTCCTTCCATGTGCCGTGCTCAGAGTGTGTTTGCTGGGGGCAGAGGGGAGCCCCTGGGTTTAGCAGGGCCCTGGGAGGGGGCGAGGATGTGGGTGTACCCGGTGCCAGGCTGAGCTGTGCCAATGGGAGCCGGTCCCACCAGCGCTGGGGTGGCCAGGATGCGCCGTGGCTGGCAGCTGGCCGCCACCTCGGCCCTGCAAAGCCGCTGCTTTCTCCACGCTGCTTTTGTGCTTAGGGCAGAGCTGAGAAATCTCTACCAGTATTGTGGGATTTCACAGAAGTGAAGAATAAAGTCTCTGAACTCCCTACAGCTGCATTTTCTGAGCACTGCAACACTCTGATACCTCTGAAACGCTATTAAGCACCTGGTGCTGGGTTGTCTTTGCAACCATGTGTCCTAAATAAATCCCTTCCCCATGCTGAGCCGTGCTAATGGCCCATTGTTAAATGGCCAGCCAACACAGTATAAAATGAAGTTATTATTTTTTTCTGGGATGATTGGAAAAAATAATCTCTCCAGCGTCTTTCTTATAGGGTGAGACTGAAACTGGGGAGCTGCAAATCCCTGTGAGGTGCACTTACTCAGCTGTGCCCCGCTGCCCCATGTGAACTGGAGCATCGAGATGTGGGGATTGCTGGTCGCTGGGGCTCTCTTTGCAGTGCTCGTCATGGGAAGCGTTTGCCGGCGTCGAGCCAGGCTGGACACCCTCCACTATGGGGCAGGGCAGCCCTCGGTGGCACCAGGGCTGGGGACCAGCATCTGCCCCGCTGGCTGCTGCACGGTGTCAACTCCTCCATCAGGGTGGGCCGGTGGCACCCACAGGGATGCTCAGCCTCCTCGGGCTGTCCTGGATGCTGGCCTCCCCCATCGGAAGCCCATGGCAAGTGCGACCCGCTCTGCCATAGCCATGCCCAGCTGGGCGTCCTGCGGGGCGCTGCCTCCAGCCCAGGTCCTGGCCTGGCTGCTCTCCGGCACCCGCGTGCTTGTCTCCGTCTGTCGCCGTCTTGCACGTAAGTGGGGTCCCTGGGAGACTCGCTCCATTTTTTTCCTTTAACCTTGAAATGCAATTTCCTCCCCAAAATACCCTTTTTCCTGTAAACAACATCTCTTTAGTGAGATTACAGCAAAAATCCCTGAGCTACCAGGTCCCGGGCGCTTTATCACCCGGTGAGCCCCATCCGTCACGGCTGCGCGTGTGTTCCTGGTGCCCCGCCCTTGCTGCTGGGTGATGGTCTTTTCATCATTTTTACAGATTTATTTTACAATAATTTAATTTCATCCTCAGCCCTGGGAAGACGAATTGGCCCCTGATGTGACTGGGGATTTGGAGCCAGTCTCATAAATTTGCTGCCTCTACACAAAGCTCTTTCTGGAGTCCCCACCGCAGCGGTGAGCGAGAGTCTTTAAACAACGGGGGACGGGCTGTAAATCTCACACGGCAGCGGAGGGGTGTTGCCGGTGCCGCCGTTTCTCCCCGAGCTTCAGCCATGCTTGGTGGCGCTGGGTGGCTGACAGGGGCTGGGCAGGGGCATGGGGCAGGCAGGGCTCTGCGCGCTGTCGCAGCAGCTCCCCTGCGGGATCGGGCGCTGCCAGCGGCTCCACAGGAGCTGCCAGTGGCTGCGTGCCAGGGCTGTCGCTGCGTGCCAGGACACGCAGGCACCTGCTGCTGGGGGTCCAGGAGGGACCAGTGCCCGGGATCCATCTCTGCAGGCACGCGCCTCGCTTTCCTAAGTCGGCAGAACCGGTGCTGTGCCGGGCACGGGCTTTGGGGCGGTGCCGCCAGCCCTGCCGTGGAGCTGTGCCCGCTCCCGCACATCTGCGCTCACCGCATGTGGGACTCGCCGCGCTTCCGTTGCGAGAGGCTTGCCAATGTAATTAAACTCGAGTGACTCCCCTGCCCCCAGGCACAGCCCCTCATTTCCCTTTGATTTATTATGTCTTCTTAATTTATTTAAATGAGTCTCGGTGTTTGCACAGGCTGGGAGGGTGCTGGCTGGAGCTCTAATTGCTGGAGCGAAGGGAAGGCAGCAGGAGGGGCTCTGCGGGAATTCAGCCTGGACCAGGCAACCACGTCCACCCCTGGGCACCTGCTGGGCTCCGCTGCCTCTGGGCACATCTGGGGCTGCAGGGGTGTGCGCTGTGGGGAACACGCATGGGAAGCGCCATCGGAGCAAAGCTGGTGGGTGGTGTTTGGCTCCCGGCGCTGCACTGTGCTGGTACCTGGGGCTCTGCCTCTGTGGGGCTGCAACGGGAAAGTCTGAGCAGCTTTTGTGGCCAGTTTAGGGGCTTCTCCCTGGGGCACCACAGGGCAGCAGCTGCCCAGGCTCTGAGCTGGCAAAGGCAGAGGGACGGTGGAGCCCAGAGGGGAATGCCTGCCTCTCACCATAGTTCCTGGCCAGTGTGGGAGAGACATGCGGGACCCCGGGAGAGCCCACGGCACGGCTCTGAGGGGTCAGTCTGTGCGTAAGGCCGGAGGTGGTTCCTCAGCTCTCACTGCCTCCATCCGTTCCTCCTGCCTCCCTGCGTGCCCCGCTCATCAGGTTCCCAAAGGACCACCAGGCTGAGCAGGCAGCGTGCCTCCTGCCTGCCCCGTTCCTGCCCGAGCGCCTGCGCGGTCTCATGCTCGGCTGGGCTGCATGCCGCCAGCCTTGCCATCCCCAGCCTGTGTTTGCACAGCTGATTGTTCCCGGCTCAGCGTACTGCCTTGCACTTGTCCCTGTTGAATTTCATCCTATTTTTTCCAGTCCATTTCTCCAATTTGTCAAGATCATTTTGAATTCTAATCCTGTCCTCCAAGATACTTGTAGTCCCTCCCAGCTTCATGTCATCTGCAAATTTAATAAGCACTTTCTCTATTCCATCATCCAGGTCCTTAATGAAAACATTGAGCAAACCAGAACCAGGGCGAGCCCTTGGCCATCCAAGCAGCCTGATGCTTGTCCGCGCTTGCCATACTTGCTGTCCAAATGTGATGAGAGATGGTGCCAGAGCTTTGCCATGTCCACTGTGCCTCACTGCGTCCTCCAGTTCACGTGGGACCTCTCTGCTTCGCTGCCCTGAAGCAGTGCTGGGACCGTGGTGCGGTGCTGGGACCATGGTATGCTGCTGGCTCTGCAGTCCCCCCCCGGTGCCTGCAGGATAATGGGGGAGCCAGAGCTGGGGTGAGACTGGGAGGGGGCAGAGATTCATCTCAAGGAGGGTTCCAGCTTGAGCTGCTGCCAGCCAGTGCAGTGCCAACGCCGGGGGACAGCCCGTGGGTCTGCACAACATCCCGTGTAGTGGGGAGCCCCGGGGCTGTGTGGTAAATGCTGTGCGGCTGTGCCCCACAAACCCCCGCTGTGGCGATGCCAGCGGTGCGAGGAGGGCGTGCGGTGTGGCGGTGAGACATGGCTCCAGCAGCAGCTGGTCCATCCCAGGCTGGGGCAGCAGTGACCGCAGCCGCAAGTGGGGAGCAGAGAGGAGCAGGCGTCCAGCAGCAGGAGAGCGAGAGCTCAATCAGGTAATTGGTGCGGGCATGGGGGCAGCAGATGGGGCTGTCTTCCCCCCTCATGGCACAGCGGTGGAGGCCAGCAGCCCATGTCCTTTTCCGTCGGGTGCCGGCTCTCCACAGCCCCACAGTCCCCCTGTGCCAAGGCTGCTCCCTTGGGGGCCAAGGCTGCTCCTCTGGGCTGCGCGGCAGGGACCTGGAGCCAGCCCAAAGACGAGCCACCCTATGTGCCCCCCAGGCCACCAGCCATCTCTTTTCTTTAATTGATTGTAGAAAGCAATTTACAAAACACAAACTGCTGCCTATGCCAAGCTCTGCGTGTCCAGGCATAGCTTAATTTCACAGTAAAATTTCAAATGCAATGAACGGCTTTTCCCAGCATCAGTCCGTGTCCAAGCCAAGGGCTTTGCTAGCTACATGGGCTGTGCTGAGCAGCCCAGAAATGGCTCTTGCACTGCCCTGCAGAGCACGCAGCTCCCCAGGCAGGCTGTGACGATGGCCGTGGCAGCTCTGCCAGTGCTCACGTGGCTGATGCTGTCCGGGTCAGCTCGGCTGTGCAGGACCCACTATGGCTGCTACCAAGTCCGCAGGAAGCTGCAGGCCCTGGTTCTCCGTGCAGCCAGCTAGATGTGGACCTTGCTGCAGGCGTCCCGTGAGATGCCGCCTCTCCACACGGCCACCCGGGAGGTGTCCCAGCAGGGCTGGCCAGTGCTGTGGTGGCAGGGGCTCAGCTGAGAGCTGGTGCTCCCACTCTTTTCATGTCAGAGTTATAATTTCATGGTCAGGGTCTAGGAGGTTTGTACACACAGATGCATTAGTTCTGCATTTAGTGATACTTGAATAATTGGTGTCACATCAATTAGATCGGTTCTTGGATACTGCAGTGATAAGTGCTGTGCAAAAACCTCTGGGCTGCAGGATATGAGGAACCCTGATGGCTGGTGGGGCTGGAGACAGCTGGCAGAGTGGGGCTGGTGGGGATGCTGAGTGCTGAGAGAGCGGCAGGGGAACACGGCGCATTTGTCCTTTGCAGGAGAGTGGTGAGACCTGGGGGTCTTGAGGTGGTCAGTGCGTGGGGCTGCTGTGCTGGGGGGATGCTGCTCTGGCTGTGCAGCATTGGGGTGCAGGTGTGTGCTCGGGGAGATGCTGCCAACGTTGCAAACCTCTGAGCTCCCCAATGCCCCAGTTGTCCCGTCATGGTGCTCCTCTGTGTCAAGCTACTTGCTGGGTACCTAGCATCATCTGCCACATCCCTCATCCTTTTGGGCTGCCGCTGCAGCCTGTGGCATGGATTTGCACGCATGCTGGATTTCCCAGCACAGTGTTGCCCACCATGCCAGCTAACAGGGAGGAGGCTCAGGGGCAGTGTGGGGAGCCCCAGGGCTCACGTGCATGCAATACAGATCAGCGCTGTCAGTCCTATCCCCGCTGCGGATTGTAGGAAGAGGTAATTTGCAGATGACAAATATCCCCGACAGTAAATATTTTTCCCACCCTCATCTTTCTACAAGCAGATAAGGTGGCAGCGCTGTGGCAATACGGTTGCTGGAGGGAGACAAACTCTGGCAGTCTTAAAAGTCTATTGTGTCCCTGCAATTATTTATAGATAAACAGAAGAAAGCCAATAAGCACAGAATGGAGCTGCACAGCTGCATTTGTTATGATGATGATGATGTTATCTCTCCCTCACACCCACACACACACATCTCCACTGCATGGAAACTCGCTGCTGGCAACAATCAAATCCCCATCCATGAGGCAGGACAGGCTGGAGGGTTTGCCCTCTCCTTGCTGACTTGCTGCTGGTCTGTTTTCCCACACAGTCACCCCACCGCACAACTCCTCCAGCAGTTTCTCACCCCCTGACCGAGCCGGGGAGCCACAACACCCGGAGTGCTGCAGGGTCCTGTGGTGCCCGTGCAGCAGAGTGGTCTCTCCTTGGGGCACCCTGGGGCTGCTCAGTCTCTGTTCCTGGTGGCAGCAAGATGCAGAGACTGGGTGGCCTTCATCCCGGTAAACCAGCCCCCAGGGTGCTGGGTGCTTCGCGATGATAGGGCTCCCAGTGTTGCTTGCAGGGAGCGGGGGACTGGCTGGGTCCTCACCAGCTTGTGTAGCAGGACCCCAGGGTGTGGGTGCTCCTCACTGCAGGGATGGGTGCGGGGTACAGCCTTGTCTGCTTTCCCTACTCTGCGTGGCCAGCACCTCCTCTCCCATCCCACACTGCTGCCAGGAACAGAAACAGGTGTGTTTGGAGGAAACTGTGTGAGGCATCTAGGATTAAACGATGTGGCAGGGAAGAGTGATGGAGATCACTGCTAATGAGCACATTTCTCCAGCCTGTGGACCGGAGACGCTGGGGAGTGAGAAACGCTGACTCTGGCATGGGCAGGGGTCAGGAAGCGCTGTGCTCTCCCGGTTCGGTGTGTGTTTGGAGAGGTCTCTGAGCTTTGCAGGAGCCTGCAGAGAGGGGCCAGGGACCTGACAGGGCTCGACCCAATGAAGGGGAGGGCAGGAAAGTTGCAGGCACAAGGCCCAGTGTGCCTCTGCGCTGCGCACTGGGGTCCCCAGTGAGCTGTCATTCATGTGGCATTGGGGTCCCCTACCAGCCCGAGTCTCCCCGTGTCCTGGGGTGCTGCACGGCATCATCTGGCTCTCACTGGGGCAGGAGCCCCGCAGCTCCCCAGGGCATGTGCAGTCGGGGTGCAGGAGTGATGCGCATCCCTGCCGAACACTCAGCCTTGTCTCTCTGTAGGACGTCTGCCCGGGGAAAGCACCAGGACGAGCTCTCCAGCTGCGGGCAGCATCTGAGGCAGCGACTGGGAGCCCTTAACTGGACGGAAGGGTGGGATGATTTTTCATTGCTTCCTCATAATAAGAGGACAGGAGTAAGTGACTAGTACAGTTTGTTCACTCGGTAAAGATTTATACAATCACTTCATCCGGTAATTGGTATTCTGGGGAGAGAGGGAGCTGCAGCTCCAGCATCCGCCTCTATTTGTTTTCTCTCCGTCTTTCTCTCTTTCTCTCCCCTTTTCAGAATGAGTAATTCTGTCCCTCACAATCCCATTTAAACAGCATTTGTGGAGTGAATAATTAGTTACATTCAATTAGGTCTCACGCACTCTCCCTTCTCACTTTGGGGGACAGACGTGCTAATGAGATGGCACATGTCTGACATGCGGGAGCAGGCATTAAACACGCTGTGTGTCAGCAGGGAGAGGTCAGCACTGGGGGAGGCAAGGAGCCAGAGGGGCCATCCTGCTGCCGTGGGGCAACAGTCCTTTGGGGGCTGTTTGTGGCCCACATGATGCCAGCAGGACTGACAGGGCCAGCAGGAACTGGGGTCACATCTGTCCCCAGGGCAGGGTGTTCACTGGGCTGGTGTCAAGGGGACACTGCCCAGCGCTGGGACCATACCGCCAGCAATGTGGGAGCGCTGAGCCCTGAGAGAGAGAGCTGCTGACATGCTTTTATCTCCCTTATTAAACCTAACATTAGGTTTTAAGAGGAGCCTTAAATAATGTGCCACTGCCTTTACAGTAAAAGTCGCTCTGTATTCCAGCTGCTCTTGGCTCTGGGATTTACGGCCTTTCTTATGCCACGCTGCATGTGCTTGCGTGGTGGCGGGTCACAGACTGCAGCTGGTCTCTGTACCTGGAGCCTGAGCTGGGCTCAGTGCCACTGCAGTCCACCCCCATGCCAGCGAGTCAGGGCCCACGACAGCTCCTCTGCTGCGCCCCCCACCCACAGCACTGCGCTGCAGTGAGATGGGCCCCACGCGGTGTGTGCCGTGATGGACTGGTGAGGTGTGCTGAACCTGCCTGCCGCAGGCAGCCCTGCCTGTCCCCTGCCACGCAGGGCTGAGGTCAGAGCACGCACGGGGGGGCTGTGTTGGACTGGAGCCCATGGGCTCTCTCCTCGCAGGCTGGGGTCAGCGGGTGGGAGCCGTCACACCGCCTGGCAGCGTCGGGGGACACTAACTGCGGATGCAGGGGGAGCACACCCACACTCAGGGTGCGCTGGGGGCTGGGGAGCAGCGTAGGGAAGGTCTGGGGTGACGGCATGGGTGAAGCACAGCTGATGGTGTCCCTTCCCTTCCCTTCTCTGGTGGGAGCAGCTGTCCTGGGCGCACCGGTCCCCAGAGCATCCCTCCCAGGAGCATCGGTCCCAGGAGCCAGTGAAGCGGGGAGGCTGCAGGCCACGCTGCTCAGCACGTGGGGAGAAGAGTAAAGTTTAATTACAGCTTTTTTTGTCCAGCGGTGGGGTGAAGAATAATCGAGTCCAGTCGTTCCCGCCGTGACGGGGCCGTGGCTGTTGGCCGCCAGTGCGGCAGCTCCCCCCGCGGGTGGCTGCAGGAGCGGGGCCGGGCTGCGCGGGGACCGCCTGCGTGGGTGGGTGTGCGGGGACAGGGATGCCCCGCGCTGGGCAGCCCTCCCCCCGAGACCGGCGGAGCCGCCCCCCCCCCCCCCCCCCCCCCNCGCTCCGCGGGCCCGACCGGCGGAGGGAGCGCGGCCGCGGAGAGCCCGGACCTCCCCCCCCCCACGCGGGGCGGTGCCACGCTCCGCCGCTACCGGAGGCGGTGGCGAACGGTGCCGCCCCACGCCGGTCCCGCAGCACCATCTCCCGGCCGCCGCACGTCGGTGTCCGCGGGGTCTCGGCCCCGCTAGACCGGGTGCCAGTCCCTGTCCCCCCACTCCGTCCCACTGCCGGGACGGCGCATCCTGCCCTGATTTGCCGGGCTGTGCTGGGCCAACACAGGGTGCCCGGTGGCCAGGGCGACATAGGGGCTGCTGCCCTGGCCCGGGTTGCCACTGCGCCAGCAGCCACCTGGCCTCCATCACCCAGCGGGTCCAGCTCCAGCATGAGGTCCTTGTGTAGGTGGCCCAGCCGGGTGCTACCGCAGCCTCCCTGGGCGGATGGCTGAACTGTGCTCTGCCACGGTGGTCCCACATCAGCAGACCGTGCTCTCCAGGGGCTCTGGCATCCCCAGCGGTCAGGCAGACCGGGCTCTGCCATAGGGTCTTCATGCGAGCAGCCGTGCTCTGCCCTGCCACGGCAGCCCCAGCGCGGTCACTGCACCAGGCTCTGTCAGGAGGTCAGCACCTGAGCACCCACGCTGCGCTCTGCCGCAGCACCCGGGGCAGGCGGCGAGACCAGGCTCTGCTATTGCATCCCCATGCCCACCATGGCAGCCGAGCTTTGCTCTGCCATGGCAGCCCTGGGCAGGCAGCCAGACCAGGTGCTGCTGGGGCTAGTCATGCCATGGTCCACTGCAGCGTCACATCATATGCAGTCAGGCCAGATGCTAGATTTCCTCCCCAGATGGAGAGGGGACAGAGGAGATGGTGCTGGCCCCGGTCTGTGCTCCTGTTGGAGGCAGTCCTCTATGCCCTCACAGCTTCTCCTGCTCCGAGATGCGGCTCTCCTTGCCATCCTCCTGGGCCACGGGCTGGCCCCTGAGGAGGGTCTCCTGCATAGGATGCATGTCCTCCCCATCCTCCATGGGCTGCTGGGCCTCTAGGTTCTCTGTGGGCTTCCCAACCTCTATCTGCACAGGGGCAGGGGTAGGGGTCAGGGGCAGGCAGCTATATCCCCCACCTCTGCAGCCACATCTTTCCACAGGCTCCTGCTATGCTCCCATGCAGGGCAGGGCTTGCCCTGTGCCAGTCTTCTCCTGTCTCAGCATTTGCCAGCAGCATCCCAGGGTTGCCCCAGCCCTTGTCGTGTCCCAGCCCTAGGACAGCCCCCACCCCTCCTGCCCTGCAGAGCCCCAGCCCCTGCTGTGCTGCTGGCATATCCCAGGCTGTGCCCAGGAGGGACCCCCAACCCACTGCTGGAGGAGGGCTCTGGGCAGACTCACCTGCTTCTGCACCCGTCGCCTGGGATCTAGACGGAAAGAGAGACAGAGAAGGCAACAGTCAGGGGAGTGCTCCTGCCCTGCAGTGAGCTCTCAGGAGTCAGAGCTGGGGCTGGTGCTGCTGCACCACAAGTCCTGCAGCTCGTGTGCCTGCTGCTGCCAGGCTGGAGAGGCTGGGGGCCACGGCAGAGCAGCCGTGCTGGACCCACAGGGCACTGGTGCTTTCCTCCAAGAGCTGGCCCGGCTTGGGCTGCAGCAGTGCAAACATGCCTGCTCCCGAGGACAGAGCCCACGGACCCGGCAGGGCAACGGGCTCGGGGAGCCATGCCCTGGCAGTGTCCCCAGAGGGGCTGCCCCGCTCTCGGCAGAGCTGCCACCGTCCTGCCTGCTCAGCTCCTCGGCCCCATGTGGCCCCTCTGGCCAAGGCACTGCTCCCCGGGTCCCAGCCCCTTACCTGTGTGGACCAGGCAGTAGATGCAGACACCCACGAGGCACGTGACAACCGCAGCCGTGATGGGGATCAGCACCGACAGCGAGGAGCGCCTGCCCGACTCTGCGGAGGAAGATGGGGTCAGTGAAGCACCCACGTGACACTCCCACCACGACACCAAGTTCCCCAAGTTGCCTCTCCTCCAGGCCCAGTCCCACAGGGATTCCCTCATGGGGACTGAGAGGAGCAGGAAGGCATCATGCCAGCAGTGCGGTACTCCCTCCCCAAAACACCCATGGGCCAGGCCAGCTCCTCTGAGCGCTGTGGGAGCTGGAGCACCGGGAGATCTCTGTTCTGCACTGGACCCTGGGCACCAGGCACTTACCGCAGATTACATCCGAGGTGTTCGTCCCTTTCGCCTTCACCACCAGCCCCTTTTCCTCACAGCTGCACGGAAGAACAAGACCATGTAACCACAGCAGCAGCCTGAGCACACGGAAAGCCCCTGAGGAGGAACTGCCGGGGCTTCGCAGCCACCAGAGCTGCACGAGAAAGCACCCTGAGCCGGGCTCCGGAGGGGCGAGTGGCTGGGGGCCCCGGCCAACACCAGGGCCCGTGCTGTGTGACAGGGACAACAGGTACATAGCAGGGTCCCACCCTGGGGTCCTGGTCTGGAGTTGCTGAAACTGCCAAAGATGGGGAGAAGTTTGGGGACAAGGCACAGGAGGGAGCGGATATTTGAGACCTGCCCAGTCAGGGAGACCCTGGAGCTTGGGCACTGCAGCTATTGCTGAACAGCTCAGAGATGACTCGATGACAGGCTACAAGTGGCTCCATGGGGAGGTAATTTCTGGGCACAGATAAAAGCAAAGTGAAATCCAATGGCTGGCAGCTGAAGCGAGACTAATTCAGCCTGGAAATGAGGCTCACGTTTCTACCAGGGAGCGCAATTAACCCTGAAGCAGCTTTCTAAAGACAGGGACAACCATGGCATTCTCAAAGCCAGACTCCCCACGGAGAGGGCTGGTGCCTTGGCTGACGACTACATCCAAGGAGCGTGCTGGGAGGGAGAGCCTGGACAGGGCATGGGGGGGTCCCCATAGCCCCTCCTCCTTTGCTCCCAGTGCAAACAGCAGCGTGAACGTCCCTGGAGGGGCCAGCACTTTGTGCATGCGCTGAGGGACAGTCATGAGGGCCTGGATGTCTGCCTCTTGCTCAGCTACACCGCCCTGGACCTCACCACCATCATAGCTCTGCTTCTCAAGCTCCTGCCCTACGCTAGCCTGATGCTGTGTCCCTCAGCTGCCCGATCGCCAAAGCCCCTAAGGTGGCTGGCAGCAATGGATGTGTTCACAGGGACTGGGGACAGCTGGGGATGGGTGAAGGATGGGGTCAGCACTCAGACAATACCTTGTCCAGGGATGGCACGGCTCGGTTTTAGAAGAGACGTTGGAGAAGGTGCCTTCTGCACAGGGCTCGCAGGGGGATGACATCCGGGCCGCAGCCTTGGCTGGAGAGAAGCAGAGGTTGCAAGAAGGTCAGTACGGGCTGCGGGAGGTGAGGGGCTGTGGGGGTCAGGTGAGCAGACCTTCCCGTGGCAATGCTGCCAGGACACAGCGGCAGGCACGGCTCTCCCGAAGCCCTGCTAGGGGCACCTTGCTGGGGGAGTCCCCCTTTCCCTGGAGGGCCTGAGGTCAATGCTGCCAGGGCATCAGTGCCACTGAGAGGGAGAAGCTGGTTGGACTCACCTGCCACGAAGCCGAAACCGCGCTGGCAGGGCTGGTTCTCCACACAGGTCTGGCAGCTGCTGTCAGAGCAGTGCATGCCATCCCGGCACTGGCACACCGTGTTGTGCGTTGCATTTCCTTGCATCTTCACGATGAGGCCAGCGTCTGGGCAAAGGGAGCATGGGCAAGGTGAGGCACCAGGCGGGTGAGCCCGAGGGGACACCAGCCCCTCCAGGCCAGGGCCGGTGGGCACAGGGAGCACTTACTGTCTTCACAGATATCGTGGGGGGCACAGTGCCTCTCCTTGGTCCAGCTCTGCTGATAGTGCCCACTCTCACAGCGGGTGCAGACAGAGTCTTCCGTGCCACTGCATTCAGAGACCAGCTTTTCCCCTGCAATAGAGGCTGGTGAGGAAGGGACGAGGGGGCCTTCCCCCTCTCCAGGCAGCAGTTCTGCCAGCAGGACGGGGGAGCACTAGCAGCTGTGGATGCCAGGATTGCCACCAAGCAGCATCTTGGTAGCCTGATGCCACTCCAGTGGCTACACATGGGGCCAGGTGGAAAGGGCTGCTGGGTGCTGGGGCAGGGGAGCAGAGGGACCATTCACTGCCTCTGGCGCTCCAAGGACTGGGAAACAATCTGGGAGTGACAGCAGGAGCTGGCAAATACCATCACGGTCTGGTAGTGCCAGTGGCAGCACTTTCGCTGCAAGCTGCCCATGCCATTGGGGTCCTGCGGGGTCCAAGAGAGCTGTGGCAGATTTGGTGGGGTCCAGGGATTCTCCCAGGGTAGCCACGAGGTCCCCAGTTGCTGTAGCACTGAGGTGACACAGGGACATGAAGCTGTTGGCACTGATGGCAACAGGGTGGGGTGTGGACTGGTCACACCGAGCTGGGTTTGCTCCGCCGTGGCCACGCGGCGGGTCCTGGCACAGCTGGGCCCTGTGGCCCCAGGAAGGGGAATGGGACTCCGTACCTGGTTGACACCGGTTGCAGCACCGGCCCTTGTGTTCATACTGCTTATCAAAGCATCTTACGGCGTTACCAGGTTCCCAGCACTGGAAGAAACAAGACCTGCAAATTCATGCCATTCCCCAGCGCTCCAGCACCGCCTCGCTTCTGCAAGCACGCGTGTGCTAACCTGTGCACCAACCCACGTCCCGAGGCGCAGGCTTCCTCGCACAGCTCTTCCCATGCCTGCGCTAACCACAGACCGCAGCAGAGCCGCCCGCACTGCCTGATGCCACTAGTGCTCTCTTTGAAGTGGGGTGGCAGTGATTCCGGTAGGGTGGCCCCATGATTTCCCAGATATCCTAACAGATTCTGATCTCGCATCACCCCGTGCCCCTGCCAACAGCGCTGGGGTCCTGGGCAGGGGGAGCCTGAGCCTCCCATTCCCAGAGCACTGCTAGCCCCTTCCCAAGGCTGATACACCCGCCCTGTGGGGCTGGAAAGCCCCGGGCAAGTATATCAAGTAGCAGACTCCCATGGGGCCCCTTGGGCAGCCCTGGCTCGATGGGGCAGTGATAGGGCTGTGGGGCACCCCGAGATCTGACCTGGGGACTCCTGACCCAGTGCAAGGGAACTGGTCCCACTATTAGATATGCCTGACACTGGGCAGAAAGGGAAGCGTAAGGGCCTGTGCCTGCACCCCCGCAGCCTCCCAGCGCCCGACCTGTGTCCCGGGCTGGGGGGACACCGGCCGAGGGCTCAGGCTGTGCCATGGGTTGCGGAACACCCGGGGCTCGACGCCGCCCGTCCCTGCCCGCGGGGACCCGCGCCCCGTCCCCGGGCCGGGCTATGGACCCCGCCGCGCCCCGCTCCCTCGGACGGAAAGTGAAAGCGAGGTGTGGGGCTGAGGGACCGCTGATAGAGACGTGCCCGCCATACTCGCCCTCCCCACATCCACACCCGCGCTCCCGGGCGCCGGACGGGGCGTCCCGGACCCGGTTGGATGGTGCTGTGCGGGGCGGCGGCGCCACCGGGGCTCCCTCCGCCGCCACCGCCGCCCGGGGCCTCCCGCCGGGGCGGGCCGCACCGAGGGGACGGACCAGATCGGCCGGACTGCGCCCTTTCCCGGAAAGCCCCGCAACTCTGCCCCGAGGGAGGGAGGGAAAAAGCAGCCCCAGCCCCAGCCCCAGCCCCACTCACGCCCAGCAGCACGGCGCCGAGGAGCCCCAACAGCCCGAGCTTCTTCATGGCGCTGTACCCCTCCACCTCGCCCGCCCGCCCTATAACGCCCCGGCCCGTTCCCGCCCAGGAAGGGGGCGTTGGGCCGCCCGCCACCGCCCCCGGGGCTTCCCCGCGCGGGGCCGGGCCTGGGGGGGGGGGCGAGAGCGGAGTGGGGCGAGCCCACGGGGGCAGCTCCCCACCAAGCCATCCCTGCTGGGACACCCGCCCCCCCCCCCCCGGGGGNTCGGCAGAGCCGCTGGGGCTGGAGGACCCTGCGCGGTGGCTCTGTGTGAGTGTCATGCTGCAGCTGGAGGCGGGAAGGTGGCTCCCGCCTGCTCCCTGCCAGCCCCACCGAGCCGCAGCCCTGCCTGCACCTTCCCGGGGTGAAGGAGGTGCAGGCAGCAGTGGGAGTCCGCTGTGAGCCATGACGAGGAAAGCATTCATGCTCGCCTTGCCAGCTCATTCCTGAAGCAGAAGTTCAAGGTTTCACTTCATTTTCTCAACGATAACGCAGGGCTGCGGCCCCGGAGAGCCCCCTCATCGCTGCCCGCAGGCCCCGGCCTTTGCGTGGAGTCTCCACAAATACGTCAGCCCATAAACGAGAAGGGGCAAAAGCACCGGAGGCCTGGCTGTGCCTCGGGCCGGCCACCCGCCTCTGGCTCAGTTCCCTCGGAGGACTCCCCGAGCGGTCCCCAGGGAAGTTCCAGGCTCCCCTGCCCACTCTGGAGACTTTCCCCGGACTCTCCTTTCCTGTGCGGTGTGTGGCCGGGCAGGGAGCGGCGGCTTCTCATCATCCCCATCACATGCCGCGCTGCCGCCATGGCCGTGCTGCAGTGACACCTGCGTGGCCACGCTCCGCAACAGCCGTCCTGGCCACGGTCACTGCCTCAGCCCCGGCTTGGAGGCTGCCAGCCACACGTTGCCCGTGGCCTTCGCCCGGTCTCTCCGGCGGGACGGGAGGACAGCGTGCTTCCCCGAGGGCTGGCGGCAGTGGGAACCGCGTGCTCTGGATTCCCCGGCCTGCCGTCACTTCCCAAAACTGACTCGCTCGAGCGCGCGAAGGGTCCCAGGGGAGTCTCGAGGGCAGAGATGAGGAGACAAAGGTGGGGAGGGGATTTCTGGGCCCCTCTCCCGCAGGACCGGCCTGGGAAGTCCCCACAGCCCTGGGCACCGGCCGCGTTTGCGGGTCCGGGCTGCGAGCGCTCCCCGCTCCCGGCCCCGAGCGGCGGAGCGGGTGGCGGGGCCCGGTGCTCCCTGCCCGGCGGGAGCCCCGGCGGGAGCCCCCAGCCCGCGCAGCCAGTCCCGGTCCCGGTGCCCGCGCAGCGGGGCTGGCCGGCGCTGGCGCTGCTGCTCGGGGCGGCCGCGGAGCCCGACCCTTCCGCTGAGCGGGGCTGCGACGGCAACGGAGAAGGCCCGGGCCCGGCCACCTCGCCCCGCCCGGTTCCGGTCCCGATCCCGGCCGCCCCGCCCGGTTCCGGTCCCAATCCCGGTTCCGGTCCCAATCCCGGTTCTTGTCCCGATCCCGGCCACCCCGCCCCGCCCCGCCCCGCCTCTCCGCTCCTCGCGCGGGGTCTGGTGGCGCCACCCAGCGGTCTCGCCCCGCCGCCCTCCGCGGGACTACAAGTCCCAGGATGCATTGCGTCCGCGGCGTTCGCGGGGCATGCCGGGAGCCAGGCAAGGCGCGCAGCCCCGCACGCCGGACCCTTTGCCTCGGTAGTCATGGCGGCGGGCCGTAAAGCGCCGAGGCGTCGCCATCCCAGCTGTGCGTCCCCTCCGCTTTGCGACGGCGCCGTGCGGCAGCGGCGGTTGGCGCCTTTGTCCTGGCGGGCGGCGGCCTGAGGTGGACCGGGCCCGGCGCGGCGGTAAGTCTGCGGGCGGGCGGGCGGCATTGCGGCTCCGGTGCGGCTTTTTCGAATAAAAGACGTACCATAGTAAACCTCGTGGAGGGCTGAGTCCGTTCCGGGCCGGGACCGGGCTGGGCGGCCCCCGCGGCCTGCGGGCGGGCCCGCGCCTTTGCCTCACGGCGTCCGGGAAGCGGCAGCGGAGAGTGCGGCCTCGTTGGAGCTCCTGTGCTCCCCTGGCGGCCCGGGGCTGGTCGGTACGCAGGGTTAACGCAGCTGAAAAGCGCCTTTTCCCTAGTCAGGGTGTGCAACGGGTGATGTCGTTGTCGCTGTCGCGGGCAGAGCAGCCCCCGGCCTCCTGTGAGAACTCTGCGGGCACCAGTGAAGCGTCAGGGATGTGGTTTTTTCCTCACTGCTGCTTGAGAAAGCTGTGAGGAGCGACAGGCGCAAAGGTGCTGGGCAGAGCAGGTGAGGAGGGCCCTGGGGAGCTGTGCTTTGAGAAGCCTGGCCTGTATTCTCACAGCAGCAGTAGGGTCCTCGGGAAGGAAGGTGAAAGCGTTCTCCATGTTAACGTTCTTCCTGTGTGCAGCTCTGTATCTGCTTGCTGCTCTGGGTGCAGAGGACCAAGGCGGAGTGGGTGCTATTGCTGCCCAAGAACGGCCCTGCCGGCCCCATGTCTGGCCTTTGGGGTGGCTGACTGGCGGGGCTTGGCTCCCAGGTGCTGAGAGCCGCTAGCTGGTGCTGGGTGGGGAGCTCGCTGCTCCTCAGCAGCATTCCTTTCTGTGGTGGATGGCTTTATTGTTTCTGCCTTGCCCAGGAGATTCTTGCAGATATGTGTCATGTTTCACTTGTGTCAAATTAGTTTCAACATCCTACTTCAGCTCTGTCTTGCTTTTTGAAGCTGTATCACTATTAATAAATAACTTCGGTTTTAAACATAAGATTTTTGGGGAAATGTGGCTTTAATTAACTTCCAGAGGATGTACTGGCCCATGAGCTGGTGTGGGCTGTCCTGTTGTAGTAACCTGCTCAGCCTGGTGCTGGATTTCTGCAGGGGGGGATTGGCACCTTTAAGCTGCCCAGGTGCATAGACCGTTCTGGCTGCATTCGTAGAAGAAGACTTAATGTGGAAATTAGTTGTTCACCTGATGTAGTGTGCCTAAAGCTGGGACGACATTCATTTATACTGGTTGTGTGATTACTAAATGGCCCTTAACTGTGTAATCTGCCAAGTGGAAAATGGTAAGAGACAGTAAATGCTCTTATATGAAAGTTGTGTAGTAATTCAACCCCTCTGAGTGCTTGGGATTTATTGTTTTGCTTTGAAAGTAACCTGCAAGTGGAAAAATAGCTCCCTATTTTTCTTCATATGGAAAGCTCTTGCACCTTCTTCCTCAGCCATTCCCTACTATCCCCACCCTTAAGAAAAAGGGAAGTTCTTACTGCTTTTTATACCAGAAGCGAAATGTCCCTCCAGCAGCAGTTATGAGTCTTGTTGACCCCTGTTTGCTGTGTGTATACATGACATCCTGAGACCATATGCACAGGTTGTGCTGCCTGAGCAGGTGCTCACAGGGGCTCCGAGTCCCCGTTCCTGGTAGTGCTTGGAGCCCGGCTCAAGAAGGCTGTGACAACTGGATCCAACTTGGACGTCAGCCTGCTCCATATGGGAACTTGGACTAGATGGGTCTTTACATGTTTTGTAGCCACTTAATCATTTTGGGAGAATTTTGAAAACTTTGTTTCCATCAATTGATGAGAACTCGAGCTGCAATAGTAGAATAGAAGAGAAATCTACTACTTCCATACAGAAAAATGGGATAAGATTTGGTACTTCTGATGGGAAAGATAAAACTCTGTGTGTGGGCAAACTTACAGGAGGATTGAGGCAAATATGGTAGAAGAAACGACTTTGTTTGATTTTTGGTTTGAGTGTTGGGGGTTTTTTTCCTCCTCCCTGTTCTGGTAGTTCAGTTCATTTAAAAAGTTTAAGACTGGCAGGTGTTTTCTGCCTTCTGTCCCTGCAGGGTTTCCTAAAAGAAGGAGAAAAGTGGCATGAGTGTAAAGTGGTGTTTTTTAAAGATCAATCAAAACTTTTACGTCTCAGATCTGGAGTAGATGTATCTTTCATGCCAGTTTAGTGTTGCAGAAGTATTTATGTAAAACCGTTTTATATTTTTTTGACATCTACCTTGTTTATTTAGCGGCTACTTTTCAATTGTAATGAATATAGGCTACTGTAATGGAGTGTGTTGGTTATAGGCATCTCATGATTACAGTAGAAGTTTCTGTTGATATACTCAATTTCATCAGCTTTCTTTTGCCAGGTTTCTTGCATGTTATAAACAGAAAATCCCATCCTGCATTCCTGTGGATGAATGTTTAGGAAGTATGACAACTTTATTAAATAGTTTTCAAACTCACAAGTTCGTCTTGACAGTTTCAGTGTTTTTCATTTTTTTTGAGTTTTATGCAGTGGTGACTTTTAAACCAGAAAGTATGAATCCTGAGTAGGGTTTGCTGGGGGTTTTTCATTGGCTTGGTAGAGTTTGTTTTGATGTTTTTTTGTTTGGTGGGTTTTTTTTCTGTAATTCTTTGGGTAAGTTTGTGCAGTGAATGTTGCTGACTGCTCCAGCTTTGTGTGCGATAGCGTGGGTTAATGAAGTTGTCGTGGTTTAACCCCAGCCAGCAACTAGGACAACAAAGCCGCTTGCTCACCACACCTTCCCCGAGTAGGGTAGGGAGAAGGGGGAGAAAAGGAGGGTGGAAGAAGAAACTCGTGGGTTGAGATAAAGACAGTTTAATAGAACAGTAACAAAAGAGGAAAATAATAATGGTAAAAATATACAAAATAAAGTCATGCAACAGAAGCTGCTCTCACCACCTGATGACTGATTGCCCAGCCTGTCCTGAGCAGTGATCGCAGATTCCTGCCCCCCAGCCAACCCCCATTTATATACTGAGCATGACGTCCAACAAATAAAACAAGATGTGTTATCAACATTATTCTCATACTAAATCCAAAACACAGCAGCTACTAGGAAGAAAATTAACTCTATCCCAGCTGAAACCAGGGCAGAAGTGTACTTTTGCTGTACTGGGGGAGATGAGGTAGCGGTACAGCCTTTACATGGGGATGGTTAAATTCCCAGCTGTGGACCCGCCTTCTGTGGAAGCTGACGTCTCTGTGGGAGCGAGGATACGTTTAGTAGGGGTATGAATGGCAAACTGTATTTTCTGGTATTGCAAAGCTAAGATTTCACAGTTGACCAGGCTTGGATCACTTCATGAGCATTTAAACAGTACTTCCTGATGTCTCATTCAAAGCCTGTATTGAAATATTTGGGTCCTGTTATGCAATGTTGGGATGAGTGTTTCCTTTCCGCTTACTAAAATATTGCATAAATTTCAACACTTCTTACCAGTGGACTGGAGAAATAGATATGACAACAATGGGTGTATTGAAAAGCTTAAAGTTAAGAGGTTTTAGTGGAAAATGAGTTTTATTTGTATCTTAGTTTAGAGTTGAACCATTAAAACTTATCTGCAAAATAATTAGGTTTACTACCTTTCAGTATTACAGAAAAGCTCAACCAAAATGCTGCGGTATGCGTTTTTGACAGACCTCTGTATCCCTTGTATTAAGATTTCTCTGGAGTAAAGTTTGCGTCAAGCAGACCCAGTTGGCTTCTAGTCTGCAAAGCTGTTAAGTTTAATCTTGTTCCAGTTTAATTTTAATGTCATGGATTGAAATTATATGCATGGCCATTTTTCTTTTTTGCGAAGAGTTGGATTTGGAACGAAAGCAAAATGGCTCGAGGACGCAAGAGCAATAGCATCAATCAGAGCGACTTCACTAACAGCACCAATCCTCAGGATTTAGAGAGAAGACTTTTTATCGGCAATTTGCCCACAGACCACATGACTCGTGAAGAAATGCAAGAGATATTTTCAAAATATGGCAAAATCAGGGGTTAGTATATTATCTTATGCCTTTTTGTGGCTGGGAATTCAGTGAGAAATATAACTTTCATGCTTGTCGAATGCTATTTGATGATGATGATAAGAGGAGTGACTAATGTTCCTAAAAAGTGACCTTTTAATCATAGTTTTCTCTGTCTGCATTTTCTCTGATTCCTTCAGTACAGCTGAAACATAATGCATATATATCAGCTATGTTTTAGCTTTTGGGGTTGCAGTGAGATGTTACAGTATTCTTCCAAGTGACTTCATAGTCTCTTAATCAAATCTTGGTCACTTCATGGGCTGTATTTTGGTCACTGCCTTGTCAGAAGGAAGTTGATCTACGAAATATATTTCAGAGTCTTTGAGCTCTGCATTTTGATCCTGGTAGATTTGGTTTTCCCAGGAAACTTGCATAGTCGTTTCTGGGTAGACCCCCTTTGCTTGTTCGTCTGGTGGGGTTACGTGATGGCCTGGGTGCGGGTTAGTACTGTCCCTTAGTTGTAACCGGTCTTGCCCTGCTGTTAACTTTTCCAGCCCTCAGCATGTACCATGGCTATGGGTTCGTGCAGTATGACCGTCTAGAAGATGTCCAGGCCGCTCTGGACGGTGAGAAGGGTCGCCTTTATAAAGGGTATAGATTAGGTAAGGAAAACTGATCCATGCTCTCCTACTGACCCCAGCATGCATTCTGGTAGAAAGAGTGCTTTTGTTTTAAAGCTCTCTGGAAAGATGACTATGTGAAACTTACCTGGCGTTAGTTTAAAAATCACTTTTACTAGGTATGTATTTGCTTTCTGAGTTATTTGCTGTACGTGCTGTGTGGTTCATCTGCAGTGTTTTCTCTTGCTACCTAGGTCTTACTCTGAACTTATTTTTGTGTGTTAGTATTTCAAAAGCTCTTACCCTGTGTAAGTAACTGTTCAACGTGTAAGCCCTGGAAAGTGGTCATTGAAACCTCATGCACGTAGTTTTAAAAACATGTGTAAACCAGTATTGCGCTTCATCTTGACAGGTTCAGAGGAATTGGTCACAGCACTTAGTGGCTTGTTAAATAAGTAATCTTAACTTGGGGGTTTGTGCACACGTGCAATCAATCTGTAAGCAGTGCTATAAATAGTAGGTGCTTTAAAAAGCTGTTTTCCTAAAGATGAAAATAATTCTGCTAAATATGCTGGGAGCAAACTTAAACAGAAATGAATGGTTAGAAATCTAAGAGTAATCTGTTAAATGCAAGCACAAAAACTACTTTCAAAATAAGCCTATGCTAATTTGAAGAAAAACAGTTTGACTTAGAAAGGAATGAAAGGAGCAATAAATAATAACTTGTGGGAATGTGTGTATACGGTAGCAAATATGACCCTGAAGATGGAAATGGAGGGAAATAGACAAGGAGTGTAGGATACAAGAAGAAATTAGGCCAGCATTGTGGAAGTCTAGAAGCTTAAGTAGGAACAACTGCGGCTATTTTAGAAGTTAAGGTGTGCCTGTCTGGAAATGATAAAATTTCTAACTGGAAAGGGCCACCTAGCCTTCAGTTAGTGTTTCTGCTGTCTATTTTTGAAGAGGCAGGAAGTGATTTTAATATAATTTCCATTTCAATAGCAAACTAAAAAAGGTAAGACCGCACCAAAACTACACCTCTCCAAAAAATAAAATCTAACATCTGTGAGGCCCAGTGAAATGAAGACCTGTCGAGGCTATTAATATTGCTTTTCCACAAGCCTTGGAGAACTAGGGACTTTCCAGGGACCTAGCAGAGTGCTGCAGATGTGCCAGTAGGCAGCATAAATGGCATAAGCCTGGCATCAGCCCCTGATAACAAAGGGACTCTTTCACCTGACTTTCAATGATAAGTAAATTAATTAATGCCAATCAAAATAAATCCTGTCAAACTAACTTATGATACTGCAAGTTTTATGGCTGAAAGTAGCAGTGTTGATGTAAAAGACGTCTGTAAGATGTTTTATTTGATTAAGAAACTAGAACAATTAAAACCAACAGAGGGTTAAATGGATTTCAAATTAATCTTAGTGTAACGTAGACGGAATTGCTCAGTGCTTTGAGTGGTGCTCTGGAAAAATTGATTCCTGGACATGCAATGCTTTTATAAGTGACTTGCAAAGAAAACACACAATCATGTTTTAAAAAGAGAATGAAATAATGAAGATTGAGTTGCTGATGGTGAAATGACTTGGACTTCTTCCTAAGCTGGGTGCAGGCAGAACTGAGCTTTCAGTAAAGCTGAAAGGGAAGATCTGCACCCAGCAAGAGTGATTTTTGTCATCCTTAGCTGTACAAAACACAGATTTGTATGTAGGGAGGTTTTCGTACCTGTGGGTTTCTGCTGCTGGAGTACTGTGTTCAGTTCTGGTGTGCCTGGTTCAAAAAGGATAATGCTAAATTGGAGAAGCCTCAGAAAAATCTGAAGAAGGCTTAAAGAGTTGAAGAACAAGCCTTAGCAAAAGCCTCAAGATATAGGAGTGATGTGATCTGTGTGTTACAGACAGACCTGAAGATAAGAGAGTTTTAGTCTAGTAGGCATAGGCATGACAAAGCCTTAAATGGAAATAAATAGTTTTCTTTAACAGCAAAGTAATTTGTTTCTGGAATAACTTATTGGAGCTTTGGTGGTTTCTGTGCTCTGCAGACTTTTAAATTGGAATTGGATGTTTTGCTAAAAGATAAGCTCTAGTTCAATGCCAGTGCTGCACTTGAGATAGGAACGTGATTCAAGAAACTCTTGTCAGCTGTGTTTATTCAGAAGGTTACACTGTATGATTACAGTGGCCCTGTCATCACAAAATCCTACAGGACAGAAGACTAATTTTTTTTTCTTGGAAATTTTGTCAATGTTCAAATGCTTAACCTGTAAATGCTGTTGGCATTAAATAAAATGTTATTAAATCTGTTCGTTTTGCACAATAGAAGGATCCCTGTCAAAGGTGTTTTTTCTTCTAGTAAAATATTTTTGTTCAGATTTAAGTACTTTTTTCTTATTTGAAAGAAATGTATGGTATTAAGTGTAAAAACAATAGGTTTCTGCAATGGCATCTTAAAATGGAAAATAAAAATAATCTTAAACCAAAGAAAGCAGATAGTGTCTTGCTTAAAGATAACACTTGACTTTAAGGGGGGGGAAACCTCTCAACTAAAAAATAAATGCAAGGAGAACAGTTGCTTCAGTTATGCAGTCTGAGTATTAAATATAATCGCTAATAACACAATAAGGTAAAAGGCTTTGGGAGAGTTTAACCTCCAGTGTTGCATTATACTAATGCTTCCACAAATGCATAGAAGTGTTTTCATATCTTTTAATGAATAAAACTATGTAGGGAATAAAAGTCCATCAAATTTACTTTGTGACAGTAGACAGTGCAGCTGTATTCGATCCTGGAGAGACTGCTTTGTGGTCCTGTGAATGTTGTTACGCTACATTTGTAGTTAATGTTCAGATTGCACTTGCTTCTGCCCTGCCCCCCAAAAGACAACGTGCTGCTTCTTGATTGACAATAAGAGCAAAAATTAGAACTAATCCCTTAATTCTAATTTTAATCTTGAAAATGATGAAGGATAGCTTGGGAGGTACAGAAGATGTTAAGACTGAGTCTGTCTAAAGACACTGTGGCACATTTATTCACTTGCAAGGGCTTTGAAGGTAGTTAATGTAAATAACTAATAAGAAATTTCAGTTGTTGATAGATTCTCAGGGACCAGATAGGCCCTAGGTTTGTTTTGTTCTTTTCCTTAAAAGGTTCTCAGAGTAAAACATGCGAGGTCATTTCTGTTTGTTCTTGCCCCCCTCCAGTACATTATTTCTTCTTCAATCAGCTGTTACGGAAGGCTTAGTTTCTTCACAGTAGAACAATATGGGTCCCTGCCAGTTCAGGGGAACTTCACTTTTTCTGGTTGAGGACAAGACTCTTTTTCTCCAGCTCTTACTTCTTTGTATTTCATTTCATGGTGTTTTTCCTGGAGATGCTCAGAAGCCAACCAATTTTCAAATTTCTGATCTGTTGCATCAATTTGCATCACGTTAACAGTGGTGTTTTGAATGCACCATGTTGACTTCATAAGGAGCTTGTGCTTCAGGCTCCTTGGATCCCATTTCCTCACTGGTGGAGGCTGTACAACTTAACGCTGCAGCAGTCCCTTGGAAGGCAGTTGCACGTGCCACTTGAGAACCCTTGGAATATTTTCAACAAGGGCAGCGGCATGCTCCATTGAACAGGACTGGCTGTGAACTTAAGACTGTGCTGGCCATCAGCTTCCTTTCTTGGAGGTTTTCAAACTCTGATTTTTCTCCTGCAGTCCATGAGTCACTTTCTGCTCGCTCATAGACTGCAGAAGAAAGAGGTTCTCTTATGGAGTGAAGAGTCTGGATGTAGGCCTGAATGCAAAGGGTTAAAACTTCACCCAAGCTGTTCACCCTATTTTGAAGTCAGAGAAATCATGAAAAACTCATTATGTTGTACTACCTAAACTTAATAAACTGTTGTCAAAGTGACAATGTCTCTCTGCTGAATGGATTTTCTTGCACCATCTGGATGTTGTTGAGCTTAAGTTGCTTTCATTTGAATTGTGCTGATGATCTTTTTTTTGTTCCATAGCATTGAACAGATGGGTTGATTATTCTTTACAGATATTAAAAAAGCAGTGGAAAGAAGAAATATGAATAAGGCTTCATCAAGGTCCAGTCCGGCACGAAGGTAAAGTACCTGGAAGCAGTGAGTTATACTAGGAAGGTCAGGCTTTTAGGGCATGAGCCCAGAGGCCTGTGCTAAATGTCTGTGTCTCTTCCCTACCACCACCTCCCCAGTCAAATGGAGATACTCAAGCGAGACAGTCGGGACACGGCCGCTCCACCTCTAAGAGCCCTTCTGGCGCTAACACCTCAGGAGGCACGAGGGAAACCTCGTGCCCGCTGCTGTTACTACAGCTAAGTGTTATGTTTTGCAGCACAGGTTGTAAAAGATTTGTGAGGAAGAGTACGCTTGGTGTTTTCTCCTGCCTAAAGTATCAGAGAAGCCAAGGCATGTCTAGAGAACGCCGAGGGGCGTAGCATTCCCAGTGCCATGCTGCAGAGGACTTTGGGATCTTGCCTCTTCTGATGTCAAAAACTTCCAATGCTGAAATGAGACTGGAAAAGAGCGCATAAGCGAAGCACAAGATAGAGCAAACGTCTCTATTGCACTGTCCCATCCGCACGTGTGGTTGCATTGTCAGTACCTGGAACCAGTCCCCTCTGTGCAGTTAGTGATGTATACCCGCCAGCTTCTCCTGGTTTCCCACCCCTCGGTACGCACAGCGTGTGCAGCTCCTGCATTTCCTCTGTGTGTGAAGTCACTGGCAATTGGAGAAGACATGGACTGTCCTGTCACAGGAAGATGACTTCAGTTTCCTTTCCATGGCATTACTAGGGAGCACAGGAAGATGTGCTGTGGTTACAGTTTGGTGTAAGGCATGCATCTTCTATGCCTATACTGTAAAGCTCTCAACACAAAGGAGTGTTGCATGTTGGACTTGAAGGTAATCAAGCTCTCACAGGTCTGGTGTGCTCTACTCACTTGACCTGTTAAATTACCAAAAATGGGGAAAAAGCACAAATAGCAAGATACCTACCACCAAAAAAACAGAGAATGAGTAGCTGCAATCCTTGGTATCATCTAGGTCTTTTGTATGTGTTGCACTTAACCTGCACAGGGCCAAATGTGCTTGCAGAGACCAGCATGTGGGCATCGTCCAGGAAGTGCTTCGGCACACAGCTGGGCGTTCCCATTACAGATGTGGCAAGCCTTGGGCCTGGGCAGTGTCAGGTGTGCACAGTGCTGCCATGAGACCCCAAGAATACTGCAAGTACATGAGCAGCAGGCACTGATGGCACATCTTTGGCCTCAGTGGCACTGCAGGTGCGTAACAGTGAAGGTGCCGGGCAGCACTGCAGCTGTGAGAGGCAGGTGCCTATGCCATCACCGTTGGTCCTTGGACCATATTGCAGAGGGACAAGCAGCAGGCACTGATGCCACAGGCATTGGGACCTGTGTCATCCTGCACGTATGCAAGAGCAGATGCCCATGTCACGGGCCCTAAGGAGCACTGAAGGTGCATGAGCCACAGGCAGTGGTGCTGTGGGCACTGGGCCATGGACCGGACTACTGCCACGGCTGCCGAAGGCTTTGGTGCCACTATGACAGGCACTGGATTCCAGCTGGCACTGCAGACGTGTTGCTAGCACCAGGTCCCAAGCAGCCCCATGGGCACAGGTGGCAATAAGGTCACGGGCATCGAGTCCTGGGCATGGCTGCGGATAATGGACTCTGGACCACACTGCAGGTGTGTGAACAGCAGCTGCTGATGCTGGGGTGCGGAGTCCCATGCTGCGCTGCAGGTGGCGGTGCTGGGCCAGCGGTACTGAGTCCCGAGCAGATGCGGTCAGCGGTGCTGATGTTGCAGGAGTCGGACTGTGGTGACAGAGGCATGGAAGAAGAAGGCTGCTCTGCCTTCATGGTGCTGCCTTTCCACAAGCAGCGGGGCAGCAACGCAGGTGCAAGAGCAGAGGGGACCAGCGCCACGTCTGTACTTCTGTTGCAGTTGTGCATTGTTCATTCTGGATCTTTTTGTCTCTGCAGATAATGAATATGGCCTGTTCTGGGCACCCCCTCACCAGCTGGAATAAATGTCATATGCCAAACAATTACCCTGCATCTGGCTCTTTTGCTATATAGTCTTACAACTACAGAAAGATCAGTTACTCAATATCCATTAGAGCAAATCAGAAGTTTCCCCTGAGCTTCTGCCATCGTTCATTGTAGGTTGGGAGGGAAGTGGGCGATGATGTGTATCTCTCATGGGATGTGGTTTCAATACAGACCACGAACAAGAAGTGGATTTGTGCGTCCAAGAGGCTGAGGGTGTTTACACTTGTGTGCAAATACAGCATTTCTTTTACAGGAGGGGACTATATATGCTCTTAGTGGCAACACTAGTTTGTCCCAAGATCTGTTTTGTATCTGACATAAAACTAGAGAATGCCAGCGCTCCTGTGTATGCCCCCACACAGCTGGGTGTCTAACCACCAAAGTCCATGCACAAACTCTGCACATCCACCTTGTACTGTCTGTTCTACCTGACATTGAGCTTGGGCACGTCTGACTCGCTGCTCCTGCAGTTCTGTCCAGGTGACTACTACGTGAATGCTCTGGAGCGGAAGCAGACTTATGTTCTGCTTACCTTTCATAAACTGGATTAGGCTGGTAGAGGACTCTCAAAGTCTGTCAAGTTTTGAAAATAAAAAGATTTTAAAAGCTGGGGGTTTTTTTCTGATGGTTGTCAGTATCTTGGGGAAAGAACATTCCAAACACATGAAGTTCCGTAGTTTCTCTGCAAGACTTTTTTATGTTTGGCTTAGACTACGGTGAAGTTATGTTTTTTATCCTGGAAAACAAAATATGACCTGGAAAAAAACCTGCTGTTTTGGGAAAAGATGAAGACTGGAACATTATTATTCCTTGCCTTCGAAGACAGTGCGGTACAAAGTCTGAATGAGGTGGATCATTCAGATGTGGCAGAGAAGCCTGTTGCTACTGAGGATGCCATGCTAGTTGGGTTTAGTACCCTCTTAACATGGGGCATCGTAAACGTAAGACTGGCTTTCTACAGACACTATCCCTTCAAATCCAGGACACAGCGGTAGCTATCATTGCTTTCTGCTAGCAGCACAAACCCAACCATACCATGGAACCTCCAGTGTCTTTGGTCACAACAAGCTCGGTTTTTAATCATGTGCTAATAACAGGTGTTCTGCTGTCATTGACCAATGAATTTAGCGGATCCCTTGAATGCTCCTGGTTATTGCATATTTGTGGGTATTAGGCTCCAACACCTTGAATTCTCAAAGAATTTGCAAAAATATGTTTGGTAGATTTTCTGTGGCTAATGTTGGAGGCCAGAGGCCTTGAAGTGGTGGTTTCTGAGGTGCCTGTTCACTTCTTCCACAGGTGCTCTATACTTTCAGTGATGCTTCATTAAGGAGCTTTCTGGGTCTCGTTTGGCTATGATAAACATTAGAATTAAGAAGCTTCCCCAGGCTGCTTCAACAAGTACATTTTTTGGGCAATTCTTGCTGTTGTGGGATAGGAGGGAGGATTCAGCTCCTGAGAGAAGGGTCGTTTTGGCACCTCAGGTAAGAGATATAGGGGTAACAGTACTCATGTTGTTAGCAGTCTAATGGAATTTCCCTGCTGTTTTCCTCAGAGAGCCATATGCCTATGGGGATGGCCGAGATGCCAGACGCGACCGCTCCCCTCTTCGGGGGAGCCCACGGAGAGATCCTAGAGATGGCAGGGATGGTAGAAATGGGCGAGATTCCAGAGACACTCGAGACATTCGAGCTAGAGACATGCGTGATGCCAGAGACCACAGGGACCGACGGGACATGCGAGACCCACGGGATATCAGGGATCCAAGAGACTTGAGGGACCCTCGTGATGTTAGAGATCTTCGTGACCCACGGGAACCGCTGTATGATCGATACAGGGATCCACGGGATATGAGGGATCCACGCGATATGAGGGATCCACGCGATATGAGGGACCCTCGGGACCCTTTGTACAGGTAATTTCCATGGGACTGTATTTGCCAGCACGTTTTTATGGTGATCCTGCTTCAGTGGCTGCACTGGTTTCAGTAGTGTCAGGCATTTAAGATAAGGAAATTGCTCTGACTGTTGACAGCTGGGTGTCTGCTTCGTGTCTTGACGGGAGCAGGTCGGTACTTCAGAAATTAAACTTGAGGAAGGTCTATATATGATACATTGGCCAAAGTTACTGCCTGAGGTTGTGCTGGAGCATGGAAACCTTTGCTTCTTCTGTAAATCTTGCAGACGAGATGAAGCTTATGACCGTTACCTTCACCTTGAAGACTACTGTCGGCGGAAGGATGACTCTTACTACGACCGTTACAAAGAGCATTTTGATAGAGCACCAGTGAATTCAGAAGGTGAGTACCTGAAACATTATAATGGGCAGATTCACATTCTGCGTTTGGGCGGATGCGGGAGATGCTTGCAGTACCAAGTGTGTTACCTTCTTGACACTGGATGGTTCAGAGATTTAGACAGACTGGCCCTGTGCGCCTCATTGCTTCAGGCAGGTCCAGAGGGCATTACTTGTTCTATCCCTGTGACTTGCTTTCAGACCGTCTGAAGCGTGAGGAGCGGCGCCGAGAGGAGCTATACCGTCAGTACTACGAGGAAATCAAGAGACGTTTTGATGCAGAGAGACCTGTGGATTGTTCTGTGATAGTGGTGAATAAACAGACAAAGTAAGAAAATAGTTATGACCTCTTTTATTATTGCATGGTAGAAAAAAATGGAATTAAACTTAGTCCTGCCTTGAGGCTGTGTGTTTTACAGGTTGCTATTGAGGAGAGTGGCTTTAGAGCCCTCAGAAAGTGACAGCTTCTGTTGCTGTTCTGGGAATATATATTGATTAGATGGAGAAAGGTTTTATCTTGTGCTTTAATTTTATTTCCTTCTTGTCACCTATCACTATACCTTCTCCTGATACTTTTCTACCTACTCTTCATATCAGCCTACTGTCACAACAGGTTATAGTGGCCTGTACATGTTATTCATGGGTTGACTGATATGGAACTTACTAATGTGTGCCAACCAGCAGATAGTACAGAGCAGTTGTCAGGGTGGAGTCATGTGGCTGTTCGTTTCAGAGCTCCTGTTGGATTGGTTACTAGGTCAGATACCAGTCAATATCGTTCATCCAACATGCAAGAAGTATAAAATCACTGCTGAAAGTAGTCATGAAGGGTACCAAAAGCATATGTAAGTAGTAACCAGGGCAATCTGACGTGGCAGTCTGAACACTTACTGAGGTGTCCCCACTCAAACACAGTGTGTCTTTTTATTCTGCTAAATGCAAGACTGTTTATCTAGAAACAAAAATGCCGGCAATCCCTCTAGAACATTGTGCTTTCTCTTGGAATGTAAGGACTTAAAACAATTTTAGGAGTCAAAGGGACTTGTGTCAAAAATGTTAGAGTGTCCTTAATTTGGAGAGTGGGTGCTGTGTTGGGAACAGAGGGGTACACCTATGCCTGGTACGGTGGGAGGGAGGCTGTGACAATGGCACCAGTCTGATGTCTATGTCTTTACAAATAAATGTAGTGAAGAATGGCAAAGATGTAAAGAAATCATAGATCTGGCTTGGGGTCTGAAGAAAATGTTTGTCAAGGGGTAATCTAAAGCTCTGTCTCCTTAGCCCTTTGGAAAAAAGATCAAGAGTTGCTTCTCCTTAACTTTGCTGTATCTGTGAGGCAGAAGGGGAGAGCTGGCACTTGCCTGATTGGTGGCAGAAGACAAAACAGGAAATCGGAACAAGGAAGCAGTGAAACTAGAAATAAAATTCTGTGGTTGCTTTTAATGGAGTTGATTACCTATTGGAATAAATCTTGAAAGGAAATTTTAGATTCTTTATCCCTTGGTGACAAGAAGTCTCTGGAAGATATTCTAATAGACCACAGGTTATTGTACGTGATACAGGGAGAATTTTTTTGTGCAACAGGATCAACTTAATATCCTAAGGATTGTTTTGGTCTGTAACATCTACAAACCTTAAGAGCTGGAGCGTGTTAATAAATCTTGGGTATTGAAGCATTGATGTCACCTAGTATAGACCTGTTGAAAGATGGCTCCTGAATAACTTAGATACACAATCGGTATAATTTAGAAATCCTTAAAAAGACAGTTAGCGGGGGGCGAAATAATTTTAGTCACCATTACAATGTTTGCATTCAAAGATGATAAATTGAACCTCTTTCAAAAGGTGGGGGTGCATGCAGACTAGATTTCTCAGAATGCTCATACAGTCAGTATTGCAGTTTTGGTGCTGACTATAGTAAACTTAAAAAAAAAGACCTGAAAACTTTAAGCTCAGCCGTGTGAGCTATTGTTTGTGTTTGGAATGGGAAGTCTGCAGGACAGTGGATACAGGAACAGTGGAGCCGTAGATGCTGTGTTGATACTGGGTTAGAGCAGAAAGCGGCTAGTAGAACAAAAGAGCAAGAGAAAATGTATTTGGGACTCAAGTGAATGTTATGGATGGGTAGCTCTCCTCTGAAAATTAATCTTCAAGTCCAGAAGTTCGGCTGTGCTACAGTGAATTAGGATAAGGTGTATTTGAACAGTTAAGACACTGAATGTAGCACAAGTAACTGACTACTGTAGGTTAGCTGCTCTGCTGTGTACCCCTTAGATCTCTGCAGGCATAAATTACCTCACTTAATGAGTTCAGTTTAAACACATTTATATGTAAGCAAATTTATAATAGTGTAAATCCCTTTGCAAACACTCTGTTTCTCAGCTAAGCTGAGGCTTGATTTGTAATCTAATTCAGTTAAACTGAAATGACTGATTCAGACCAAACTAAGGGTAGGATATGGGCTTTTATATTGTTGTAATGAGATTGATTTAATACTGTCCTGTTAAACGTTACGAAGTTTGGCAAGTCATCAGAAAAGCGAATCTGAGATGACGGAGAGGGTGAATGTGCCAGGGTTTCTGTTTCTGTATGCGACTGACTTGTTAAACTCTGCTGGCTTTGCTTTGTGGTAGGGAGTACGCGGAGTCAGTGGGGCGGAAGGTGCGGGATCTGGGCATGGTAGTGGACCTGATCTTCCTCAACACAGAGATGTCACTGACGCAAGCCCTGGACGATGTGAGCAGAGGAGGGTCTCCTTTTGCCATTGTCATCACCCAGCAGCATCAAGTTCACCGCTCTTGCACTGTTAACATCATGTTTGGCACCCCACAAGGTACTGAGGTCTCAGTAGGCTGTGTAGCTCTGTGGTCACCTGAACCACTCAAAGTGCTGCTTTAGAACACTTCCTTTCAAGCAGAATCACACAGGACAAAGTTCATCCTTGTGACATAAGTAGTTATTAATGACTTGACACCATGTCATAAATGTGAATATCATTATTTACAAGTTTCCATAATACTTCATTTGTCCCTTGTCAAAAGGACTGTCTAATTTCTTCTAAGAGAGAATCTCAGCTGCGTTCTCAGCACCTAACATCACCAGCCTTTGCATTTTAGGGCAAGTCATGAACCCCAGCTCTAGAAATGACTGCATCGCCTTGGTAGATTTCTGAGTAATACCAGTCCAAACTCAGTTTATCACTTGTTGCTCTCAAAGAGAGCATGTTTAAAATGTGACAAATTACAGGGCAGATTTTAAAACTAAACGTGATTTAAGGAAAACAGAATAAGGATGGCATATTCGGTCAAGGTAAAGATCTGGTTGTGAAACTGGGAACAGTTATAAAAAGATACAACTATAAAGTGATTTGGTGTACGTGCTCCACGTTTTTAGCATTTTAGCACCATTTACACTTGTCGCATCACTTTCTGTCTCAGGGTGTGACTTAGTTATTGTGAGCGTGAAGGTGGGTGTAGGCATTAAAAAAAGGTCTTGTCAGAATGTGATCTCAGAAAGCAGCCTTTTGCTCTGATTGGGTTGTTTCTTCTTTATTGTGTTCTCAACTAATGTTTTGTGAGGTTCATCTAGGAGAGTAGACTTCTGAATGCACAGTCACTGTTTTTTGTGTGCTTACTGACTGAAGAAGCCCAGTTTCCTTTAACATTGGATGCAGACGTGATAGGAGTTTTAACTCTTAGTTTTAACTCTAATTCCTTAGGTTTAACAGCCGTCCTCCCCTCAAAGCTTCTCTTCTTTATTGGATCAAATGGTGTATCAGATCTGATAAGAACACCAGTCATTAGCTCATCCACAGCTCTTTCTAGAGATTAAATACACTCACTTGAACTGAAGTGGCCATTCACATTAGTTTCAGGGAACTCTTTGACAACTTGTGCAAAGCGTAATGTTAAAATGAATGCCAGTTCCCTGTTACGAGGAAGGGGGTGGCAGGATTTGATTATCTGCAGGTGTGAAAAGTGCCCGGCGCTTTGGGCACTTTTTGGAAGGTAAAGGCCGCCTCTTTTGATCTCCCTGCTTAAATCTGTGTTCAGGAAATAATGACCTCAAAAACTTTAAAAGGCAAGTGCAAAAAAAAAAAGTTGGAGTAGACCATTATTCGTTGTATTACAGAAGAACTTGATTACTGCTTATTGCCCCAGAGTAGTAAACATAAGCAGCAATGTGACATTGAGCCAGTGCTTCTTTCCTCCCCATCTCCTGCATGTACACACACTATATTAAGGCATTGGCAGTACAAAACCAAAAAGTATTCCCATCACTGTCCTGCTCTAGGAAGCTTTAGCAGCCTTCAGAGGGCAAGTTTTGGATCTGTCCAAGGCTTTAGCAATAGAATGGCTGGAACTGTCCCTTCTTGGAGCACGGAGGATTTATGTGAGAGGTAGAGGGAGCTGCTTTCCCTTTTAATTGGGTGAGAGGCAAGAAAGATATTTCTTGGGCTGATACGGTATCTTCTCAGAGCCCTCAGCTGTGGAAGAAAAGGATGGCCTTGCTGGGTGATAGCCTTGAGCCTTCTGTTGGCTTAGGAAATTGAGCTGTTACTGTGCGCCTAGGAAGCTTTCCAAGCCTACACTTGCAATCCCAAAGCGGTGCCTGCCTGCTGAATGAGATGTGCTGGTGTGCGTGAGGCAAGGCACCTCCTGTTAACATCACTTTGCTTTACTTAAAATGTTTCTTTTCCTTGTGCAGAACACCGCAACATGCCCCAAGCTGATGCCATGGTGCTGGTGGCAAGGAATTACGAGCGCTACAAAACAGAGTCACGGGAGAAGGAGCGCGAGGAAATCGCCCGGCAGGCTGCCAAGATGGCAGATGAAGCTGTTCTGCAGGAGCGGGAGCGCCCACCCCCCATGGAGGAGGGTGTCAGAGGAGGTCACCCTCCAGGGATTCAGACTCTCTTGAACCTGCTGGCAGACAATCGCTATCTAACTGCTGAGGAGACTGATAAAGTAATTAATTACTTGAGAGACCGGAAGGAACGGTTACTGAGGGGAAGCACTGATTCTCTGCAGGGTAAGTTTCTCAGCCCCAGACAAGGCTATTAATCATATGGTTTGTGGACCCTCTGAGATGGGACCCAGAAACAGTCCTGGGACTGCAGCGGAGTCCTAATGTCTTAACTTGCTCACACAGCGTCTCATTTCATTGAGATGCACCTGTCCTTGGGAGTCCTGAGACAATTCAGATCTTTCCTGTGAAAGAACGTTTATATTGGATTCTCTCAGGGAAACCACAGGACTGCCGTAACTGGTTTGGCTGCTACACGAAGGGCAGTAGTTCTGCAGGATGGTTTGGGTTCCCCAGAGCTGTGCAGCTCTGCTGTTCAGAGGGTGGGTATTCATTGATGCTTGTGTCTTTAGTAGCTGTTTCACTAGTTTTCTTTAGGTGCCCCTTCAAGGGCATTTGCAGAGCTTTAACCCTCTTTCCTTTCTTCCCCAGCATCCATGTCAAGACAGTCTTTGGGGGCACCTTCAGCATCATCTCTGGGTAGTCAGTCCAGCCTTCCAAGTTCTCAGGCTCATCAGGGTTCACAGCCTCTGGTCTCTGCTCCTTCTGTTCCAGTGTCCTCTTCTAATCCTCAGCAGGAGCTTCAAGCAAAAATCCTCAGTCTCTTCAACAGCGGGGCAGCAGCGGCAGCAGCTGCTGTCGCAAACAGCAGTTCTGCAGCCTCTGCGGGCACTTCAGGTGGCACTCCAAACCAGAACTTTGCTAACATGGCCAGCAGTCAGGCCCGGTCAGCACCAATGAGTGCTGGAAATTTAAACCAGGCTCAGCAGAGATTGCAGACTCCAAGCACGCAGCTTCCTGCTCTCCAAGGCCCTTCAAGAAATGCAGGTCCAAGACCTGGAGCTCCTCCACAAGCTCAGTCGCTCTATGGTCAGCACCAAAATCGCCTGCCTGCACCTGGCAATGTACCTGCTCAAAGGCCAGTATCTTCTGGTATCAACTTTGACAACCCTAGTGTACAGAAGGCCTTGGACACCCTTATCCAGAGTGGTCCTGCACTCTCCCACCTAGTGAGCCAAACCGTGGCCCAGGGGCGAGCAGGGTCCTCAGCCCAGCAACCTATGGGTTCCTACCAGCGACACTATTAAAGCTGAGCTGTCAGGCCCTTTCCCTTTCCCTTTGCCATTCCATACTTATAGCTGTTTAAAGAGTCTCCTGTCCTTGACATGGGACAAATGCCCCTGGATATGCATGTCCTCTCCACTTCGGCGAGAGTGTACCCCCAGTGGCATTGCTGCTGACTGTTGCTAGTGCTGCCCTTCCTCACCTTGGTCTGGTTAGCAGTGTTTGGAGAAGTATGCTCTATTTTCTCAGCGGCACCATGTGCTAAGAGCCGCTTTGGATAATCGGTTGTTTTGTCCAGTCCCAGAAGCTGCTGCAATGACAGTCCTCCTCAATTTTCCTCACTCCCAGTAGCTGGTGCATCTTCACATTGCGGTGCAGTCTGGTCTCGATGAATGGTCTTAGTATAGTTTTGGGTCAGTGGTTTTGAGGAAATACGGGACTGAACAGAGCGGTACACTGGCTGGGCCTTCTTGGAGACCCACCTTTTTGGAATGGGCACTATTTTTCTTTGGATTTCTTTTTTTATTTCTTTTTTTTTAATGGCATATAAGCCAGTTGGAAAGTACAGTGGTAGCGCTAGCAGCTGAACTCATGAAGCACATGCCTGACCACTACTCAGTAACCCAGGACCGTGCCGTTTGGTCCTTCTGTAGCTGGACTGTCATGTCCTGGCAGAGTGAGGCAGAGAAACGCTCCTCACCTCACCCAGCTCACGGAAACTGGCAGCTTTGGTCTGAGTACTGTGGCAGATCTGAAACACAAGAGCTTCCAGCCAAGGCAGAGATTTCAAATGGTCTGTCAATTTTCCTACACCAAGTAGTCAGCGTTAAGATCAATCTGTTAAATTTGGCGTATAAATTTCCTTTTCTTACAATCTTGCTTTGGGACGGTTGGTTACTATAGCCCACCAGCTCAGCCGCAGCCACGCTGATGTGCTGCTGGCCCTCCCTTGGGAATACCTGCAGCCAGTTACCAGGTGGTGGATGTCTGCTCTCTGAAACTTCACCTCGCTGTTGATGGGTGTTTTGTCCATCTAAGGTGGAGAGGCAGTGCCAAGATGCAATACCATAATTTTATACATTATTTTCGACACTTTGGTAGCTGCAAGAGGACAGTTGAGTGGAAAATCGGGCAGTGATTCTTCACCATGTTTTTAACCAGTAACATACTTTGATACCAGAACGCAAAACATCTCTTAACTCTGTGGTCCTCCCCATCACGGCCTTCTTAGAGTCTGTAGGCTTCCTGCAGAGAACCGAAAGAGACTGAGAAAGCAGTGTTCTTGGAGCAGAGGATTTTCTTTGTCCCAGGTGGTTTGTGTTGTAGCATTTTTTTTTCTCTGTGCTGTTAACAAGAGGACATTACTTTTTAATAAAAAGGCAGGAAAAATGTTTTGTTGCTTTTTTGACACTTGACAGCTTGAGTACTACTGGAATACATTATTCCGCTGTGTTTGCCATTACTCTCTTCTTCCACAGAGCTCTGTCAGACACTGCCCTGCACTGGATGCTAAGCGGAGACCGTATGAACCTTACTGTGACAATATTGTAGTCAGTCCCAGTTTATAACACTTTGGTTTTGAAGTACCTCAGAGGTACTTATTCTCACACAGTGGACTTGGGCGATCTGGGGCAGAGTGGCCCACGTGCTCGTTGAGGGACCCACGCACGGGAGCAGTGTGTGGCTGGGACCAGCATGAGAGGTCCGAAGCCTCTCTGGCTGGTGGTGGTGGGAAGGGAGGGTGTGCGCTCGGGCCAGCAACGAGCTGGTCCGGTGTCCATCCTTAGTTGCTGCTAATTGTACAGCTGCTGCATGAAGTTAGGTCCACAAGTCCCTGTGCATTTAGCACTGGCCTTCCGTGACTTGGTGCTGCCTTTACTACACAACCTGAAATTGGATGGAAGTATGTCTGTCTTCCATCTTTCCTCCTCCAGTTTTTGTTAGATCCCTTTCTCCATCTCTACAGCCCCACAGACAGGTAAAGCATATTTGCTGGGGCGGTCAGAAATTTGTATGAGCTTAAACATGGGAACTGTGGCACTTGGGAGAGGCTGTTACTCTCCTGACGTTTTGCTGCCTCTGCTATCTGCTGCTCCCTGTCGGGGCTTGCTCCTTGTTATGGAAATGGTAGCAGCCAAGTGCAAAATAGCTGTGGAGACCCTGGAAGCAAGTGAAAAATCCCCGTGCAAGTAGTGAAGGGTGTAATAAAATCATTTATTGCATTTTGTGCAGACAGGAGTCTAGAAAAATGAATACAGTTAAAGCAGTAAAGCATTAACAGGGAGCATTCAACAGCCGAGGAGCCACTCCTCCATTAATACCTGCACAGAGAACACGGGGTCTGTACTGAGGCGGCCTGATGCACAATACTGAAACACTCACAGAAATTAAATGCAAGCCTAATACTTTTTTTCTTTTTTTTGGTTTGCAACCTGTTTTATTTACAAGGTTTTAAACTTAATTGCATTGCTCTGCACACAGATTCTCTAAAACACAAAGCATACTAGGTCACTACATGTCTATTGAAATATTGCACTCGAATAAAAGTCACTTGAATGGACGTAGAACATCTAGCTACAGTGATTAAAAGATTATTGAATGAACTGACTTTGTGATAACATTCATAACAAATATATTGCACATGTAGCACAGAAAGTGTTGTAACCAGCAAATCTCAGACCTTTGGGTCTTTCTGCTAGTTTTTAGTCCTGCTACACAGAGGAGGGTCTTGACTCTTCTAGTGCAACTCTTACCCTTGTGCAGTATCTAGTCCTTCCTCTCGTCCAGCCACGGACCACCACCCACCCAGGCTGGACGCTGCCTGCGCCTCCTGCAATTGCTGTCTTGTGGCTTGTTGCCTGTACCGCATGGTGGCTGCAGCGACATGAGCCGCCTGCTGCTGCTGCTGCTGCCGCTGCTGCTGCGCGCAGGGGCCTGCTCCTGCCCAGCTGACGGGGACAGGGAAGCTCAGCGCTCCCGCAGCAGGAACCGGAGCATACGCCATCGTCGGCTCGGTGCTGTGCGCTGCCCAAACGTGGCTGTGGGTACGTGTGCTCCCTGCCTGCTGCGGGCCACGCTGTCATCCCACCATCCTGGCGGGTCACGTCTGCTGAGCGCTGCTCCCGGCAGCAGCCTGCCTGTGAAACGAACCTGAGGGTCAAGACCTTCCTGTCTGGAACAAAAACCGAAATGTGTCTGCGCATGTGCCAAGGAGGAACTTGCATGTCTACCAGAGGAGGACACTGTCTTCACCAAGGTGGAACGGCAGAAGGGTGCTCCATGGGGAAACTGAACACTCACAGAGGCCAAACGTGCAGGGCTGGGTTTGTAAACTAACATGCAGTGCTGTCTGCTAAAACTGGCCCTCTCCAGCCAACAGCGAGTGAGAACTCGCTGCGGAAACCAGCACCTTTCTTGCCACAGCCAATTTTTGCCCGGCAGGGGTGTTGAGGCAGCCCTGGCTCTGTCCAGAGCTGCGCCCCTGCTCCTGCTGGAGGGTGAGGAAGGGGAATGCCTTTTCTTCAGCGGTAGCGATGGAAAGGGCTCGCCTTCCTGCTCCCTGGGGGAGCCGGGACTGCGACTTTACTGTCGGGGGTTGAAGTGGTGCTGAGGGGGAATGGGATCCGTTGGTGATGCTGGGGAGGCGATGAAGCAAACCTCTCAGCGGAGAAGCGTGCCCTGACCTGCTGTCTCACCGCTGCGCTGCAGATGATGCCATTCCCTGCTACCCTGTACTTGCGGCCAAAGGAACCGCTCTTTCCCCTGACGCTGCCGGGGGTGGATGCTGCCTGCGGCCTCAGCAGAGGCAGGTGCTGGGGCCCCCGGTGCTGCCCTGCTCCATGCACCGGGGCGGGAGGGGACCAGGCTGGCTGCTGCAGGACCGCACCTGCAGCTGCAAGGCCCAGCGGCGCAGCAGGGCAATAACCAAGCTGTGATCAGAGGGTGACTGCAGGGAGCGGGTGGCATCTTTTGAAGAGGCAGAGCAGCTGGCAAGCATTCTAGGCCCAACAAGCGTGGTGCTAGCACATGAGATGAGCGGGCAGGTTGCTGTGCGTGCCTCCCCCGTTGCTGCAGAAGTGCCTCAAAATAATTTTGGGAGGCTGGAAACAGCACGTGAGCTTGTGCGTGGTGGTGTACGACCAGCTCCACGGGCAGAGAGCTAGACACTGGCAAATCCTGGTTCCCGTGGGGCTGCCCTTCCCAAAGCTAAAGGAACTTTTCACTTTGCAGATGCCTGCCTACTGTTTCAACAGCTCCCGTGCGGGTGCGACAGTGGCAGGACCAGGGAGTGCTACCCTGTGCGCCTGTACCATTCATCAGCCTGGAGCTCCTGCGCTGAAACCGGGTCTCAGCTCACCCTGACAGTCACCTCCTGTAAACACTGAGCTCCCCATGCCCTTGGGACGAGCTTCCACACCAGTCTGCAACACAGACGGATGCAGCCGTGCAGATAGCTGAGCTACCATGGCAGAAGGTCTGGCTGTGGCTGTGGCTGCTGCTGGAGAGAAGGGAGGCACTTTGGGAGTGATGGAAATGTAGGAGCAAGGTATGAGCAGGCACAGATGTGCAGCTGGGGCTTGGTTTTGGTCAGGGAGTGTGTCCAAGTAGTGTCTTAAAGCAAAAAAACCCATAACCCAACATCAAAAAACCCACTGCTTTTTATCCAGGCGGCACCAAATAGCTTTGGGCTGGACCTGGAGGAGTAGAGAAGCTCTGCAGAGAGAGCGGGGACTGGAGTTGTCCAGTGCAGAGGGAGTTTGCTGCCCTCGGTGAGGCAGGAGCCGGGGGCTGCAGCCCGGAGGGGCAGGCAGGCAGGGGGCTGGACGCTGGGACCAGCCGTGCCGGGCAGGAGGCAGCCACTGCCACCCATGGGGACGCTGTGGCAGCCACCCGCACCCTCTGCGCTGGCCGGGAGGCTGCCGGGGTGCGGGGTGGCATTGGGGAGCGGTTTGGGGGGCGCGGGGGCCGAGGAGGTGAGCGCTCCAGCACAGGGGCTCAGCTCTGGCCGGGGGACAAAGCGCTGCCGCTTCGGGCCAGCCTGGCGCAAAGCAGCCAGCACTGCCGGGAGAGGGCAACTCTTAGCAGGCTGCACTTCGAGTGGAAGCTCAAATCTGCTGTGAAACAAGTTCAGAAAAGTCTGTGACTTCTTTTCCCTGAAAACTCTTAAGAAGCTAAATTGAGAAGAGAATGAAGCTGTGACCTGGCCCTTTCCCAGGGGCTGCCGGTGGCCGGGGAAGGCTGTAGCCTTCACCACCGCTCCAAAGCACTCGGTGCGACCGATGGGCGCCCGTTTCGTGCAGGAGCAGCCCGTCTCGGCTCTCTGTCCCCGCGGCCTGGTGCTAGCAGAGCCCTGCATCTCTCAGAATAGATATAGATCTCTATATATAGACTTCATCTGGTTCTATTAACATAAATATGATCACTTTAAAAATACACGTACTGTATTATGTACACTATATACATGGGGCCAGGGCAGGCGCCGGCAGGCGCCCTGGCTGCCCTCGGCACCGCTTCCTGCGTGGTTCCTGGAACCGTTCACATTTGTTAAAAGCTCCTCAGTTTCTCTGGCGTGAGAGATGCTGGGGGGAACGACGACGACGGGGGTGGGGGGCGGCGACCCTGCAGCTGCTGCCTGTGTTTGAACCACCCCGGTGTGCCCTGCTGCCTGTGCGCGGGGGCTGCCTGCTGCGGCGTGGGCCAGCGGGAAGGGACAGGCTTCAGGCTGCAGCGGCCACATGGCCAGTGCCTGGGTCGCCCTGGCCAGCCGGGTGAGGGAGTGCCGTGATGCCGGGGGGGGAGGTGGGACCCTACAGCCACCCCTCGCTGAGGGGTCTGGCCCTGTCAGACCAGGCAAACAGACTTTGCATATGTTAAAACTACGCACAGATCCGGACTTTCCTACAGCCCCATGGCAGCGTCTGCGACTGCCCGGGGCCGGGGCTGGGTTAGCAGCGAAGCCCTGGGGAGCAGCAAGGAGCACAGCGGGGCATGGGGGGACCCGGATGCACGTGCAGGTGCTGGGACCAGCCGGGCTGGCTGGTGCCGGGGGCCTGAGAGCCCCCAGTGCCCCCCAGTGCAGTGTGGCTGGGGAGTGGGGTGCGGGGGATGAGACGGGACTCCTCTGCACCCAGGCCAAGAGTAGGCGCTGGTGCCTCGGGGGGGGTCAGTGGTACCCACGCAACGCTAGCAGCCGGAGAGCGGCTCCGGCTCACTCTGCACACAGCGGGGCCTCTGCTCAGCTCCGGACACCGCAGCTCCACACCACAACTGCTGCACAAGCACCAGGAGAGCACCAGGGCAGAGAGAGCCTGGAGTCAGTGGGGAGGGGGACAGGGAGCATCCCCCCACCCACCCACCCCAGGTCGGGGCTCACGCTGTTGCGGGATTGCTGCGCCCCAGCACCCAACCCCCTGCAGCTGCCCCCCCCCACACCCCTTGCCCCCTCCAAACCATCACGCCGCATCTCCGCAAGCTCTGCCCACGGCCTCCAGAGACGAGCGGCACCGAGGCAGCAGCGAGGTGGGGCTGTCCGGGCCCATCCTGGCGAGGGGCGGCCGGGGGGCAACGCCGTGGGAGGCAGCCCCGGGCACTGCCGGAGGTGGGGAGAGGAGCGTCTGACGAGGAAAGCGTGCTGGTGACCTCTCTCTTCTCCCAGCGCCTCCGCGGGGAGGCATGGCGTGAGCGGCGGGTGGCAGGCGGTCACAGGGCACAGGAGCGTCCAGCCAAGCTCCGCGCAGGGGTAGCGGCACGGCGGGGCCAGGCACCCATCTCGGCACAGCCACCCTCCTGCCCGGCCGGCGGCCGCAAGCAGCGGTGCTGGGGCTGGCCCTGCCGGGGACGGGCGGTGGCAGCAGCGCTGGGCTCTGGTGCTCAGTCCGTGGTACAGTGTATATATTTATATATAAACAAGGACAGCAGTGCTGTGATGTTGCAATGAGGAACAGCTGCTCTGGTGCTGGATGCTCCCGGAAGATCTGGTGCTGCAGTTCGAATGGAGAGATCAGGGGCACGGCCAAAGCCAGGTGAAGTTTCTGCACACCAGCTGCCATCAGGCCTTCCCTCCTCCCCTCCAGGAGCACGGTGCAAAGGGGTGGCAGGGCTCTCAGCGTGCAGACAAACCTCTCTTGCGCGCCGTGTTTCAGGAGTAGATGGTGATGACCTCCCGGCCCCCACCGCGCACCAGGAGCACTCGGTCCAGGTGCTCCGTCAACACCTCCAGGAACTCCATGTCTGCACGGCCGTCAAGGAGGACCAACACCATGGTGGAGTATGGGGACAGCCCCGTGCCATCCCTGCCCAGCCCTGCACCCAGGGAGCCAAGCCTGCAGCATGACACCCCCGCACCACAGCCAGGAGCTGGTGAGGTCAAGCCTGAGCCGAGGGGCCAGAGGAGCCCACCCACCCCGGCACCACACGACGGGGACCGTGGCTGAGCCCTCCCCAGCAGGCAGCCAAGCCCCGCGGATCTCTGCTAGGATACCCACAATGTGCCATCACGCTCATGCATGCAGGTGCAGTGTTATATGGCCCCACCACCCGCCCCACGTGCACTGGCTCTGCTGGACAGGCAGACTGGTGCCAACGATGGCTGTCAGACCCAGCCAGGGGCAGGAGGCGTGGGGGGGGGTCCGGGCTCAGACACTGGACCTGTGCCCTGACACTCGCCTGCAAGATCCACCAGCCCTGGGGGAGTCACGGCCCCCTGGCCACCGGCCCCCCTTGCGGAGAGGGGTCTTAGCGCCAGCCCCGAGGCAGCAGCCCTGAGGGAAGGATACAGTTCTCATCCCCTTTCCGGTTGCGGGGAGGCCCTGGCATGTTCAGCAGGACCAGCTTGGCGTCCTGGGACTTCTTCACGATCACCTCGTTGAGTTTCACGGCCGTGTGCATCCTCCGCACATTAGACTGGTTCCTGGGGGGGGACAGCACATGTGGGAACAGAGACAGGCACAGCCGGCCTCCGGCCCCACACCAGCCCCAAGGGGCCATTGGGCGGGCTGCCCTCCTGCCCCAGAGGGCTCCAGTTTGCTGGGAGCAGCAAACTTTGCCCAGCACGGCTGCTGGCGACTCGAGCCCACACTGGTGGCCGCGAGCTGCAGGGCCATGCATGGTGCCCACGGCCAGCAGCACACCGCGACGGCTTGGGGCCGAGCCGTGTGGGAGCGAGCAGGAGCAGACAGTGCCAGCGCCACCGCAGGTGCCTGAGGCCAGGCTTGCAGGAAGCTGCCGGCAGTGTAATGGGGCAGACGGGGAGCACGCGGCACGGACATTGTGTGGCACGCAGAGTCTGCGCAGGGGCTGGCAGCTGCAGCCCCCACACGCCGACTGGGTGAGCTGTCTGGCACCGCGCTGGCAGCAGCTGTCACGGTGCACGGAGCCGCCCTGGTGCGTGAGGGCAACCCCGACGGTACCAGGCACGTTGCCCCATGAGCGTGGCCCAGCTCCCCCCACCCTTGGAGCCGACACCCAGCCAAACCCAGACTTACAGGTTCTCCCACTCCCTGCCAGGAGCACCACGGGGCCGAAGGGATGGGAGGGAGAGAGAGAGAGAGAGAAGAGGTGAGCGCCGCGTGTGCACCCTGAGTCCCCGCAGCACACGCTGCCCAGGCGCCCCGTCCCTCATCAGCGCAGGTCTGCACAGGGACCCCACCCCACCTCCCACGCAGCCCCACCGCAGGGGTGAGCTCAGGGCACCCGGGCTGCCAGACAACCCCCAGAGCAAGGACCAAGCCGGTGCTGCCAGGGCCCTGCCTGCACCCGCCTGGCCGGGGCGGGCAGGGGTGGCCAGGGCTGCAGGGCACGGCTGAGACACGGTGGCAGCATGCAGGGCCGTACGGCTTCATGTTGAAGAAGTCCTTGATGCCCTCAGGGCTGACGGGGCTCTTGCTCTTGTTCTTCTCAGCGACTGACTTCTCCTTGGTCCAGGTGAGATGCACCTTCTCTGGGGCCGTCTCCACCTCGTCGCCAGGGGATTGGGAGCTGCTGGAGAAGGTGGTGGCATTTTTGTCGTGGATGAGCTGGACCTGCAGAGAGAGGGGGACTGTGGGCACGGGCCACAGCCAGCTGCCTGCCCTGGCCCTGTCCTGGCACAGCTGCTCACCTCCTCCTCTGGCTTCTCCTCGCCATCGCCCACCTGCTCCTCAGGGACACTCAGCCGTAGGCGCGTGTTGGCCGGGTTCTTCCGCCGGATGGAGCCACGGGACTCATCTGTGATGCTCTGGATCTGTGCAGGATAGGGTCAGCCAGGGGAGCAGGGCAGAATAGGGCTTGGCCGGGCAGACCCCAGCCTGCAGCCCCAGCTCCCCGGCAGGATGAGTGCGTGGAGCTGCGGGGCAGTTTGGCTGGTGGCGTAGCCGCCATGGGGGCTGGATCCCACCCAGGCTGTCCTGCATCCTCACCTCCCGCTCCCGCTCATTCTTGGTGAGATGCATTTGCTTGAGGATCTGGGAGCGCTGCTCCATCACGAGAGTCTTCTCATAGGTGTAGGCAGAGATGTCGCTCTCATGCTGCAGGGGGGGACAGAGAAACCATGGGGCAGGGTGAGCTGCATCCACTGTTCCCAGCCTGGCGCTGCGTGTCCCTGTGGACCTACATGTCCCCATGGTGCTGTGTCCCCCTGTGGCAGGGTCTGTCTGCCTCTCCCATGCGCAGCATTGCAGACTGTGGCACGTGCCACCATCCCAGCACTCACCATCTCCACCACCTCCACCTCTGCGGTGATGCGCAGGTGGTACAGGAATGTGGTCAGGTCCTTCTTCATCTGGATGCTGTTGTCATCCATCTGCGCCACCGTGAAGATACGCATCTTGCACTTGCGCCAGACCTGCGAGGGAGGGCGGCATGGGCACAGCTCAGCAGGGATGGCCCCAGCTCCCTGCCCCACGCCATGGGACCTGAGCTACCTTGTGGTGCCGCAGGAGGAAGGGCAGCAGCATGAGCATTCCCCCATCGTGGACGATCCACCAGACATCAATGTGGCCTTCTGAGAACCGCTCCTGGTTGCCCGGGAACATGGCGACATTCTTGGCCACCAGCAAGGCCAGGTGCCCAGCCGTGGTCTCTCGCACCAGCTCTGGGAGGGGAAGGACCACGTCAGCTGGGGTGGCTCGCAGGTTCCCCCCAGCCCAGCAGCACCCACCCTCTGCAGTGCCTACCGATGAAGTTCCTCCAGGTCTGGTGGTCCTCCTTCTGGCGCCAGCTGCGGGGCCAGCCCACCAGCACCGTGTTGTGCTGCAGCCCCCCCAGCCCGCTGGACTGGATGAGGTGGGACATGCCATCCCGCAGGTTGGAGGAGATCACCACCTGGCAAAAGCCCTTCACCTTCTCCGCTTCCATCAGGCGACGGATGGACTGGCGACAGGAGACGGGGGATCAGAGACTGCCAGGGCCCGGGGACGGGCACCTGCCACAGGCACAGCAGCTGCCAGCCCCGGCAGCGGCACCCTGGCCAGGCAGGGTGCAAGGTGCAGGGTGTGGGGCACAGCATGTGGGGTGAGGGGTGCAGGTCCCCACGGGCTGCCCAGGTCTCGGTGCCCCACAGCAGGCTGGTGGCTCTGGGCCAGGAGGGTTGAGACCCGGCGGTAAGCAGAGCTGGCGCATGGCTCTGCGCCGTGCCGAGTGGAGGGTGTCCCCGTGCCAGAGCTCTGATGGGCGGCGGAGCAGCAATTAGAGTTATTTACTCAGAGAAATTATAACATGTCTGCATGGGAGAGAAACTGTTTGCTTCCGAGGGCTTAATCTCATTAATGTGCCACCCGGCTGGTGCAGAAGTGCAGGAGGGGGCAGGGAGGGCTCTCGCTCCAGTAGGAAAAGGCTCCCGTCTCCCACCCTGCCTGGCACCGGGGCCGCAAGGACCGTGGGGGGCCCTGGGGGCTGTGGGGAGGATCAGGGCTGCAGCGGCCATGGGGCTGCTCAGCACAGCAGCACCTGGCCGGGCACCATGCAGTGCCGTGCTGTGCCCTGCAGCATCTGGCCAAGACTGGAACCAGCACCCGGTTGGTGCTGGTGTCTCTGGCTTCTGGGGAGGGGGGCAGGGGTCTGGAGGTGCCCGTGGTGCCCTGAGCACCAATGAAAAGTGGAGTGTCCACCTCTGCCTGGTGCCGCCCCAGGGTTCTCCCAGGCAGCCAGGGCCACCAGCACTGGCCACGGGGCAGAAACACCACCAGGGACGGCCACGGGCACCTGCTGCTGGCAGCCCCCACAGGGGAAGCTCTCACCTCCTCTGCTCTCTGCGCCTGCGGGTGGTTGTCCAGGAAGGTCCCTTCCAGCACAGAGGCCACGATGGTGAGGCCCTTGCCGGCCTTGAGCTGCGACGTGAAGGACAGGAGCTGCGGGTGCACCACGTTCTGCTCCTGATCCCCACGGACCAGGACCAGCAGCTGCGGCCTGGAAGGACGGTCCTGCAGTCAGCGCCCGCACCCCGGCTGGCCCCTGCCCTGGTCCCCCCGGTCCCCTGGCCCAGCCTCACCTCCAGTTCTTGGTGTGGGGGGGACCCTCCTCCAGCCGCAGCAGGGCGTAGCGGGCTGCGCTCAGGGACAACCCCCGGATCCCATCACCCCACTCCTTCTCTGCCCTGTGGGAACCAGCAGCATATAAGGGATGCCCATGGCTCCGGCCATGGAGCACCGCCCCAGCACCCAGGAGGAGCAGCCCAGGGAAGCTGAGCAGCCCCCGCCGAAGGACCAAGGGGTGGCTGTCAGTGCTGGCGAGCGTTTGTGGCACCGCAGCCGCCCTTACCCTCGGTACTCGATGTATTTGTAGATGAGGCCAGCAATCAGCATGGCAACCAGCGCGTAGTACCAGGAGCAGATGAACATCAGCGCCAGGCAGAGGCTCATGCCCAGGAAGGACAGGGTCCTGCAGAGAGCACCGCGCTGTCAGCACACCCCCGACCCTGCAGCTGTGACAGGGTCCCCAGCCCTGCATGGCCTGGGGGGTGGCAGGACACCCTGTCCCGTCCATTCCCGTCCCGTCCCGTTCCATCCCATCCCACTCCATCCCGTCCCGGCTCACCAGTGGTAGTAGCGGAAGCGGGGTCGCCAGTTGGGCGTCCGCAGCAGCGTCTGCACCGCACACGCCAGGTTGACAAACATATAGCACATAAGGAAAAACCTGCAGGAGAAAGTGTGAGGCTGAGCCGGGCGCGCCGGGCTAGACCAGGGCTGCAGCCGGGCCCCACCGCATCTCCCAGCCCCGGGGTGGCCACCGGTGGAGCGTGCTCTGCTGACGGACAGGGGAGCTGGTGCCGCTGAGCAACCAGGGCACAACACCGGCCGAGGAGTGTCCTGGGTCCCTGTGGGGCTCCCTCTTCCTAGGCAGGGGCTGGGGTAGCAGGGGTGTTCCCCCCCACCGAGGATCAGAGACCCGCATGTGCCACCCGCCTGGCCGGGATGAGGGGTCGCGGGCCCATCCGCCGCTCGCGAAGGTGCGGGTGGACAGAGCATGCTGCCTACATGGAGAGGATGGGAGCCACCTCGTCCAGGGAGGCGATCAGGATCCCGATCTCGCAGATGCAGGCTGTGAGCAGCAGGGCCCATGTCGGCTCCCCGTTGGCTTTTCCGTGGCCGAAGACCTGGGAGGGGGTTAGGGGGAGAGAAGGGGGATGTCAGAGCCCTGTGATGCTGGTGCCGCATGGCCCTGGGTGAGGATCCTCAGCACAGCCCGATGGAGCTGGACCCTCCCATGCACCGAGCCCTGGCAGAGCCCACAGCCCTCCCTGCACCCACAGCAGCCCCTGTCACCCCAGGGCCCCCACCCAGGGACGAGCCCCAGCTCAGCCTGGCCACAGCAAGCATGGAGTCTGGCACCCCATGCCCAGGATGGACATGCTGCTGGTGGAGATCAGCTCCTCCTGTGGCTGTGGGGACATGGGGGGGGGGGGGGGNTGCGAAGGCGGGAGCCGGGGGCGCGTGTCCGGACGCATTAGAGGGTGCGGGCGGCGCGAGCGAGCGAGAGCTCAGGCTGGGGCTGGCAGGGTGAAGGAGGGAGGATAAAATTAGCCCACTCTTCCCTGGGGGGAGCTGTCGGGTTGGATTTGGAGAGATGAGGCTGTGAGAACGCGTCTTCAGAGAGCAGATAAAATATGAAGCGGCACAGCAGCGGGGGAGGGGATCCTGACCTTTCCCGGTACTCTTCTCCCACCGACACGACGGCCAGACCGCCGCCACGCCAGTGCCGGCAGGACAAGGGCAGGGAGGAGGCAGCACGGGTACCCGCCGGTCTCCCATGCTGATGGGAGCCGCGGCCGCAGTGGGTGCTCAGAGCCGGCAGTGCCAGGCTGGGGGGATGCCTACCCTCAGGAAGGGCACGATTCCATCCCTGGAGATAGCTTGCAGGAGGCGGGGGGCTCCGGTGAGGCTCTGCAGCCCAGCCCCACACGTGGAGAAGAAGGAGCCGATGACAATGACCCACGGGGACGGCCACGCCAGGGTGCCAACCACCAGGTTCCCATTGACAGCTTCACCAAACCTGCAGGGCACCAGCATCACCCGCGGTTTCATCCCATGGCTGAGCCCCGAGAGCACCAGTACCACGGTGGCACAAGCCAGCACCCCAGGCAGGTCGGCCACCAAGGGACGTTGCTGTGGGGGGGATGAGACTGGAGACGGGCCCTGCCCTGGCTGCTGATGGCCCCCCACCCACCACGGGGGACAAGCAAGGGAGCAGGGTCTCAGGTAGCTGGGGTCTGTCCCCATCCCCCACCCATGGCCGTGGGGGGGACAAGGGGGAGGTGTGGGACGGGGGGGGTCCCCATCCCCTGTGCCGGGAGGAGGCTGATTAAGGCTGCGTGAGGTTGGATCCTGTCTGTGTTCGTGCCGGCGACCCAGAAGTGTCACCTGCCGCGTGCAGCGCGCTGGGCTGCCCCAGATAACGCAGGCAGCGCAGGCAGCCCTGCCTGTTGACAAACAAGCACGCTGCCTGCAGCCCTGGAGCAGGAGGAAGGACTGCGGATGTGCAGCAAAACATTGAGGGGGGGGGGGTGTGTGTGAACAGGGTATACACAAGCCCCCAACGCCTGTTACAAGCCTGTCCCCTGCCGAGAGCCGACCCCCACCCCAGCACTCTCACCCCGGGACCCCTGCAGACCCTCTAGTGCCACCCCATCTGCCCAGTGTGTCCCAGCTGCAGCCTCCCTCCATACCCCCACCTCTCCCCATGCTGCCCTTCCCCAGCCTGTTCCCGGGGGCTGCTCCCAGGGGGCTGCTGGGCTCCCCCCATGCCTGCCCCCCACGGCCCCAAGACACTCACTTGTCACGCAGGACGACCCCCTCAATACACGCCCCGAAGAGGACAACAGAGCTGATATCTGCCAGGCGGTCAAGGAGAGCCAGGAGGACGTGGAGTCCCGCTTGCCCACCCCCTGGGACCCCCAGCCCAGCCCAGCGAGGCACCCGAGTGGGTCTGCCCCGCACAGCAAGCCCACCTGCCCTCAGCCCCACAGGTGAGCCCTGAAGGATACAGACCGCAGAGGTGGTGGCGATGGCCAGGATGGTGCCCGTAGGAATGGACTTCTGGGCGTCCCGCAGGTCTCCGGAGCGGTTGGAGCCAGCCATGATGCCTGGGGAAAAAGGGAACGGTGCCACGGCAGGCAGAACCACAGCCCTTGCCCATCCCAGCCGGCAGGACAGCTCGCACTGGGCACCAGCTTGGTGGCATGCCAGGACAGGGAGCAGCCACCCAGCACCCAGCCCGCTCTCTGCATCCCCCCCCCGCACTCCCTCCCCAGAGCCGCAGTCTGACGCCATTCAAGGATTAGGCTCAAAACGCTCTTAAGTGACTTGTCTCATTAGCCCTTAATTAGCTCAAGCAGGGATGGTGACTGCAGCAGTGACAGGGATAGAGTCCGGCCCCGGCGCTGCTCTGGGAAGGCAGGAGGCCAGGCTGGGACATGGCTGACACCGGCAAGTCCAGCACAGCCCGAGGGATGACCTGCGCTCCTGCTGCGGCAGTGACCAGGGCGGTCGTCCCACCAGGTCCGGCAGGGCAGGACCCCGCAGCCAGGACGTGGCCACCTGTAGATCTGCCAGCATCACTGAGGGGACACGTACCACGCAAAAAACAGGACCTGCCGGTAAGCGGGCACCGCGTGGGAGGGTGCCAGGCACTGTGTGCCAAGTGGCATCACAGGGCTTGTCCGGTGCCGGACGTCACCAGTGATTGCCATGCCTGGGACAGCCCTGGGGGTCCCCACAGGCTCCAGGGCACCGGCAGAGCTGGAGGTGGGATCCGGTGGCTGTGGTGGCTCCACAGCAGGACTGGGTGGAAGGGGGGGGGGCTCCTCCGCCCCCGGGGAGCTATAAATACCGGAGCCGCGGGACGTCAGCGCGACGCCGAGCGGCATCGTCAGATCTGGAGCGCGGGCGGCTGCGTGGGAGGCGCAGGCTGCGATCCACCCCCGCACCCAGCACGGGGGGCAGGCGCACGTGGGGCTCCGCAGGAGCACGCCCGGCAGCACGTGGGCCAGCCGGTGCCCCACGGCACGCGAACAGGGCCAGCGGTGGCTCCCACCTGTGACCGAGGGGAAGTAGATGCCGACGAGCAGGGTGAAATAGGAGGTCATGTCGCTGAAGACGTAGGGCTGGTCCATGTCCACCGGGGTGTCGGGGGGGCTCACGGAGGGCAGCCCCCGCTTCTCCACGATCACGCCCTTGGTCAGGTACGAGCTCCAGAGGTTCTCTGCGAGGAGACAGGAGGCCGGGCAGTGCAACCAGCACGAGGAGGTGCTGGAGAGCCGCCCGCAACCAGCACAGCACCCTCTTGTCCTGCAGCCCAAAGGGACGGAGCATGGGGGCGTCCGGCACTGCCTCCCCCCACCCCAGCCTCACTCACTGGCCGGCAGCCGGGGCCGCTGGCATCCAGCAGGCGAGGGACGGGGCGTCCCCAGCCTGTCACAGATGTGCAGAAACACACAGCCTGGGGACAGGCCCAGCAGCGCAGGTGGGTGACCAGCACAGGTCCATCCTGCCGCTGGCATTGTCCCTGCAAGATACTGGAGCAGCTGACATGGGATTGCAGTAGCAAATAATTAAGAGGGTAATATAATTAATGCTGATCAACACAGGTTTAAGGAAAGTGGATCGTGTCAAAGTAACTTGATAATGTTTTTGATGGGATTACGAGTGCGGGGCTGATGTAACAGACTTAGCGTCCCTCCGCGTGCTGCCTTGGCCGCAGATCACGGTGAGAAACTGGAGCAGCAAAGAGCAGCCAGCACCCAGGCATGGTAGGGAAAGGCTGACAGCCCTCATTGCAAAGGGGCTGCTGAGCAGGTCCAAAGGGGCCCCACGGGGACCAGCCCTCAGCACCCGGCACTGGGCACTCCTCGCCACCCGCGTGACCTCCCCTGACTGCCCTCCGGTGACAGACAGGGCTGGCAGCCCCCAGTGACACAGCCCTGCCTTGCTTGTCCTCCCAGAAAGGCATGTTTCTCCTGCAGGGAGACCCAGTGTCTGGGGCACAGCCAGCCCCGGCCACCCCTGCCGGGGCCGCACAGTGACATCCCGCCACAAGATGCTGCCAGCCCAGTCACCCTCACCACCAGCCAACCCAGAGCTCTGTCCCATGCACCCCACATGCAAAAGTATTTGCCATCTGCTGCCCTGACAAAGACTGGCTGGGCTGGGGGGGGTCTGCGTCCTCTCCCCAGCAGGACTGTCACCAGCAAGAACAGGCTGTACCCAGCAGCCAGGGACTCCTTATCTGCCCCATGAGACCTCAGCGTGGGATGCCATCGGGAGCCTCCCAAACACCCAGCAAACGTGCTCCACCACATCGCTGTGATGTGGCCTGGCAGCCATAGCCCCAGGCACCACACACTTAGCAAAGTCTGAGCTCCCGCGCCTGGGTTCACGCAGCCACCGTGGCAGGGACGGGCTGGAGTTGCCCCACAGCTGCCCCGGTGCAGTCTCAGCCTCGGCACCCGGCGGAGACGCAGCTGGGGCTGCCCCACAGCAAGCACCAGCCATGCCCGGGCACCCCAGCCCCTGCCCTGCTCCATTGGACCCACCGGAGACGGAGCCACCACAAGCTCACCGCATGCACCCGGCGTGCTGCACAGCCAGCACAGCCACCAGCCTGACACCCACCCTGGCACCACGGGAGCACCCGGCCCGGCTGCTGCACTGGGGAAAGGCTGATCCTGCTCACGGCTCCGCGGGCAGGGAAGCCCAACAGTGTACTGCACTCCTGAGCCCCGACACCTGCCCTACCGCGGCAGCGCCCAGAGCAGGTCCTGCTGGCACGACCCCGTGAAGCAGGGGTCTGCAAACGCCCTCTGAGCGTGGCACCAAGCATCAACCTCTGCTGCCCACTGCGGAGTGTGAGCACCTGGCAAATGTACCAGCAGCTCTGGAAAAACAGGTCAAAAGTGGCTCCTCCCAGCAAATTCACAAGTTTTTCTGCGGCCCTGGCCACTCTCCCGGTGTGGCTGCGGCCGCAGCAGCAAAGTGCCCCCGAGGGACGATTGCTCCTCGCGAAACCTCAGATCAATATCAAAGAGGAAGCAGAGGGAGGATTTATTCCTCCCCAGCCTTCGGACATCCTTCGGAGCTGTCCTGCTGTGGTCTGGCTGGCACGGACCACGCGCAGGCAGCCGCAGCACCCAGCTCGGTCGCATGGTGATAGGAGTCTGTCCCACTACCCAGCGTGGCCTGAGCACGGCTCACTGTGCCCACGGGGCAGAGCAGACCACGGCAGGGATCACCTGCACACTCCCTCACCCGGACCCGGCACTGCCCGCCTGCACCCACGCCACCTGCCTGGCATGCCTGAGGAGCCGGCCACTCACGCACACAACGGCCCCCACCACAGCACCGGACCCTCCACCAGCCCTGCCAGCAGAGCTGCCCGGCAGGCACAGCTGCTGCACCACCACGGCTCCCCTGCTTGTCCTGCACCTCCATTCCCATGCTCACACCCCTACACCTCCGTCCCTGCTCCTCCGTCCCTGCTCCTCTGTCCCTATGCTTCCATCCCAACGCTTCCATCCCCACTCCTCCACCCCCACGCCTCCATCCCCGTGCCGTGCCCACCTTGGATGAGGCCACTGGCGGCGCCGGGGATGCCCTCGATCTCCGTCACGTTGTTCATGGTGAAGTACTCATCACAGGTGGCGTTGAGGAAGCGGGAGGTGCAGAAGAGCTCCCAGAGCTTGGAGCCCACTGTCTCGTTCCCCTCCACCACCATCTTGGTGCAGAGGTCAAAGCCGTGGCGTGAGAGAGTCCTGTTGCCCAGGAGGCAGATCCTGGTGGGGGGGACAGGCACTCAGCCATGTGCCTGTACGCCCCAGCCCCGCTGCAGCCCCGTGGGACGCTGTACTCACGGGAAGCTTGGCGGGTCGAAGGCCGACTTGATGACACCAGCATAGATGGCAAGGATGGAGAGGATGACACAGCCCAGGAAGACCAGGGCAAACTTGTTCACATACTTCACCCCCACGAACACCACGGTGGCCATGCAGGTCAGCACGCAGGTGCCGTACACACGCATGTTGTTGAGCATCGCAGCTGCTTCCCCACTGGCATCCTCTGCCTTGAAGATGGCCATGGCTGGGAAGATGTAGGCCTGGGAAAGAGTCATGGCATCACTGCCCAGCTAATGGCCCCACGGAGGGGTCCCCAGGGAAGCCTCAGCTCCCTGACGGGCCACAAGGAGCAGGCAGCACGGGCAGGCCAGAGCAGAGCTGCCCTGCCAAGACCTGAGCCCTCGGCACCGCATGGAGAGAAGGACCAGGCACGTACCAGCAGGATTTCGATGGTGCCCAGGATGTACATGGCGCCGGCAAAGGTGGTGCCCAGGTAGAAGCAGAGCCCCACGGCCCCACCAAACTCAGGTCCCAGGGAGCGTGAAATCATGTAGTAGGAGCCACCCGCTGCCAGAGAGAGCAAAGGTGGGTCCCAGTGAGACCCCAGTGGCACCCCCAGCTCTGCCAGGCATCCCGGAGGGCAGGATGGAGCCAGGGCAGCCCTGGACCACACTCCAGCACAGAGCAGAACGCAGTCCCCAGGGCCCCGGAGCAGCGGGAGTGACCGCGTTGGCAGAGCCATTCCCCAGGAGCCCAGCAGCCAGGTGTGATGGCCAGAGGGACTTGTCCCCTGGGATGCCAAACAGGCACTAGAGCCCCAGGGACATGGGCCATGCCCTGCTCCATCCTCCCAGAGGAGCCCTTGGAGCTGGGCTGCCAGGATCTATGGTCCCGCTGCGGCAGCAGGATGATAAATAGCTTTAATTACACCCTGCACTGGGGCTGCCAGTGCCATGCCCAGCCCGGCGGACCAGCTGGGCCGGCACGTCTCGCCCGCTCCCAGCTCCCCAGAGCTCTGCGGGGCTGGGGATGCTCTGGGGGATGTAGCCCAGGGGCACCCACATGATGAGACCCTGCCACTGCCTCCTCAGGGGTACAGACCGCACACAGCAGCATCCTCACTCCTGGCACAGCTCGGGGAGGCCGGCGGGAGAGGCGACCCCACTGCCCAGCCCGCAGCTCCCGGCACACCCGGCTCCCCATCCTCCTGCCGGCATGTCTCCCTGGCTCCCCCGTGGCCTCGCCAGTCTGGCAGAGGGAGGAGCCGTGGCTGGCGGCTCTCGCTGCCATCTGCACCTCGCGGCTCTGGGGACGGGTGACGGCTCCAGCTCCACGCTCCCCCCGGGGCCATGGGGAACCCGTGCGGGCTGGTGGCAGAAGGCGGGGGAGCGGCTGGCGGTGACGTCCGCCCTCTCGTGTGCGGTGCCGGGCAGCCTCTGCGGTGCCGGGCAGCCTCAGAGCTCGGCCAGCACAGCCCAGGGAGCGGGATGTCCTCAGGGGATGCTCTCTGGGAAAAGCCCTTTGCCACGCTTGGCCCAGCCCTTCTGGGGCACAGGGGCCCCCGCAGGCACCCAACCCAGGGGGGAACCAGCTCCCCTTGCCCCCGGCACACACACGGACACGGGCTCGGCTCTACCTGGCACCACGCCGTTGGTGGCGATCGCGCTCATGGAAATGGCCGTCAGCATTGTCTGCGGGAAGAAACACAGTGTTGGCACCCATCAGAGCTCCTGCCTCACTGGACACGGGAGTGGGAAGGGAGACCTGGGGCCATGCTGGGACACGGGACTCCCCAGAGACACACTGGGACGTGCCACAGGGCAGGGACGCCCGGGAGAGAGATGGATGGATGGATGGATGGATGGATGGATGGATGGGCAGGCTGGACTGCTGGCTGGCAGCGCAGCTGGGGGGATGAGCCCCTTGGAGGGACCGGCAGTGCCGCAAGGGTCGGGGGGTCCCCGGACTGCCCAGGACGCTGCCCGTGTTCAGCCCCCAACCTCTGCCCCGGGGTCACTGTCCTGGCTGGATGGCTCGCTGCAGCACAGCGTGCAGGACCAAGGCAGGGGACTCCCGCCACATCCCTGCCGTACGGCACCTACTATCTGGGTCGCCTTTCGAGTATCATTCTGCTGCTGACTCCTTTGGGAAGCCGGAGGCTTCTCCTTGCTGGAAGTGGGGCAGGAGCAGGGGCAGCGGTAGGAGCACGGGCAGGGCAGGGTAGGCCAGCAGCTAGTGCACCTCTCCAAAGCCCGGCCAGCCTGGCTGATGACCCCCAAACCCTGGGCAAGGCCAGCAGGGGCCCAGCCAGCTCTGTCACTTACGCAGGAGCAGCAGAGGAAGACCATGCAGAAGGACTCCATGATGCCAGCGATCCCCACCACCCAGGTGAGGCGCAGGAAGAGAATGACCCCAAAGATGTTCTGGAGGCAGGGCAGGTAGACGCCCATGAAGGTGCCCATCCGTGGGGCCTGCCAAGAGAGCGGGCAGCCATCAGGGCTCACAGGCCTGGCCGGCAGAGGAGCGAGGGGTCCCGCTCCTACTGCAACACAGCCAAGGACCCCGGGTGAAACCGCTCCCCTGGCAGGGGCCGAGGGACCCGGCTGTCCCCGAGGCAGCCCATGGCTTGGCACTGCACAGGCAGGGGCCGGGAGAAGGGGCTGCATCCCTCCTGCATCCCTCACCTGCACCGGCTTCTTCTTGCCCCCGTCATTGTTCTCAGCCTCCTCGTGCTCCCGGCTGCCCTGTGGCAGGTTGGTGTAGTTGGCCAGCCCGCTCAGCAGGGACGAGACCATGGGGCTGGTGTCCATCTCCTCCTGCAGAGAGCAGAGCCCGGAGCCGTGAGGACAGTCCCTTGGGACCCTGGCCAGCCCCAGGACTTCACCAGATGCCACCCCACCGCCCGCCCCACCTAGCATGGCTGCAGCAGCTGGGGGACCCTGTCCCAGGGCTCTGGCATGTGTCAGTGCCCAGGGCGCGGGACAAGGTGCTGTGGGACAGCTGCCCAGCTTGGCCCCCTCCCCAGGGACCCTCCCTGCCCCGCCGCCCACGTGCCCTACCTCAAAGAGGGCCATGTTCTTGCCATCATACTCCTTCCCCTTCTCCAGGTCCGTGCTGTTGATGAAGGGACTGCTCTCCTTGGGATTCCCATCGCCTACAGAGATGCCACCGGGTCAGCCAGGCAACCCCTACGCGCACCAGGAGAGCATCCGCGCCGCAGGGCTGCCGCTGCGAGGGGTCATGGCTGCACCGCAGCTCCCACAGGAGGGCTGCCACGGCCGTGGGCACCATGCTCGCACCCGATCCCAGGACAGGCGATGGCAGCATCCCAGCTGCCAGCAGCACCTCCCGCGCCACGCACAGGCAGGGGCCGCCCATCCCTGGGAGCCACGCGCTGCCCTTCCCGGCGCGCTAACCCGTCGGAGCGCATCCACGCAGTGAGGTGAGCGGTGTGGATCCAGGGGGAACCCTCCCGGCAGGACAGCTGGCAGCAATAACTCACGGCACGGGGCGCCTGCGGGTCGGCACGCCGGGGGCTGCCCGCAGCGCTGTGTCTGCAGGGGCACGACCCGGCCAGCTGCCCAGTGTGCCACCATGGAGGGGGACAGTCCCGGCGCAGTGCCTGGGAGCCGGTGGATGGATGTCTGTTCGTGCTCCCTGACATGTGCCACAGGAGCAGGGGCCGCGGCCTCCAGCGGTGCCACCACCGAGGGCAGAGCTGCTGGGATGGGGCCGTGGCTGCTCGCTGCATTAACAACCTCATGCAGAAGAAACCCGGAGTTGGCTTAATAGCAAGGAAAACAGCCGAGCTGCAGAGCAGCAGAAATAAATCAGACTGGAAATGGAGCGGCAGCGAGGACAGTGCTGCTGGAGCGGCGCATCCCTGAGCGGAGGCCCAGAGGGGAGGGGGACAGGGGCCGCGCGGGGCCAGGGAGCCAGAAGACATGGTGCTGAGCAGAGCGGTGGGTGATGGCCACCACGGCACAGGAAAACACAGGCAGCCGGGTCTGGTCCCTCACCCTGGGCGGGAAGAGAGAGGCTCCTCACCACACACCCATCCTCACCACCATGGCCCCGCAGCCAGGGCAATCACACCGCCGGCGGCAGCAGCACCGCCGGGCAGACTTCCTGCACAGGCAGGGTTACAGACCCGCTCCGTACCCCGGGCCCGGGGCAAGAGCTGTCCCCTCCACTGGCCTTGAGCACAGAGCCCAGGAGCACGCAGGGGCGCAGGGACGGTGCAGGGGTCACCCATGGGCCAGGGCTGTGCAGCCACCCACGCACCACAGCAGCCCCGGGACAGACCCCACAACCGTTTGGAGCAGTCCGGTCCTTTGAAGAACGCCTGCCTCCTGCCAGTTGACTCATATTTGGGATCCTGGGAGCCGGTTTGCCTGCGTGTGGCGGTGATTCACCATCTGCAATTTCCCCAGCAGACACACTGCTCCTGGCTGACCGGGAGGTGAAGCCCTGAGCACCGCAGGTGATGCCAACCCGCGGGCTGGCCCCCCACCTCCTGCCAGTCTCCGGTCTCCTCCGGCTTGGGGCAGTGGGGCAGCACTGTCCCTGACGGCGCAGACAAACTGTGGGGCAGAGCTCGCAGACTCCTCCTGTGCGAGAATGGCCGTGGCGGTGGCACTGGGACACCCCAGCCCACGGGTCTGGCCGGTCTCACGCCGGAGCCCCCTCGGGTGCAGGACCGGGGGTGTCCGTAGCCGATCTCCCCCCCCACACTGGGACCGAGCGGTGCTGGGTGGCACCTCGGGGGCACGGGGGGACATGCTCGCAGCCTGGCGAGGCCCTGGGACCCCATCGGGAGAGCGGAGCCCACGGGGGCCTCGCCTCACCGCCTGGTACCCGGCCGACGACATCACCGTGCTGGTTTCCATGGCAACGGCGAGCCACGGCCGCCTCGGCTCCCGCTCTTATGTAACGGCGCAGGCGACCGGACTCCGGCCCCGCACAGCACCCTCACCCCGGCCCACCACCACCCGACGGTGCCCCCCGGCCCCAGCCCACCCCAACCCCAAGGGACCAGCGCTGCCCGGCTCCACACGACAGATGCCAGCAGCACCCTGGGGTGCCCACGCTCCAACCCGCCGGCACCATAACAGCACCCACAAACCTGGCAGCCCCTCCACCTCCCAGCCCAGGGCATGGCGGGGACCGTGGCCCTGTGCTGGCATCGACCCGTCTGCCAGGGCCAGCCTGGGGGACAGAAGCCCCTCGCCTGGTGGTGCCGCCGGGAGGACCAGCACCGGGAGAAACCCAGGGTTGACAGGAGGTGGGGACATGGGGACATGCACGCAGCACAGCTCAGCGTCCCCAGGGGACCCCTGGCCACCCACCTCGCCCCTGGCCCCGCAGGCTGGAAGGAGTTAAGGGGCACAGGGTCCCAGGTGATGCTCCCCACTCCTGCCGGAGACCATTTTGCCGCAGAGGTTCAGCCTCTCCCCGGCAGCTGCCACAGGATTTGTGGTTTGTGCAGGCAGAGGCAGGCAGCGCCCACCCCGTCCCTCACCCTGCCCAGCAGCACCGAGGGGGTGACACCTCCCGGCCATGGGGACACACAGGGGCACTGCCAGGTCCCCCCAGTGCCTGCCAGGCCTGACCGTGCCCCACTCCCCCAGCACAGCCCGGGGACGAGCGGTACTGGGGCAGGAGCACAGGACGGGGCTGGGCAGCGGGAGGGGCAGCGGGAGCGGAGCAGAGCCGAGCCGTGCCAGGCTTCGATCCCGGTGCTCAGCCGCCCCCCTCCCCAGGGATCACTCAACATGAATCGGCCTTTTAATTTGCTGCGGCGGCTGGAAGGGCTGGCGGCGGGATTGCTGGCAGGAACCCACAGCCCCGCTGTGGGCGCTGCGCAGTCCTGCTCGCGGCAGGGGTTCCCACCGACCCTGCCTGCCCAGAGCATCCCAAAACTGACCCTGCTGCCCACCCTGGCAGCCTGGGGCCCCCTGAGCCGAGGGACTGTCCCTGCGCCCCCGGGAGCTCACCTGCCCCACAGGGCAGCACTCAGGCTGCAGCACCAGCCACAACATGATCTCCTAATGGCTTTTTACTCAGCCCTAAATTGGGTTGGGAAGCGTCATGTCCCTCATCCCAAATCCTCCCTAATCGCTTTACATGGCGCAGGGCGCTGAGCACTGCCTGGGGGGAGCCCAGCCAGCCAAACCCTACAGGCTAATTAACCAGAGCTGCTGCTGGGGCTGCTGCCTGCTCCTGCCCGGCCGCAGCCAGCCTGTCCCCTCCACGGCACACCACGAGAGCACGGCAAGCCCTGCACAGGGACATCAGGTGCTGGGGCTGCGGTGCCAGACGGGAGGAGCAGTGGGTGAGGGGAGACGCAGCGCCCCAGGGCCTGCCAGGTGCTGGCACAGGGGTCCTGACAGCTCAGGGACCCCCTGCGCAGGCCTGGCCACTGGCTCCTCCTGCACCGCCCCCCTGCACCAGTCCCACCAGCCCCAGGGGCAGCAGCAGTGCGGTGGCTGCTCACGGTGCCCAGGGACGCCCCAGGGCACCCCTGGAGGTGCACAGGGCACCTTGACTTCTGCCAGAGCGTTTGACAGCACCGGCTGGCGAGCAGCCTCCTCCCGCTCCCCGGGGCTCTGCCCACAGCCAGCAGCAAGGGGCACCCCAGGGTGACCCCAGCAGCCTGGTGAGCACGCGGGTGAGCACGTGGCCCTGGCTGATGTCCCCAGCTGCTGCCGTTTTGCAGGAGCTGCTGGTCGAGGAGGCCACGGCGCTGTTCTGTCACCCTTGGCCATCAAGGGGACTTGGCCGCATGTCCACTGGCCTGGCCCTGCGCTGCTGCCCTGGGGGTGCCTAAGGAAGATGGGGGTGGCCAAGGAGCCCTGATGGTGGCTGCCACCTCTGCTCCCACCCAGGATTCCTTCTCCCCTGAGCAAGGGTATCTGCCAGCTGCCCTGGGTAGGGTAACCCTCGGAGAGGCCATGGAGCCCCCACAGTCCCCACCAAGGCAGAGACCACCAGTGGCCGGAGCAGCGCTGGCTCGTGCTGGCAGCATGCACAGCAGTGCCGGCTCCTGGCTGCAGCATGGCACTGGGGTGGGCTGTGGGGTTGCTCCCCCCGCTCTGGGGCTGTGCTTTGCCCCTCCAGCCGTTAGGCACACCGAGTGGCCTTTTGGGCTGGATTCTTTCACTGCCTGACCCAAATTGGACCAACTGCTCCTTCAGACCTATCCTCTTCCTTCCTAAACCCAGGATTATCCTCCCTTTGATCAGCCGGCCCTGCAGGCGCAGGATTTCCAGCACAGGCGCTTTGGCTGGCTGCGTTTAAACAGCTTCCCGGATTCTCCGACAGCCCGAGCCCTGCCTTGGAAATGGCCATGGACACAAGCTCCATCAAAACTCCCAGCCCCAGGTCTCCCCTCCTTGGACAGCCTGGTGCCTCCAGGCTGGAGCGCCGGCACAGAAACCTGCAGTGGGGCTGCGTCTGACATTTCCACACCCCAAACAGAGCGATGCAAGCTGCCAGCCTGGACACTGCAGGCAGCAGCCTTGCCTGCTCCCCCACTCCCAACCACCTCCCCAGAGGGTCCGCCACCAGCCCAGCCCTCGCCGGGCTGCCAGGGCTGGAGCCCTTCCAGCCCTTGTCATGGGGCTCTCACAGGCTGTCCAGAGCAGGGATGCTGCACGGCCTTTCCAACAGAAATGGCCTAAGTGGCACCCAGGGCTTCAGCAGCTCCGCTGGACTCGGCAAGTCACTGGCTGGCCAGCACCAGAGAAGCCGGCATGCATGGGGGGAGCCCCACTGGCATGCAACAGCTCTGCAACCCCCCCGGGTCGTCCACGGTCCCCGCGGACAGACCCCACGCAGAGACCCCAGTGCGACCCTCGGGGGGGGGAGGCAGTCCCACCCCCCGCAGCAGCCGCCCTCTGCACAGGTGCGGAGGGTCCTGCCGTGACCCTTCCCGCAGACGCTCCCCTGCTCTCCCAAGCCCCCCAGGGCCCCTGCCGCCTCCAGCCCTGTGCCTGCCGGCCCACAGGACACCATCTTGCCAGGTCCAGCTCCAGGGACAGTCTGCCTGGTCCATCTGTAGTGGCACCGTGTCCAGCCCTCCTGCTAGACCCCAGCAAAGCAGAAACGCCTGCCACCACGCCGCCGGCACTGCTGCGATGGAAACGCAGTGAGTGGGATAGATCCTGGTGCTGCAAAGGGCAAGGGGAGGGCGAGAGCCCAGGGAAGGGCAAGGCCGGGGGCCAGCACTGCTCCCCCCAGCACCGCAAGGTGCCCCAGAAGACTCCTACCAGCCCTGACCTTGAATGGAGCCGTGAATAAACAAGCAAATAAACAGGCTCACGTTGGCGGAGCAGAGCGAACACCAAAAGCCTCGTCGCGGCTGTGCCCAGAGCCTCACTGCAGGCAGACAGGGACTTCTGCAGCGACTGCCAGAGCTGGCTGTCCCCTCCTGCCTGGGGCTTTCAGCAGACCCCGTGAGGGGACCTGGTGGGGGGCTGGGGGGAGTCAGAGAGGCACTGCAGGTCCCCTCGGGCACATCGCTGCATTTCCCTGGCTCCAACCCATCCCTGTGCCCGACAGAAACACCTGCAGGAGAAGGTACTGCACTGGCCCAGCTGCCTGGGGCTGGACATGGCCCCGCAGGGGCCTGAGGCCCCTCCGCAGCAGCTCGGCTGTTGGCGAGTGCCCCAGGGAGAGCTCAGGCCAAAGTGCCAGCAGTCCTATGGTCGCTGCCAGGGCCTGGAGGCCCCACCGCCCGCGGGACCGCAGCCCCGTCCCCTCGCCCGCAGCGGCCCTGCCCGCCTGCACTGCGCCGGGGCTGCAGCATGCCCGGCACGGCACGGGTTGGTAGGGAACGGCACAGCTTGGACCGGACTGGCAGGGCACGGTACGGGCTAAACCGAGCGGACCGGCTCGGCTCGGTTTGGCTCGGCACAGCTCGGTACGGCACGGCACGGCTCGGCACGGCTCGGTACAGCTCGGCACTGCGGAGCGCAGCGGCCCCGGGCCGAGCGGCTCCCGCCGGCCCCGGCGCAGGGCCCGGGCGGCCGCTTCAGCACCGCGGACAGCGGCGGCGGTGGCACCGGGCGGGCAGAGCCCCCGCGCGGCCCCGGGGGGCGGCGGATGCGG